>OY829507.1:16630528-16774826 GCA_963691665.1 Clepsis dumicolana | reverse complement strand
TATCAAAGCTTCGACCGTTTGTCCAATGTATACTTGACTACAGTCGCCACAAGTGAGTTTATATACGCCCGACCTGTTCCTTTATCCACCTTTTCTTTGTTATTACAAAGTCTAGAACGTAAAGAATTAGTAGTCTTAAAGGCAACATTGATGTTATTTGATTTTAAAATATTATAAATCTTGTCAGACAACCGGCCAACATAAGTAATACTAGATCTAAATTTGTTAGTAGGCTGAGATGGCAACGCAGAGTAAAGCATGCTATTCACTATCCGTCCCTGCTTCTTTTGAACCAGACTATTAACCATTGCTGTACTATAACCATTTGTTGTTGCTATCTGATATAAAGTACGTAACTCAGAATCATAATGCTCTTTCGAAAGAGGTACAGTTAGTAGTCTATGTACATAACAATGGAAAGCAGCCAGTTTATGCTGCCATGGGTGAGTAGAATTTGCAGGTATGACAGTATCTGTGTACGTAGGCTTACGGTAAATTTGAAACTGGTGCCTATTATTTACTCTTGTAATAATTAAAATCCAGAAAATTTATTAAATTAGAAACGAATCATTCGTTGTTAGACTCAGATACGTACGAAATTTTACATTATTGTGATAAGGGTTTGCGGCTATCGGTTTTAGAACAACTGGAAATAATTAGGTACAACAACATGGGGTCTATTATTAATGAACAAGTTAATTTGGTTTCTTCGCCTTTGTTACGACTTGGTTCTAATTTTAATAATGTGTCATAGTAATAATGAGAACATGACTTCTCTTTTTACCGTACTCGGTTAAAAATAACGGGGTACCTGGCGTAGATTAAAAATAAAAATAAAAAGGGTAGTTTGGAATTCATTTCTTAAAAAAGGGTAGTTTAGGACTTACATAAAAGGGTAGTTTGGAATTTATAAAATATTAGTGGGTACGTTGGTTTTGTCATTAACTAAGTTGAGTTCATGGTTTACATATGTCAGTAGTGGAAGTGGTGGCATGTTGAGCGGTTGTTGTTGTGCTTCGTAAATGGCCTCGTGGAGAGTGCCGAAACGCGTCAGCGTTTAGTATAGTGGTGGTGGTGATAGTTGGGTCTGTGTGGCATGTGTTGATTCGTGTAGCAGTGGAGGTGGAGGTGTTGCATGGAAACATACATTTGCCGCACAGATATAACTATTTGTCATTAATGGTCGCGGGTGAGCAAAGTAATTGTTTTTTAGTTCATAAATATGGACCTCCGCAAAGTAACGCCTGATTCAATAAATTAATTTTTAATTGGTCCAAATGCTAAATTCACTTATTTCTATCCAACGGGAATTTAACATTTTCCCGAGGAAAAAGTAGTCAGTCAAGAACTGTAGGTAGCTTTCTATTAGCTGCCCCCCCCCCATAAAAACGACACAAAAAGTACTCTTTCTACCAAGGCATTGATAAGTTGCGAGTTACTACGCCAACGGAAGGAAAGAGGGGGGGTTCGGGGGGCACAGCCCCCCGCCATTAAAAGGACACAAATAGTACTCTTTCTTCCAAGCCATTGATAAGTAGTGAATCACTACGCCGACGGAATGAAGGGGGGGCTCGGGGGACGCTGCCGCCCGCCATAAAAAGCACACAAGTAGTACTCTTTCCTCCAAACTATTTATTAGTAGCAAACCACTACGCCGCCGGAAGAAAAGAGGGGGGGAGGGGTTCGGGGGGCACAGCCCCCAGCCATAAAAAGCACACAAACACCACTGTTTCCTCTAAGCCATTGATAAGTAGCGAAACGCTATTTTGCAGCAAACAAAGAGGGGGGACTTGGGGGGCACCCCTGCAACAACATGACATTGATTAGTATCAAACCAAGGGAAGTGGAAGGGAGGTGCGAAACTTTGGGTTCGTAACCCGTACCCGTTCATAACGTAAGGTGTTGCATGAAAGCATGCATTTGCCGCACAGACATAACAATTTTTCGCTGGAGGTCGCGGGTGAGCAAAGTAACTGTTTTTAGCTCCAAAAATAACATCTAGGGTCTAAGCCATCATTCTTGAGAATGGCTTCCCAAATTAAACAGACCAAAATGCATGGGATGATTGGACTATTGAATTGTTATACAGAGCTTATTATATCCGCGGTATAGCAATAAACAAATTCTACGCGGACGAAGTCGCGGGCAACAGCTAGTATTCAATATTTTAACTCATAACAATTACGGTTTATCAGTCATTTTAATTAATACTGGTAATACGTATTTCACTTTATCAATTTAGTTGATTTCAAAAGGGACTGAATTTGGATGTACAAAAGATAATTTTTCTTTTTCTTTTGACTGGGTAGAATTTCATGAGTAACATGGAGGAAACAAAATATAAATAACCGTTATGCTAAATAGTGGTATGACGTCACAAATAACAACGCATGCGGGGTCATAAAACCAGTTACATTACGCAATAAAGATGTATACGTACTGCATTTCAATGCCACTCACATTCACTTACTTCAAAAATAGTTATTTTTAATACATAAATACGTTATTATTACATTAAACTACCTTTAATGCCTCGAGTACCACTAATCCACAAATATTTACAAAATAAAGAAGCGGGCAATCAAGTTTTTAGTTTTGGTCATTAGCTATCAGGTACAGCTAACCGGTTAGTTTACAAGCTATTGCATAAAGTCACGAACCGCAGTACGAAGCGTCCTAAATAAGTGTAAGTAACACTACATAACCTTGAAGTTAATCGTTTTAGGGTATAGGATAATCCTGGTCAAGGCACCAACTGCTTAAAATCAAATGTAGGTCCACACCATTCGTTTATTTCTCGTTAGCTAAGTACTGTTTTAACTTATTTTTAAATACAATTTTAGGATTATGATATCGGTGGTACAATATGTGTTAGTACTACGACGTCATAAAAAACGTCAATCATATTCGCATATGAGATTTTTTTTTTTAACTATTTAGATTTTTTAAATTAGTCACTCATCATTGGTTACTGACCTTTACAATTAAATTACGTAGTTAACACAAATGTCAGGCCTTCGCAATCATAGCATCATCATTAGCATCTTCATACAAAATAAAGATAATTAGAAGAAGCTATTTTAATAATGTTTTGTGACCTACGACCTTTCAAGCAGAAGTTCGTACGGTTCAAACCTCAAGTCCAGAAACGTACTTCTAAGTTTTCAGGAATTTATTTGCAAAGTTACATTTGTATGATATTATCAGTTTTTCAGTGAAGGAAAACATACTAAAAAAATATGCACACTCCTGCTAAACAATTAAATAGTGTGTGTGAAGCAGTGGGAGGTAAATACACTGGTGCGAAAACTGGCTGGTTGTATTTTTAAAACAAATGATCTCAATATTAAACACGTTCAAGTATAATGCTATTAAACCGCACTCGCGTAACTTAACGTGTTTGACACATTTCACTTGACCCGGCGTGAGCCACTTGCCTTGCCACTTGCAGCGAGCTAACGGACGAGTTCGAAGTAGAGCGATGGAAGAGACATACTTAATTATTATTATCATAAAGTCGGAACTTAATCACTTTAAAATAAATGAAGAAACTAATAATAAAGAGCTAACGGATGAGTTAGAAATAGAGCGGTGGAAGAGACATACATATTATTATAATCATAAAGTCGGAACTTAATCATAAATGCAGAAACTGATAATAAAGACCAAGTGCATATAGTTAGGGAAGCCCGTGCAAGATAGAACATTTTGATACCCGCCTCTTCAGTCCCTTCGAGACCATGGACGTAACGTCTTGTCCGAAACATCGAGGTATTTAAGTAATACATTTATTTTAAACTTCCAAGTCTCTTCCAGTACTCTATAACATAACCAGCGAAAGTGAGCGCTTCGAGGTCAAGGAATGTATAGAGTAGAGGGGTGGGGGACGTGCGTCTGTACAAGTTACGTAACGCAACTGATGCGCACACTGACTGACAAGTAGAAATAATGGCTACTCATATTAATTATTAGTACGACGAAAGAAAGTTACATAAAATTGATTGCAGCCTTGCATACCTTAAAGAGCCCTCCTTCATAAATCTTCTTTCCATCCTTTATAAATCCTAAATGAATATTCCTGTCGCGCTGACGTAGAGCGGGACTAGAATCATTGCGATAAGGACAACTGTAGCTCCGACTAAAAATCCTATGTGTAACTAAATCCTAACGTAGAAGTCGAAGTTTCGTTCTTGAGCATTTCCTCCTCCAAAACTCGATGAATCGTAACAAACTTTTGGAAACTGAATGGGAAGGAAATACTCTGTGAGTCACTGTTTTGATTTTTGTACATATTCTATAAAGGCAATTTTTTTTTAGGTTTTGAGACCACTAGAAAAATATTACGTAATTAAGGAATTGAGAAACAAAAAAGAGATAAAGTATAAGATACTTTGGCAAGGTTTTACGTAAAAGGTTAATGAACTAATAAATAACTCATAAAATTTACGTAGGTAGTAAATTTTTCTGAAGACTCTGTATAAGATTATTTTATGAAACTTATTTTCTTGAAAAGCCACGCGGAATTTAATAAGTTTGATGACAATAGTAATAAAAAAGTTCCAGTCGACAATATACGTTATATTAGGTGAGAAAATGTTATAAATCCGCGTGATTCGATTTATTCCCGATTAGTGTCAACTTTCATATTCTATTACTGTTGATAAATTACCTGACGAAACGATAATTGACATAAAATACGATGTATGACAATTTAAACGGAAATAGCACAAATTAAACTTCAATAAATTGAAGAAGTCAAAAATAACTGTCTCACTGGTTACATAAAACGTACTTTTTAAACTATTTCGCCGCTGATGTAAATTTCAGATGAAATCGGCTTCTAATTCCACAATAGTCTCATATTTTGTGCTAACATAGTCGAGTAAATTAAATAAAACAGAGAAAAATAGTTAGAAGACATTTATTTCCCATTAATAAAAGATATTCATACTCTTGTTGTTGTTCTAAGGTCGATTTTTCATAGAATAGGGCCGCTCATTAATGAAGGACATTAAAACGAAAGAAGGTACTACATTAAATGTCCTTGTAACAGTGGTAAAGATACATAATAATAAAATTCCGCAAGAAAAACTGACATTAGTAAAACCAAAAGGTAGAATACGAGGGGCGGCTGATAAGTAATCTCCTTGGTCAGAAATATATACAAAAATAATGCTGGCTGGTATGGATTTATATTCGTTTCTTATTCTATTTTCAAAATGTATTACATTCATTTGTTTATTGCATCACGTTTATTTGTCTCCTACAATTGTTTCAAACATGTCGGTAGAAAAAGTGAAAATGGATAAAATCGAGCAGCGTGCGGTGATTAAGTTTTTGACTAAAGAAGGGAATACGCCTTCGGAGATCAGACAGCGTATGTTACGTGTGTTTGGCAGTTCGTGTTCTTCCGAATTTGTTATAAAGTTTTGGTCAAAGCAGTTTAAGTTAGGTCGTGAGAGCCTGGAAGATGATCCTCGTAGCGGAAGACCAGTTTCGGCCGTCACCGATGAAAATGTAGCCAGGGTGAAAAAAATTATATTAGAGGACCGACGAGTGAAGCAGTGGGAGATAGCTAGAGATGTGGGCGTCAGTAAAGAGCGAGTCAATGAAATAATTCATGAGCAATTGAACATGTCCAAGGTTAGTGCACGTTGGGTCCCCAGAATGTTGACTGCATGTGACATGGAGAGGCGTGTCAAATGTTGCGAAGAGTTTTTGGACATGAGTCGAGGGAAAGAGGAAGAAATAATTTATAGAATTGTAACATGTGATGAGACTTGGATTCGACAATGGGACCCGGAAAGTAAGCAAGAGTCGTTACAGTGGAAATTTAAGGATGAGAAGCCGCCTCGGAAATTCAAGGTCTGTCCATCGGCAGGTAAACTTATGGCTACAATCTTTTGGGACACAGAAGGGATTTTGCTCATAAATTATTTACCGAAGAAAACTACAATGAATGCTGATTATTACTCAAACTTACTATATCGACTAAGAGAGACAATAAAAGAAAAACGGCGAGGTAAACTAAGCAAAGGAATTCTGATTTTGCACGATAACGCACCAGTGCATACCGCCCGCACAACGAAGCTAGCAATTAAAGACAATGGCTTCGAAACCATTGACCACCCCCCTTATAGTCCAGGTTTAGCCCCCTGTGACTATTTTCTGTTTAGACTTCTCAAGAAAGACCTCAGGGGACGAAGGTTTATGACCGATGACGAAATGAAGGCTGCGGTTACTGACTTTTTTGACGACAAAACGAAAGATTTTTTTAATGGTTTAAATTCAATATTTTTAAAATTTTATAAGTGCATTTTACTAGCACGGGACTATATAGAAAAATAAAAAAAAATTAGCCACGACAGTCTTTTGTTTCATTGTTAGGTAGATTACTTTTCAGCCGCCCTCGTAGATATAAAAAATTACACTAATACTAATTATCTAAACAAAGTCTATGTATTCATGTTTGAACAATTTATTACTGAACTAACTGCCATTCACATTTTTTTTTTATACGACGAGGAAGGCAAACGAGCAAGTGGGTCACCTGATGGTAAGTGATCACCACTGCCCATAGACACCCGCAACCCCGGAGGGTTTGCAGATGCGTTGCCAACCTAGAGAGCTAAGATGAAACGTCTCTTGTGCCCGTAATTACACCGGTTGTCTTACTTTCCACACCGGAACACAACAGTGTAAGCACTGCTGCTTAGCGGCAGGATTAGCGAGTAAGATGGCGGTAACGATCCGGACGAACCTTGCACAAGGTTCTACCATCCGCAAAATGTATATCAGTGTATGTCAGTGAATTAATAATGGAAATAAATTTAACTGCATTTTTTTTATACGACGAGGAAGGCAAACGAGCAAGTGGGTCACCTGATGGTAAGTGATCACCGCTGCCCATAGGCACCCGCAACCCAGGAGGGTTAGCAGATGCGTTGCCAACCTAGAGAGCTAAGATGAAATGCCTCTTGTGCCCGTAATTACAAAGGCTGTCTTACTCTCCACACCGGAACACAACAGTGCAAGCACTGCTGCTTAGCGCCAGGATTAGCGAGTAAGATGGTGGTAGCGATCCGGACGGACCTTGCACAAGGTCCTACCACCCTAAAAATCCCAAATCCCATATTTTTAAGAATATCACAGAAAATAAACAGATCTGCTTAAACAATGTCAGTGAATTCGAACATCAAAGAAAAACGATTACATTGAAATATTATGACAGGTCGACTAGTCCTAAATTATTATGTTCACTCAATTTACTTTTATGCGTTTTTATGCACTCTTTAACAAAATGACGTCAATGTAAGAAATAGATTAGGGAAAAAAAATAGTGATACACATGATATTTCGGGGTTAGAAACTTACAATGCATAGTGTTCGAATTAAATAATTATCAATAAGAGGCTAGGTAAATAATAGTACGAGTACTACACATAAAACTATTGGCACAAATATACTGTACATACATAATACACTAGAATAAAAATTGGCTCTTTATGTAGACGATTGATTGTGGTAGATTTTATTTTTGTTAGGGTTACCACGATTTAAAAAAAAGGTTAGGCAACGAGCATTATATTAATTGGCATATCACTAAATAGTTACTTATATCACATTCATTAGGTCAAAGACCTGCAAGGGCTATTGTTAAAGTTATTAAAACTTTCAATTTTATTAATGCCTTTTTATTCGGAGAAAATGCTCAAATTATTCAACAGTCGATTAGAAGCTTACATCAAAAACATTTACATCATAATTATGTTTTTTTTTAAGGCAGCAACAAAAGTAGCTGAACGCACAAACACCTCAACAAGTCACTCAGTATATTCTAACCTCTGCCAAATTGACATTTGAGTTCAACACATTATTATCTTTATGTACGTTTCACAAAAAAGAATCATAGACATCATATACCCTGTACAATCACTAAGCGTATAGTCACCCAGCAACTCGCGCGCATCTATTTGAGTTCCAATAAAACGTCAGATTGGTCGGATTTGATCTGCCACTCGTGTCGTGATCGCACCAGATCTAACAATACACCTTCCACCATAGAACTAAGAGCTATATTCCCGCGTGTAGAGGTAGATATGGATATACATGAACCACTTGTGCTTCTAAAAGCTATATCGAGGCCGGCATTAAGCGATGTTATTGTAATTCATTGGCACTATTTGGAACTAAATCTTGCAGTATTTACTTAAGGAGGAACGCAGCGAGTTTGAAGATCGTTTGGGAAGGATTAGAAGAATGGAGGAATTTGGTTTATCTGTTTTAGTTTGTTAATCTTGATAATTGTTTTAATTTTAGAGTTTCTAAGAAAAATATTGTTCGATGTCTGAATTTGTTGTCGTTTGATTTGTATACCTGTATACATTATTCTGTTTAGAATTTGAATACCTAGTACCTATTATTATTACGTCGGATGGGTATCTTACAACAGTTTCATAAAGTCTTTTTAAATGGCGATTAAAACTCATCACCTCAAAGTCGTATTCAACGCATCACACACTAAAGATATTAAAGCACTTAAACAATCAAATGACGACGCATTAAAGAGTCTTGGAAAAAGAACAATGCAAAAAGCTTAAGACGTCATGGCACCAAGACAAGTAATTGTGGCTTATATTGACACGAAGCTAATAGCTGGATTGCGTGCGTGTAACACAAAGGGAAATAATAGGTCAAACTGCTGGGATGTCAAAATGTTGAAGCCACTTGATAACTATTGTTAATAACTGCCTGGCTTTGACAAATCAGGGATCCCATATAAAAAAAACTCTTAATTTTGCAAAGTCGTAGAAGTATCTCATGCAAGTTTGTAGTTCCGACGCAGTGTTTATAGATGACTTTTACACGCTCGACAAAATGGGCCTTTATTATCAGCACACAAACAATCATGTGAAAAATAACAAAGAGCAGTCATTAATTACATCTTCTCAAACGGCTTACATCTTCTGAAACAGTCAAGTAACATTATCAATAGGAATTAAACTTGTGTAAATGGAGTAACTTAGAATCATCTCTTAAGAGTCAGCTTCTTGACTTTCTGACATTACATGACACAAGTTTATTCTCTTATATGATTTATGTAGCTGCAACTACGCCCACTTCATATTGTCTTCCCTCAAAAAAAGCCTTGTATAGATGTAAATATTATGAAGAATTCCCAATGGTATTCTACGTGATTACGCCAAGTTTTCTGTTCCGATTTCTCACAAAAACGCTTTTAAATCATAAGAAGATCGTCACAGACATCACACCATATAAGGAATAATTTAACCAATTTAAGAATGCTGAAAACCCCCAAAATTTTCCTTATAACATTCATTTTGATGAAACTTAGCTAACAACCATGTCGGTTAAACTAGTCCAAAACGGTTCATCCGCTTAGGAGCTACAATGCCACAGACGGACACACAGATACAATGAATCGCAGATACGCAAGTGAACCTATAACTTATAACTCACCTCTTTTTGGGTTGGACGTTAAAAAAAAACAAAATGAAATCGAGGCATTACGAAAAAAGGCGAGGTGAGCAAACAATAAC
Source organism: Clepsis dumicolana (assembly GCA_963691665.1). NCBI lineage: Eukaryota > Metazoa > Arthropoda > Insecta > Lepidoptera > Tortricidae > Clepsis > Clepsis dumicolana. The sequence continues at coordinate 16,765,266 of OY829507.1, read as the reverse complement.
GCTCACCCCGTGCCCGTGCCATCAGCGGCACTGCGCCACTGACCCAAATAGTGGCACAATGTCGCAAAATGCCCAACCCCTGGCGATAAGGGAACTGGAAATGGTGGAACAACATTTATAAGGGAACGACGTCGTCTACGTATACGGCTGCATAGCGAGAAAGCGAGAAGATAAGGTCGTACGACGATTGAAAAGAGTAGAGAGTTTAGGATTAATACTCTTGAGACTATTAACTTTAAGGAGGTTCTCGAATGGCGTCCGTGGACCGGGAGACGAGCTGTAGGCAGGCCTCCAATAAGATGGAGCGACGACACCTGGTGAGGATGGCGGGATCACGGTGGATGCGGAATGATATGATTATGATGATGATTAACTTTAAAAGTATAAGATTATGATGCCGTTGCATTTCTTCAGTCCTCACTTCGAGCGAAGAAAATAGATCAGTTTCAAGAGGTTCTAAAAATTCAATTAATAAGCAACTCCAGATAGCTTAACCATCCATATATTCAGCGAACTCTCGTAACATAACGTATCCTCCTCGTCTATCTGATGACGTCAACGAGGGACGTGTTGATTGCCCCTCATTACGCTCCGTGTCAACTGTAATTGTGTACACAAAGGAAACAGTCTTATGCGATACGTATATATGTTTACTTAGGCACTCAGAGACGTGGATGAAGTACGTGAGTTAATGAAGAAAGCTATGATTTAAGTGCTTACGCAAGAGGGAGTCTATAGAACATAATAGATGGATGCTCAGTCACCTTTCACAAGAACGTAGGAAGTAAAGTGTATATTATAAGTCTCTAGTTAAGGATCAAATCTAATGAACCAATTAATTAATAAGTAGTGCTAGTGAAATTATTCTTCAGACCTTGTAACTCATGAATTCATTGATATAAAGATCTCGATGAAACTTTAGTGCTCGAGGTCTTTAGTGGTCCTGTAACTAGTAGAGAAATTGCCAAGTTTTACATGGTAGAAACTAATACAAAAAGATGAGAGAATAAATGCAATCAGTTAATAAGAAAATACATAATTTGAGATACGAACATTGATTGAAATGTTTACATGCACGCTTGGCTGCCACTGCGTACGTAAAACCTTAAACATGAAACCTTCAAACGCGTAAGCACCTTTTCCCTAAGAAAAGTTTAATTCGTAAATTTCACAGAATCTAAATGTAGTCATCTAATCTACTTTCGTGAGTACGTGATAACTGAACTTTTATTCAGTTGTCCTCGCAAATACCGTACTATCCTTTATCCTAAAAGAAAAAGTAGTGGGTGAAGCCATTTCCAGCCATTTAACTCTTGTATATAGTGGCCCGAGTCGTAAAAAATCACGCAGGGAGGGAAATAAAGAAAGTCGAACGGGCTTTTTTGGTGCAAAAAAATAGGGTCTTTGGGTCCTTATTCTTACTGACAGTAAGGGCTGTAGGTTACGGGCTCTTGTTAAAATGCAGTGTTTCAGATGTTTATAGTAGGTATAGCGAAGTGAATTTTCACGTTTTAAAGTTTTGATTTGGCATTTTCGTCGTGTACGAAGTATTACAGCTTCGTTAGTTTTACTGCAGTATTTTTTTAAGTTAATGTTGTGGTGGCAGCGGTGTACCTTTTTCTTGTATTGTATTTTAACAACACTACAAAAAAAGTTAACACATTTTTTTACTTTCATTTATCGCTACAAAGCGATGTCTACCAGGCAATCATAATGAGAATCGAACAAAGCACCTGCTTTGCACCTGGTGAACATTGGAAATTTTACATTTTACTCTACCTAAATACACTACTAACTGTTGTGCTACTGTTTTTAACAGTTCTAAATTGTTCTAAACTTAAAATGTCACCGAACTAAAGTAAGTTATTTCATAAAATCGCTTCTCAAATCGCTTACGTGGAAATGCCTCGCGTGTTTAACTAAAGCCGGTTAGTTGGCGATCCTTAAATGCCTATGCGAATACTTAAAACTGTTGCTTCATGCAAAAGTATTTAGATGAAGAGAAAAAAACGCAAGGATAGAGATTTAGAAATCACTTCACTTAAAGAAGCCTTGGTGAAAGAAGAAATAAACATCATTGGGCAAGCAATGAAAATGAGGAAACATTATAATAATAACGTATCATCAACATACATAATTAAAGCAAACACTGTATAAATAATAGATACACACTTGAAAGTATTCAAAGTAACGACTGATTATGTAGTGAGCATATTGCTTACATAATTTCGGTTTATAAAATAGTACTTACACACAACATAATGTCCAGCTGCACCTGTGTCATCGCCTCCGTCCTCGGAAACTCCCCTACGAAATGGCTTATAAACTGATATTGCTCAAATTGCCGTCCCGCAAATACGGAGAATGCCAAAGCATTTTCATTTATATAAAGCTAATTATGCAACTTGCTATATAACTGAAGACATGGCTACCTTAATTAGCAGTTTAAAAAAATCACAAGCTAAATGCGATGCGGTTGCAAGCAATCGTCTACGTAAGGATAATACGAATATACGCTCAGTTGGTATCCCCGCAGTATTTGTCGAAGCACTGATTCAATTAAGGCTAACAATTTTATGAAAAAAAAGAGTCACCCAATCCTCTTAAAACGTGTTTTTCATAGTAGTGAAACGAAAACAGAATTTCCTCACATCAGTTAATCTATTGCAGAAGAGGCTGGTACAACTTATACAAGACCAATCACATTTACTTAGTGGGTCAAATCAAACACTACTGTAAATGTAATAATTCACTATTAATCTGTAAATGTAACTCACTCAGTTTCCGATTCTCAGCAATATTTGTGAGTCGTGAGACAAAAGTTTTACGAAACAAACAAAGCGTCGTAATTTTATAAAAATTATACACTTTGTCATTGATGGAACTTGAGGCATTGTTCCTTTCATTGTAAACTAAACAATCGTAACCGGAAATTTTAAGATATACGATTTTGTTGTTGCTTGAAGAATCTACGACCCAAAAGTACTCCCTGGGGCTTAGAGCACATTAAGTCTATGCATAATGCACAGGGCCTGTTGGTTGTGTGCGTCTTTTTGGTAATTGTGTGACAGTTTTGTTTCAGTACGAGTTAGTAGGAATGTAACAAATTTTGACATGAGCGTAGACGTGTGCTGCTGTACTACCCTCAAAAAGTGGCAGAAAAAATGTACGGCACAGATAAGCCAAAGGCGCCTCTCGTCTGTATGCTTTATGCCCTGAACTAAAGGTTAGTGCCAGGCTGACAGAAGTAAGGTGAATTTGTTATAAACCAAAATGCAGTTTTTGTACATGATCGGAATGTGTTTCATGGTCGATGTAGATGGTGTCAACATGTAGGACCAGTTAGTCGGTCAATTGAAAGCATTTAATTGGAATACTTCGAAATGGTGGACATACTTGAGCCATTGACTGCATTGACTGTTGGTTCAAAACAGCAGAGATCTGTATTAATAAGTTTTAATTTAATATAATTATTTATTTTAAGTACTTATCGTATTAGTTAAAACCCACCGTTTCGTATCGATATATTTTTTTAATTGGCGCCTATTTTTTTTTCATTGTATTTGTTTTTGAAGACGAAAATTTACTGTCGTAATGATGGTCATTACCCACGCTTTCGAACGCATAGTAGAGGAATTATGATATGTGTGCAGATAAAAGCTTGTAAAAAACACAGACCTATTGTACACCACTAAAACACCTAAATACAATACGCAACTAAAAGACAGACGACAGCGCTTAACTACACGAGGGGTTTATGCAAAACTAGCGCCATGCATTTGATTATCATTATCTTGGCTTATTCAGGTCGCCTGCATAATGACGACCGCGAGAAATGCGTGCGGCATTTAATGACAGGTCTTATTAGGTTAATTATTATTATTTTACTGCCCTCTTTGATGTTTTATGTTAATGTACTAATATACTGCCTTGGTAGTAATACAGTAGGTAGGCACGTAACTATCAAATCGATGCAGCTTTACTTCCTATGTCTTCAGATAAGGACTTTACAAGCGTATGATTTTTTTTCTTTTTTTACACGTAAAATAAGGCCGCCTTTAACACTAACAAACACGGCAGTACTGTAGTTCATATGTATGATTGTATTGCACACATAGTATGCGTAAATAAAAACAGGGTTTTCTCGAAACATAGTCTCAATAACGTGAAGCTACTGTGAGATTCAATGAAAATCATGGTTCAGTCTAATCCGTGGTCCTTTCTCTGGAAGCACACGCTTTGGAGGTAGCGAAACGAAAACTACAGATTTAGTAAGAAACATGTCGGGCTATACTCGATTGACTTACGTAAGTGATTCGTTTACTTTATTATTATATTCTCAGTAGCACAAACCGCGACCAAATCAAGCAGCTTAAGTCTATCCAATACTAACTCAAATTACAAATCCCCTCTGCACTGGTTAAGACCTCAGACAAGTACAGTCGCCCACAAAAGCATCCCCACAATTATCTCGTCTATCCCATCATTTGTTAAAGCAACAAGCTACTAACGCGTATATCTTCGTGAGCGAGTGTATACGGGCCAGGGAGACTACTACGAAAATTGAAAATCGAAGTTCATACCGTATCGTCCCGCTCATTCTCGTATTAAATAATATTAGCGTGAGCGGGACGGCACGATACGAAGTTCGAATTTTGCACTTCGTAGTATAAGGCCCGACCTGTGTAGTGTGTAATTACTGACGCATTCAAAGCCCCATCTCGATAAAAGGTCTTGTTACGTGTGCTGATGGAAATTACGTCAGCCATAGCGATTGTAAGGCATAAGTTTCTATGATCCGCCATAAGTCTTTTGGAAATTATAACGGTGTGGCCACGAATTTGTGCGATTCGCGGCGCGGCAAGCGATTTCTCAGTTCATTGCGCGGTGGAGACGTCTACCGCATGTCGGTTAATTTGCAATTACCGCAATGTATTAGGAAAACGCTCGCCACGCCGCCGGTCGTGCGAAGTCACTGCCACGCTGTAAGGATTTCTTTAAAGGACTTATGTGTAATGAAGACGGTACAAGTATTAAAAGTAACAACTAGAAGGATGTTGTACTAATTTCTTTACCTTATCGTGTCTATCAATACACTGGGGATCATAAAAAATAATAAAACAGTAGATAACTCTTAATTCCTGATACGAGATATCCAGATAAAGAAGCGACACTGACAAATAACATAAATAAAACATGTCGGTGGATGGTTTTGAGTCAACCATGAGAGTGGGAACCGGTCACCGCTGAGAACTGTGCAAGCGTGAACAGGCAACACCCCGCAAGGTTTAATAAAATATAAAATAAAATAAACATGGCTCGTTAATAAGATTAGAAAAGTCGAAAAACCCCCGACATTGTCATTTCAATGTTCAATAATTCAAAAATGGGTGAACCGATTTCAATGAAACTTAGCTAAGAACCATCTCGATTAAACTAGCTTTCGATTAAAAAAACCGCATCGAAATCGGTCCATCCGTGTGGGAGCCATGATACCACAGACAGATACACAGATACCCAGGTCAAACTTATAACACCTCTCTTTCTCGTCGGTGGTTAATAAATAAGGAAAGGTGACCCAAACTAGTATTTTTTTAGTTTTAATTATAAAGCCAAGACTTGTTAGATGAGTGTGTGAACTAGAATTATTCAAATGCGTTGCATGCGTTTCCATTTAAAGATCCCTAACAAAAATAACTATTTAAGCACCGTATCGGCACGCTAACAAATATTGCGAGTTACAGCGAAATTATGCGAATAATTGGCGGACAGGTTCTACTGGTGCTGTCAATTAAACATTATGCAAGTTGATTTAATGCGCATCGACTGTGTAGACACTGATTGTTTTTGTATACAAAAGAACACAAACTAGCGTATCATTGGCCGTTACGTTTGTATCAACCTTAATATTTCTTTCGTGTTATTAACCCCCGACGAAAAAGAGGGATGTTATAAGTTTCACATGTGTATCTGTGTACCTGTGTATCTGTGTATCTGTCTGTGGCATCATAGCTCTCAAACGGATGGACCGATTTAGATGCGGTTTTTTGCAATCAAAAGCTAGTTTAATCGAGATGGTTTTCAGCCAAGTTTCATTAAAACCGGAGAACCCGTTTTTGAAATATTGAATTTTTTAATCTTCTTCTTCTTCATCTTCTTCAAGTGTCTCTTCAACTAGTGAAGGTCGGCTACCAACTTCTATAATTCTTGCCTGTCCTTAGCGAGGCGAAACAATTCGGATACGCTCGCTATTTTAGTCCTCTCTCGGGTGTGGAAGCCACGACTCTTTCTCCAACCAATGCGCCGGCTGCCTCTCAATATTCCTCTCGGCTTTCTAATAATGATAAGTTAATTCAATTAACGTCACTTGAAACATCATCCAGCAACCCAGAATTTAATTTGTAATCTGAACTGTATCGTAGCGTAGTTCAACTAATATTATTAATGCGAAAGTTGGTAAGTGATTGAGTGTGTATTGTTTTACGCTAAAACGGCTGGACGGGTTTGTTTCAAATTTGGAATAGAGATAGCTTATACCCTATGACCTAGATTACAACATATATAACTAGGCTATCTTTTATCAGACGCAACGGCTATTGTTCAATAAAGAATATCAATATTTGTATCCATAACAATACCTCATACCCAATTAGACCTTCATACATAAATTCGGAGTCGATTCCTCTGGATCTTACGGGCAAAATAAAGCGATCCCAGATTAATTAGGTACAAAACTAACCCACCAAATTGCACTTACGGCTTTTATGCTAAGGGTCACATTTCTTTGTAATGGCGAGGGTATTAATAGTTATATCGTACCGTGAGTGTTTTGTTTGGTCCCAAAAAGGTTTTGTCCTCGGGCGTGAGGCGCGCCTGTGTGATATACAGGGATCGGACGGAGTAACGTCATTACTCGCAATGATGTGGACATGACTCCAAAATTAATCTATTAATTAGTTTCTTAAAATTTGATTCGAATTCCTTGTGAAAACCATTTACAAATGCTTTCAAAATAATTACCGTGATAAAATATGAATAGAACTAGCAATCAATATTAAATCAGCTGAGGTTTTATATTAATAAGAGGAGACGAGGTTCTATTAGGATTTAGTAATGTTATTATATATAAGTAGTGTATTTTAACTAGAACACTATCTTCATACCTGATAATTTCATTAATATTTTAATACGGTATTTATTTTAAAATCGCGTGTAAATTGTTATCTTCAAGAATTTCAAGAAATTAAATAATTGATTGATTAATTCACTAATTTTGGAGCCATGTCCATATTATTGCGACCAATACCTGGCGATGTGGTGATATATCAGAGTGTGATGGGTAAAGTGGCCGAAATAAGTTGTTAGGCTTTAGTTATTGGGGCCACATTAAATTTAAGGTTGCCGGGACTGTTTTATGATCGAAAGGAAAGGCTAGCAGTGTTTCTTTTTAACTATGATTTATAATATCTACTTTTATGCCTCGTCGTTAATTTATTCCATTTGAAACCAATAGTAAGTGCCTAACGTATTAATAAACTAGCGTAGTTACAAAAATATAGCTAACCCCGGGATTCGAACCCGGATCATTGACATTCCGCGTCACGTGCCGTACCGCTACAGCACAGTAAGATTTGGAAGGCCCGTTGATTTTTTTCTATGTATTCTATGTTTTCGAGTTCGTTTATCACTTTTGCAAAACACGACATTTATTACCATTATTATTTTAATAGCAGAGCCTATGATACTGTACGCTTAAGTTATGATTAAATAAAGAAATACGCACCTGGACATTATTCCTGGTTAATTTAACATCACAAACAGCAGCTATCATAACTTATAAATAATACTAATTGGTGCGCGCTGCGTACTAAATAAGTCGTATTTGACAGCAAACGCTGTCATTTACTTTTAACATTTAACAGGTAACGACTACGTAATAACTAACAACCCGCATGTGCATATATTACTTACTATATCACTAATGGCAGTGGCTCTGTGAGGTGTATACCTCGCGACCTCAAACCTGATTACAAATTTTCACGAAGATCGGGTAATTTTTCGTTTATTTTTTTAAATATTAAAAAAAAAAAACAGGCAAAAAATTTTTTTTTCAAACCTGCTCACAAAATTTAACGAGAATCGGTTGAGAAATGCGACCTGCAAAAGAGAACAGCCGACACACGGCGGACAGACAGACATACAAAAAAAAAATTGTCCAAGCTGAAACTGGGAAGGTTCGCTCACTTCGTTCGCTTGGGCAATTACACACATTATACTCAAAAGTAGAACCCAATAGATTGAGAGAAATACATTGAGAGAGAGAAGCAGCATGTGCCCAGCAGTGGGATGTAAATTGGCTGATCATGATGGTAATTAAATTTAGTTGTCTATGAAAAAAATCTTCAAATTGTATCCTAACTTTGTTTGTGCCCCAATCACGCGTAAACGGCTTGACAGATTTGCATATTTAGCACATAGTAAAACATGGCATGATATTTTACCCCTAAAAATTGCATGGAGCCCGCGGGATATATTTTATCCCGGAAAATTACTTCATTCCCGTAACATAGAGACGGGTTCTACGCAGAAGTCACAGGAAGAGGCTTGTTACTAATAAATAAAGATAGACTGGTACGTGTCTCTCTCCTTGATTTATGTGTAGAAGTAGTAGTAATACTCGTAAAGAAGTGTAAAATGATTAAATGCAGAATACAAGCAGTTTATCAAGTGTCATTTTCTACCTTGCAAGCTGCTTCTATAATGGTCATAATTTTTATTCACGAATTCAAAGAGTTTAACGAGTTTTCTTCACGAACTAAAATGTTTTTATAAGCATAACCCTTTTTAACGTATTTCATAAACTTCTTTATTGTTATGATCTCAATTGGAAAATCTTTTTGTATTTTATTATTTATTTTTCAATTTTTTTTATTTTTACGGTCAAAATAAATACCAATTCTGGTGTAAGGGTGGGCACGCGACTCGGAGTGTCGAGGTTCCGGGTTCGATTCCAGGGGTTGGTTTTTTTTCTGGTTTTTCTGTGTATACATGTTTCGGTGAGTTTATTAAAAATACAATTTATTCTTTCTTGTTAGTGGACTAATAAATAGTTAAAAAAATAATCACGTTTTTCGAAATGATTTCTATATTGAATAAATGTGAAAACAGTTGAAAATAGTTTGTCTTGCAAATGGACACAAAAAAGTTGAAAATAGTTTGTCCTGCAATTGGACACAAAAACGGGCTAATAAAAATAAGTTGGCTTTCTTAAAGTTTTTGAAATGAAATGAAATGTTTATTTATTCACAACTAGCTGTTGCCCGCGACTTCGTCCGCGTGGATTTCGGTTATCACTATCCCGCGGCAACTATACAATATTCCCTATTAAAAAGTAGCCTAAGTTATTCCTCAGTATTCAAACCATCTTCTTACCACATTTCATCTAGATTGATGCAGCGGTTTTCCCGTGAAGAGGTAACAAACAGACAGAGAGACAGAAAGACAGAGATTTCGCGTTTATAATATTAGTTAGGATGAACATTATGGTTACATAAGGTCTTAGTATACTGTTGCTTCCCATGACAATGTTCAGCCTAGTTAGGCATGTAAAAATCTGAGGTCAGTGATTTACTCACTGGGTTGATAATAATAACATTGTCTTTGAGGAATACAATCCATTTATAAATCATTATAATTTTGACTAGGTACTCACCTAATCCTGTGTAGTTAAGTACTTTCATGGACAGAACAGCTCATCCTCATTTAAAATTTTGTAGAAACGTTAGATCCTTAACTGAAGTAGGTACATATCAGTGTTGTGGTTACCTCTTCAAGTTGTATTGCCTTTTAGGTATGTTAAGAGAGCTACAGCGTAATAGCAAAGGAATAACTTACGCACAGACACCCAATAAATTACGAATAGCTATAAAATTACCGGCCGGATGCGTACTTTAAGGTATTTTATGGGACGGAAAAGTATAAAGTAGCCGGCCACGGATTCCAGGATGCGAACAATTCCTCCTATTTCTTATTTAATGAGTAGGAAAGGTATAGGAATACATTTGAGAAACCATTGATCATCATCATTATCATCATCTCAGCCGAAAGACGTCCACTGCTGAACATAGGCCTCCCCCAAGGCTCTCCACTCTGACCGGTCTTGTGCTTTCCGCATCCACCGCGGTCCCGCGATCTTTACTAGGTCATCGCTCCATCTTGTTGGAGGCCTACCGACAGCTCGTCTCCCGGTCCGTGGACGCCATTCGAGAACCTTCTGACCCCATCGGCCATCAGTTCTGCGAGCAGTGTGCCCCGCCCACTGCCACTTAAGTTTCGCAATTCTTCGGGCCATTGATCATTGAACAATTGATCTTACAATTGATTTACAATGCAATACAAACATTACGGAATAAACAGGGTGGGTAGGCAAAAGGCGAATTCATAGAGTCAAAGCGACCTCTACACGATAACTATATGATTCAGTTGCCTTAGTGTTAATTGTGTTACAAATGTTTCACTAGTCGAAAACACCGCAAATATTCTGAATAAGGTCGAGACTAGTAATAAAGGTCATAAAGGTCACTCAAGCCTCCATTAGCTAAAATGTGAGTTTTGTCTTCTTCCCACTAACGGAAATGTTAATGTGACAAAAAAGGACAACCGAATTTTAACGTCATTTTAGTTAAAATAGGTTTATGAATAACAGGGTAGGAGAAAACTAAAAATTGTAGAAGGACAGAGAGGAAGGCAGAGGATAGAGTATTTAGATCAAGTTTTTAAGAAAAAACTGCATTCAAATCAGTTCAACTGTTTATGAGCTACGGTGCCACAGACAGAAACACAGACACATACATAGCGGTCAAACTTATAACACCCCTCTTTTTACGTCGGGAGTTAAAAAAGAAGATAAACATTGCATCGCATCAGGAGATGAAAGAATAGCATTTGCAGAGACTGACTAATAGATAGATATACAGACAACCATGACTAATGACAAATACAGGAAAACAAATATCATACTGACGGGAGGAAACTGCATCGATAAGAGTGATACTTTTAAATTAGACGATGATGATGAAAATGCCATAAGGGAAATTGGCTGTATTTAAATCACCGCCAGGTACGGATCATCTGAAGTCATCTTTATCGTATAGCAACACGGACCAATCACCCTCTGGACACCAAATGTCAGGGCGAACGTTTCCGAAACGTATATGCTCATTTGCACCTTTATATCTCTCTAGCCTCAAATCGCGGCTCACTTTCGACCAGATGACAAGCGAGATGACAAGCTATGAACAATCATGACGCCTTTCCCCGGCCCGCTCACCGCGGCTTTTTTCGTAATGACTTTCCAAGTAAATTATAAAAGATGCGGTGTCCAGAGGGTGGTTGGTCCGTGTATAGCAACTTGAACATTGAAACATCCACGACGGACATTAAATGCGGATATCCATTTAGAATTACAAGGGCTTTATGAAATTATTCATACTCCAGAATCATCTGTCAGTCACTGTAAATCTGACGACTTGTCATTGTTATTTGACTGACATTCACAATTTTTTATTTAACCTCAGCAATATCTATTTACCAATTACTAGAATCGTTCTAAACAGCCACGAGGTCGCGGCTTCCTTTTGAGAACAACGATCACTGTGCATGCGCACGTCTTACAACAATACATTTTGCACCTGTCAACGGCGTTACCTATTCAGAAATAAAGTCTGATTTCGAATGATCTATGTACAAACGTAGTGTACAAGATCTAACAAAAATCGTTTTAATGCTACAGATCAAATTTGTGTATTTTCGTTTGTATTTTTTTTATGACTGAGGATTAAGATCAAATAATGAATGGTCTACGCGGATTGATTTGGGAATCTATGAATATGGTTGCCTTGTTGTTTTACGTAAGCTTCTGGTGTTTATTACCTGTTCTTATAAATATAAAAAAAAATAGGTGCCATTATTTGTGTACCTATTATAGTGCCACGTAATTCCTTGTTCTGCATGCGAACATAAAAAAAAAATCTGACAAACTGAGAACCTCCTCCTTTTTTGAAGTCAGTTAAAAGTAATAACTGTCTTGTGCGTCGTGTGGGCAAAAAAATCTAAAAAACAAATAAACTCCAATGAACAACAAAAGAAACGAGGTAAAATAACAAACTTCCTAACTACAGCAACTGTAAAACTTCCTTGGCAACCGTGTATAATCTGAAAACAATTTCAGTCAAGTCAAACACGGCGATAAAACAAAATCATAACACGACAAAATTTCACAACAACGCACGTCGGGTGTAGTACAAACATGCAAGGGAGCAAGTGACAGACGGACGGTAGTGTCAGACATGCATTACAATTACAATACATATCGGAGGAGACGAAATAGTCGCGTGTAATGTAACATGACAGGAAGATTTCCGTCATATTTTGACTTCAAACACACGAACAGGAAATAAGTTATTTTTAGCGCTAAAAATAGGTCATGCATAATTTTCCTACACTACACAAGTGCAAAAACTAACTGTTATAAAATTAACTTTGAAACAAGAGTTGACGGAATGCAAAACATTATTCATTTCATGTGTCATCAGGCCCATATTTTATCATCTTTACAATTGTCAGTTTTATATAACAAGTCGAACTACATATCTTCGACAACATAAAGCGCGCTAAAACAAAACCTCTTTAAGTCAGCAGTTGACACCGAATTGTCATTGAAAACTGACAATTGTTAAGGCGCTTCCCTGACCCAGCAATTGTTAAGGCGCTTCCCTGACCCAGACGCACATGCAAATAAGACGCTTCTTCAAGGGAGTAATATTTTTTCAAAAATCATAAATTTAAGTAAGTAAGTAAGTAAGTAAACACCTTGTACAAAAACAGGATAAAACCACAAGTTACAACAATCAAATTCGAGTACAAAGACGGACTGATCTTAAATTTACTCGTTAGCGCCAGGACGAACACATTTCCATAATACATACATCTAATACCAGTCTCGCAATATTTATGATCAAACTATTTATGACTTTATAATCATGACCGTGGCTAACTAAGCTAACTCGAAAACCGATATGAATTTTAATCTAGCCGATACCAATATTTGACTCATTGCCGTTCGACACACGATTATTAACATTAATAGTTAATCGGATATAAGTTTCCATTAAATTCCCTTGTACATTTTTCCCTGATCGAACTTTATAATTAATTGTCATTAGATCTCTTTGCACGTATAAATTTTCAAGTCAATTGTGCTTCTAGAAGTGGGTTAAAAATCACTTGAAAGGTTCTAAGCAAGCAAAGTACCACCCTCTCGCAGAAAATCGACGTGAAGCAACAGCACCCCTGCTGTTCGTTTCTGCGGTCAGTGAGAGCGCCGGATGCCCCCCCCCCCTTTCCTCCACCAATTTTCCCCTTAAAGGCCGGCAACGGACTAGTGACACTCTTGGGAATGCTGGTTCTCATGGGTAGTGGTGATCGCTCACCATCAGGTGACCCGCTTGCTCGTTTGCCTTCCTCTTTCAATAAAAAAAAAAAAAGAAAAAAAATCAAAAACAATCACAAATAAAGTGAAGTTAATAAAACCATGAATAAATAAATAAAATCTTAAGTTGTTGTCAAAACAGCCGAAGTACACGGTCCATATGGCTCTGATGATGCAAGTATTTTTAGTGCAGATGTACTTGGAACAGCGGGAAGCAAGCAAATGCAGTCAAGTAGCATTACAACTTCAGATTACAGTTTCAGACTTTGTAATTATAATATCCACCAGCCAATGTAATACTAAATACTCCAAGCTAGTTTTCACGCCATCGATATCATCAATTGTCCATTATTGACCTAGTAATAGCCATAGCTTTATAGTGAAATAACGTCTTAGATTTCTTAGACGTGAAATCAAAGACATTTATTTTATTACTGTATAAAATGTCTTCCTTATAACGATAGATATAGCGAAGAAGCTTAGTAAGAGATTTTAAACCGGGCTTTAACTTTTATTCCGACGTTACACAATCGTGGAGCTAAATCCAAGAGGAATTTTATAATCTTTCGCATTCTTTTCTTATTTCAGTTCGTTGATCCCTCGTTGTTAATTAAAATAATTCCAACGACACTTATTTATAGACGAGACCACGGTACCTATTATTTAGACATCATAGTACCTACCAGCTAATTATTTCAATTAGCCAAGTCTCTGAAATACTTTACATCTGTGCAACTTACTTAGTAACTACGTAGACGATGTTTTATAGGAACGAAATTTCAATCAATCAAAAAGAGTGAAACAAGTTAGTACTGACGGCATTAAAGCATAAATAATTAATTTGGAACAGTTTTCGCTGTTATAAAGTTTTCATTTGATGTCTTAGTGAAGGACGTTAAATGCCTGAGAGTATTATTTTATAATGAAAGCACGCCCACATGCTTTCCTAATTTCGAGAGCAGATAAATGAACTTCGTCTCAAACTAAATTACACAATGTTGAAACAAGCCAGTAATTAATTCAAATCTAAAAGAAATCAGAGACATAAAAAACCATACTAACAGCTGCATAGAACAGTAGTAAGCATAAATTTTCCACACTATTTGAAATCAGTGTCGTTTGGCAACAGAAAAAGTTTTTATAGAACGCAGAGAAACAAAAGGTTTGAAAGATTTTTTCTTAATTTAAAAATAAGATTCGGAAAGTCGTCGCCGGCCAACTATCTGTCGCGGTCTATACGAGTTGAAAATAGAATGGGTTTACCAGACGATATGCATTGGTTCATTTTGACGTTCGTTTCTTGTGATGCTTTTGGTTTAAAACATTACAGCTTGCCCAATTCAACTACGATTTCCGCATTGCCAGTACGAAACCATTTCTTAAATTAAACAAAATTATATTGCATCTATTTTTCTATCTGTCCAGTAACATTTTAACCTGCCAGTATTCATGACAACTGGCCAGTTTGCCAAAACAAATCAAATTTGAAACCAATAATCGAAACTCATGTTCGAATATTACAAGGTCATTGTGTGTTTACCAGTATGTATGTGTGTTAAATTGTTGGTAGTATCTGTGTAAAAATCACGATTAATCGACTTAATTTTGATGTTAAAACTAGCAAGAAATCACGTTTTTGAGAAATCAGACACTTCGCAAACCACAATACGCAATTTAACGGCAGTCCCAAACATAAATGAGTAAAACGTAATAAAAAGCGGTTGAACGATAAACACATTTTGTAAATTAAATAAATGAAAATCTGTGAAGCGGAAACAAGGATCTGTTAACATTTTCTGTGCCAATACCGGGCCGGCGTACATTAAACACGTGGTGTCTTGCTAGGCATATTAAAATGCAGTGTGATGTTTTAATTACTTTGCATTACGTTTACACAGTTTTAATAATCAAAGGTGTATTTTATTTCACATAAAATTTTGACAAAACCATCGACCTTTTCGTCCAAATTCTATTAAAACTGGTAACTATTCCATATTTAACCAGGTTATCCCAAGCCACACTTCTGTGATGTGCCAATGAGGTCTAGGATATTTGACAAACCCACGGGAGCCAAATATCACGCAGTTTAAAAATATTTAGGCTACTGTGTTAACTATAAGAACAAACGTAGCGGTGAACTACTTTCAAAATGCTTAGTGGTTATTTTAACAGAACATCTACTCAAAATAATACAGGGGCCACTAGAAATTTGGTCGTTACGTGAAAATTATATTAAACGTGACACATGTGTTTTTAGATAACAGTAATACAAGTCTGTTTTTATTTATGCCAACAATCGTTTAATTAAGCAGGTAGTCAATCATTTCTCAATATACCTACTGTTTAATAATAATTTACACGTAATAATGATCAAAACACTTAGTGGCTTCTATTTTCTTTTGAGTAGTATACATTTTCTGATACGTCTTGTAAAAAGTTGTCGTAATCTCTAAAACCTACCCTTGATTGTGTCAATCAGAAATGATTATCAAATACAAATCTTGTACAATTGACACAATATTCACACCTTCGATAACTGTAAAAGTCTGATGATTTCAATCTATCACTCATCTATGAAAGTATAAGTCAAAGTTTATCTATCCAATAATGAATCAGTCATAAACCCGAAAACTACGAAAATAATACTCTGTTTTTCGAGAGTCATGGAAAAAGACTACCTAATACTAGGTAAAATCTCAACTTAGACATGTGTCATTTGAAATCGCAAATAAGATACTTACTCGTCAGTGCCTTTAGTGTAATCAAAAAGCACAAAATACGTCTCGATCGCGTTTGCGTTAGAGTGTCAAATAGTATGAGAATTGTTAAACGCGAACGCGATCGAGACGTACTTCTTGGCCTGGTCGGCGATTACACTAGGCGCTAAGAGATTCCAAACTTTATTCCTCGAAATACAATTCGTGTAGACTCTGCAGTAGTAGTACACTGTAGAGGATCAAACCTCGCTGCATTATGTACGTAACGTACAACCCATAATGTAGTTCCAATATGAACTATAATAGTGCAATTGTTTGTAATTCATAATCCTATTGGTGTAATGACACATGTGATGTACAACACTGTACTTCTGTGTAATGCATTGACGTACTGGTACGGTATGACCTTTAATATGTTTTGTGTGATTGACAGATTTACATGCAACAATGAGAAGCTTTTAAATAACGCTTGTTCAGTGAAGCATGGAAATGAAATGTGATGGATTTTGGGCTACCTTTACCAAATATTATAGAAGTTTCTGCAGCTCTGTATTGGGATAATATTGTATCATCTTTTTAGTCTAGCTGCAAACGAGAGAGTTGTTAATCTTTCGATTGCAATTGTTCTTTCCGCGACACATAAAAAGAAATCTCTATTATTCGTATCTTTAATTGAAT
This sequence comes from Clepsis dumicolana, assembly GCA_963691665.1. Taxonomy (NCBI): domain Eukaryota; kingdom Metazoa; phylum Arthropoda; class Insecta; order Lepidoptera; family Tortricidae; genus Clepsis; species Clepsis dumicolana. The sequence continues at coordinate 16,748,382 of OY829507.1, read as the reverse complement.
CATTTTTCATTACTCAAACATGACAATTTAACATAAAATTCTGACTGACGTTTCAATTTAAATATTTAGAGCACAAAAGATAATTTGCATTCCTCGTCAGACAATGCCTACAGACCTTCTGGCGCTCTAAACAAAACCCCCAAGTAATTAATTTGAATTTATCAAACGGAAGTAAGTAACATTTTGTCGAAATTTATCTTGACCCAAAAGTTGGACGTTTCTTGTAGAAGCTTAACATTTTCTTGTAAAATTCTGAATAGAGACGAATATAATCTCATCTCCGGATCGCGTTCTGTGAATAAATATATTTGTAAGCAACGGAAAGGATCCCAATTTTTCCAGTTTTGAATACCACGTCCTAACAATAGTTAAAAAAATAATACTCACGTTTTTTAAACCAGCTGCCGATTAACAGAAATCCTCAAAAAAAAGAAAATAAAGGTACACGAATCACAGATCGCTTGTACACTTCAACGGTGCCAAAATACAGGCATAAAACACAAACTACAATGATACTTGATTCGAAATTGGAACCGAAATCGAGATATGACTTGAGACACGTAAATTTTCGCGGGAAACAAATGAATCGCGACCACGTCCTGCCCACGCGACTGCCACAGAGCGACTGAACTGAGTGAACGAATTCACAGTCACCTGCAATGCGTGCGCTGGTCGGTGAAGCCAGAGGAAGATAGCTACATACAACCTTGCTGTAGCTAGATCGAGACAGCATGCACACACGTGGTGGCCAGTGTCGCTACCCGCCTCGAGGGTAGCCGTTTTCAGGAAAGGGGCGCGTCGGACAAAGGGACTTTTTACAGAAGGAAAAGCGACGCTAGCATTTTTTTTGTATTGTTGAAACACAATGGAACTCTTTTCGTGATTTTTACGTTTACTGCCGGCGTGATTGCAGTTTTTACGGGGCTATGGCTTCGACTTTGATGGGTACAAGTTCGGTGCAACACAAAAGGTGATTCAGGGTTTTTTGTGCGACAACAAAGAGTAGTAAACCATACTAAAGTTATCACGCCACTCGAAGTGCACAGAAAGAAGCTAAAGCATTCGTAAAAAAAATACACGTACATGTTTTTTAAAAAACACGGTTACCTAGTTTTCCTCAAACAGTAAAAAAAAAAACATTTTTTGCGTCGTCCGGTTGTGAACTTACGACATAGCTCTTATGTGTCAAGGGCACCAATACAATAGATAACATCCGCAAATAGAATTAACTAGAATAGTTGAATCACGTAAATTAATTGAAGCTAGAATAAAGGCTGTGAAAACAAGCGGTCGATAATGATGTAATACCGAATACCGCAGTAGACTTTGAGCGACAGTAAGTCATCGAACGGTTTTCTTCTGGAAATTACGCTATATTTCAAGAAAACAACGTATAATTTAATTAGGTAAGTAAACACTTTAATGTACAAAAAACAGGATAAAACACAAGAGACAATTTAATCGAGAGAAGAGTAAAAAGTGTGAAGTCTGATGCGGTGTCATCTCTCTACACCTTATCGCATTTATCCAAAAGTGTTGTGACTCCTATTTAAAAAAAGTTAAAGTTAAAATTAAAGAAAATTCTCTTTGCGACCTTCCAAACATAAGTTTTGTTTGTATACAACCCCCCCAGTTTCCACTCTATCCCACGAAAAAATGAGAAAAATTAAACCTACGAAAGAGTACACAGTACGCTCCGATGTTAATATCATATCTACGCAGAACCTCAAGGTACGGTAATTTGTTGATATCTTCACGTAGTTTTTAACTACCTACCTAATAATAAGTTTCTGAGTGTGACGTATGTATCTGTGTGGCATTGTAGCTCCTAAACTAATAGATTATTGAAATCTAGATTAATCGAGATGATTCTTAGCTAAGTTCCATTGAAACGGTCAGCCGTTTTCGGAATAAAATTAAAAGTCTGATAAGTATATAAAAATGTCGCGGATGTTTAATTTTTTCATTTTCATTGATTATTTATGGCCTGAAGAATTGCGAAACTTAAGTGGCAGTGGGCGGAGCACATTGCTCGCAGGACTAATGGCCGATGGGGCCAGAAGGTTCTCAAATGGCGTCCACGGACCGGGCGACGAGCTGTCGGTAGGCTTCCAACAAGATGGAGCGACGACCTGGTTAAAATCGCGGGACCGCGGTGGATGCGGAAAGCACAAGACTGGTCAGAGTGGAGAGCCTTGACCAGCAGTGGACGTCTTTCGGCTGATATGATGATTGATTATTTTCTGTACTACTGTTTCTCGCATATGTACCGTGGGTCCAAAGAACTATTGTTTGCTGACCTAACTCTGTTTGCGGTCAAACAGGTTTCAGAGTCCTTCGAAGATTATCGTAATTATGACAAGAGCAGGAAAATGGGTAATGCTATTAACTCAATTGAATATAAACACTGTCTTCAGAATCTTTTATATACTGGCCTCCCTGACAGGTCTTGGGTTATAGTTTCCACGCAACATTAATTCCCAGTTGTGTGTAGGTTCATCCACACTATATTATCCTTCGCGGATATCGGAGCCGGACTGGCGTACCGAGGGTTCCGTACAAAGATTTTCCAGATCTTCCCCAGTGTTTTAGGTTGTCTGTGTAAGCAGAGACTGCTCCTAAGCAAAATGTACGCAGTGTGAGGTCATTTTAAATTGTTCTGTGACATAATACAGAGAGACATACAAATTCCAAATTTTGATATTTTTCTGAGTGGTTGTGCTGAGCTACCTTCTTACCAAATTTCAAGTTTCTAGGACTTCACAGTACGGCAATTTGTATGGAAACTACTTTTTTAATGACTGTATCTTTTAATTACGTTGACTTAGAAGTTTGATTTTTCACAGCTTCAAGGGACTGCAGGTTTGAGTATTTGTTACTAATTTCAGCGTGCTATCTCCACGCCTTCTTCTGAGAAGCTTCTTAAAATTTTAGTACCAAATACGCTCACGGGCGGCGCTGTTCCAAATGTCAAACATTTCTTTTCGATAACGCTCCACTCGATTACGTTACTGGCATTCGAATACTCGTGATTGGGCCTCTGTACTCAAATTGGATTAAAGTCTAGTAGGTACAAAATTGATGAAATAAAAACGGATCACTCACGTATATAAGTCGAGTTTAGCCCGACATATTTCGGACTAATTCGTAGTAATTCCTCTGGGAGCGCACGATCCAGCGGCGGTGAGACTCCCAGAGGAAGGACTACGAATTAGTCCGAAACATGTCGGGCTAAACTCGACTTATATAAGTACGTGAGTGATCCGTTTTTATTTCATCATGATTGAGTCTCACGGTAGTTTCAAGTTAAAGGTACAAAATTGTTTCATCGTCAGGAAAAAAAGCTTGTGTCGAGAATTTTTTATGCGTTTTGGACCAACTAAAACTTTCTTTAGTTAGAATAAATACCGCAAAAACACGTTATAAATAACGCTACAATTTGCTCAATAGGCGAAACATCATTAGTATAAACCACTTATCCGAAAGGACCTAACTACCATTCAAACAGCACCATTTAATTTAGACTCTACCCCCAAGTTCGTAAGCTTGTTAATGTGACGTATTATGTTCGGCCTCGCTCGGTAGGCCAAAATTAATGGTAAAAGCAAAAAGACGAAACAATGAACTGCCCTTGGCCTGTTGGTATACGAATCTATTAAACTTTAATTTTACCGCAAACTTTGTCTTACACTAATTTGTATAATTATCGTTAACCTCCACAATTTATTATACTCAATTATACACAGCCAAACAGCTCTGTTCTACGATTTTGCCCTCGGAAAACTGTTTCCCTAATTTACAAGACATTTATTGTCTACCTAAAGGTTATCGCACACTTTGCGGGTGGTACGACCTTGTGCGAGGTCCGTCCGGATCGCTATCACAATCTTACTCGCTAATCCTGCCGCTAAGCAGCAGTGATTGCACTGTTATGTTCCGGTGTGGACAGTAAGACAGCCGGTGTAATTGCGGGCGCAAGAGGCATCTTAGCTTCGCTGCAAACCCCAGGGGTTGCGGGTGTCTATGGGCAGTGGTGATCACTTACCACATACTTTGCCTTCAATGTCGTATAAAAAAAAGGCTTTATTCTCGCACTTCTCATCGTACCTGTACCTCGTTAAAAACGATTATTTAAACTAAACCATGTCCTGTTAATTTATTTTACGCATTAATCAGTGCACGCGCATTTTAACGACACTTCCATTTAATGGTGAGATGTACAATTACTAGGAAATACAACATAGCTAATAATAATAAGGAATGATAATTAGGGCTAGCGTTTTATCGCGGATATAAAGTAAAATACTTACAGCTTAACTGTTTATGTCTATTAAGAACACAGTACTTATGACAGGAGCAGGCCATAGCATATCCCTTTGTCAAAGTAAGCTAAGATGTGGTCTAAGATGGAGGGCAACTGGAAGTATCCTATAGGTTTTGATTCCACGGCAGCGCGTAGGGAAACGCCTTTTTAGGGTTCCGTACCTCAAAAGGAAAAAACTGAACCCTAACAGGATCACTTTGTTGTCAGTCTGACCACCTGTCAAGACCCTTTTTCTCTGGAACGCGTGGAGGTAGCATGCTGAAATTAATATCAAATACTCAAGCCTGCGGTCCCTAGAAGCTGTGAAAAAATCAACCTTCCAAGTGAACGCAATCAAAGGATACAGTCATTAAAAAGGTGAAAATAATCGTTTTTTTTATTGATTATTTTTGTTTTTATTTTTATGAAACATTCATAGAATGAAATTCAATATACAATGACAATGCAAAGAAAAATCCGCATTTCTTTGCATTGTCATTGTATATTAAAAAGGTGGTTTCCATACAAATCGCCGTACTGAGAAAACCTAAAGGGTACTTCCAGATGCCCTAGAAACTTGAAATTTGGTATGAAGGTAGCTCTTATAGCACACCCACTCCAAAAAGTCCCACAATCTTAAATTTTTATGTCTGTAGATCTGGCAGACCAATATAAGTTGACCCCACACTGCGTATATTTTGCTTAGGAGCAGGGCTCTGCTAACACTGGACTTCTTAAAACACTGGGGAAAAGCGGTAAAATCTTTCTACGGAGCCCTCGTGCGCGAGTCCGACTCGCATTTGACCGGTTTTTTTAAGGACTGTATCTCTTTTGATTGCGTTGACTCAGAAGTTTAATTTATTTACAGATTCAAGGGATTGCATGCCTGAGTTTTCGATATTAATTTCAGCATGCTACCTCCACGCGTTCTAGTAGAAAAGGGCCTTGACAGACAGACACACAGACGGACAACAGCCGTTTTTCTTTTGAGTACCTTTTGAGTACTGAACCTCTAGGGTGAATGGGCATTTGCTAGGCAAGCGAGCTCCATCGTAGACCACGTCTTTGCTTACATGAGGCGTGTTTGTGGTCAAACGCAAGCCTATCTATACCTATAAAAGAAGACCGTGACTGACTGACTGACTGACTGACAGACAACGCACAGCCTAAACCACTGGACCTAGAGACTTGAAATTTGGCAGACATATACCTTGAGTATTCAGAGGAGCACTAAGAAGGGATTTTTCGAAATTCCCACGGGATAGGGAATAAACGGGATTTACATTTTCGAATCAAAGTGGCTCTATCTCCGCAGCTATAATTATTAGAGATTACAAATTTGGCATGCAAGTAGGTAATATTAACAGCTAATAACGGGTTTCAGGATTATTCGGAATTCCCACGCGATAAAGGATAAACAGTAATATTTTCATAGTAACTGACTAGCAGATATAGAGACTTGCAAATTTACAATTATTATTTCTTGAGGATCATAGAGGTGCACTAAGAAGGACTTTTTCGAAATTCCCACTGGATAGGGAATAAATGGGATTTACATTTTAGAATTTTTTTATCGATCTAAACAGTTAAAATTCAAAATTCCCGCGGGATAGAAATGAGCGATCTCAACTTCGGGGCTGATTTAAATTAAAATCACTAATAGAAAGCTACACTGTCACTGATTCATATTTAAGGTTTTTTTAAATAGCTAGATTAAAACAGTTATTAATATCCGGAGGGAACTTTACAATTTCTCGGGATAAAAGTAGCCTATATCAATCAGAAACAGTGTAGCTTTCTGTTAGTGAAAGATTTTTAATCGGGCTAAATGTAGAATTCGCTTATTTCTATCCCCCGGGAATTTTGCATTGTCCCGAGGAAAAAGTAGGTGCCAATGTCAGTTAAGAACTGTAGCTTTTTATAAGTGAAAGTTTTTTTTTTATCGATCTGAAGAGTTAAAATTACTTAAAATGAAAAAACCCGCGGGATGGAATTAAGTGAACCAAACTTCTGCGCTGATTTTAAAAATTCTTCCACTAATAGAAAGCTACATTGTCTCAAATTAACATTTAATTAAAATGAAGCCCTATATTGCTAATAGGTACGTCCGTCCGCGGTCAGTGCTAAAACCCTAACAGTAGTAGTTTATGCAACTGCTACATAATGAAGGTCCTTAAAACACGAGTGTGTTTTTATGAAACGAGGAGAAGCTGAGTTTCATAATAGGATCACACGAGTGTTTTCAAGATCTAACTATGTGGAGTTGCATACATTACTTTATCTACACACATATTATAAGTACTCTAAGATGGGTTCAGAGGCCGAAAGCATATCATACCGTCATACCCATAACTGTCACGAATTTGACTTCTTTTTAAATCATAGACAAACATACCGAGCTGACGTTTCGTAGACTGTTTTTTTATATTGTAAATTATCACATTATTATTTATACATGTCGGACTGAGCTCGACTTATATACGTGAGTGATCCGTTTTATTTCAAATTGGTTGGTTTTCAAATTTGAAACTCTTAACGACATCGAATTCGATATTGATTTTTACTTTACTGCTTTCGGCGGCTGGTGGCTGCTGGCGGCGAGCAGTCGACGGCATGCTGAAATACTGGTCATTTTCTACTGTTTCTGACTGAACGCTTTATAGAGAACTTATGATACCTATGTGTGTAGATAAAAGATTTTCCAATGTTATCATTGCGTACGGTATGCCTCGTTTACCGCATAAAGTTGCTGGAAAAATGCAGCTCGAAAATATGATCCGGCAACTCCCGTCATACTTGTTATGTTTGAGAAAGAGATACAGGCTTCCGCAGAAAAACCAGACGTGCTAAGCCCACAGATAAAAAAAACCGGACAAGTGCGAGTCGGATTCACGCACGAGGGTTCCGTAGAAAGATTTTAACGCTTTTCCCCAGTGTTTTAAGAAGTCTAGTGTTAGCAGAGCCCTGCTCCTAAGCAAAATGTACGCAGTGTGGGGTAGCCATATACCTATTGGCCTGTGAAATCTACAGACATAAAAATTTAAGATTTTGAGAATTTTTTGAATGGTTGTGCTATAAGAGCTACCTTCATACCAAATTTTAAGTTTCTAGGACAACTGGAAGTACCCTTTAGGTTTTCAGGGTACGGCAATTTGTATGGAAATAACCTTTTTAATGACTGTATCTTTTAATTGCGTTGATTTAGAAGGTGGATTTTATCACAGCTTCAAGGGACTGCAGGCTTGAGTATTTGATTTAATTTTAGCATGCTAACTCCACGCGTTCCAAAGAAAAGGGCCTTGACAGACAGACAGACAGACGGACAACAAAGTGATCCTATAAGAGTACCCTTTTTTCCTTTTGAGGTACGGAACTCTAAAAACGAGTCACTGCAAGACTTGATTGCATCTCGAACATTACATTAACCATGAAATTAAGGCTGTTTAGCACTGAATTGCAGTTCTGTTTTACGAGTCGTGTATAAACATGTGTAAAAACCGCTAAGATTGAATTAACACTCCCTGTTATGTACTGTTACTGGTGTTATAGCTGTTGTAATCATATCTTAGGTGCAGGCGAGTATGCAATAAAATATTCGTGTTAAAAGCTGATTGGAGGTAAGTAATTGAAGTGCTTAGTCTAGTGGTTATGATTACAGAACCTGACTGCAAAGCTTGACTTCCGCTTTGTTTAGATCCCCGGTTGGGACTGAAGAGGTCCCAGGTTAGATCCTCGGTTGGGACTGATGAGATCTTGCGTTAGATTCTCGGTAGGGGCTAAGTAGGCCCTGTGTTAGATTCCCGGTCGGGGCTATTGAGATCCCACGTTAGATTCCCGGTCGGGGTTAAAGAGATCCCACGTTAGATTCCCGGTCGGGGCTAATGAGATCCCACGTTAGATTCCCGATCAGGGCTAATGAGATCCCACGTTAGATTCCCGGTCGGGGTTAATGAGATCCCACGTTAGATTCCCGGTCGGGGCTAGTGAGATCCCACGTTAGATTCCCGGTCGGGGCTAATGAGATCCCACGTTAGATTCCCGGTCGGGGCTAATGAGATCCCACGTTAGATTCCCAGTCGGGGTTAATGGGATCCCACGTTAGATTCCCGGTCGGGGCTAATGAGATCCCACGTTAGATTCCCGGTCAGGGCTAATGAGATCCCACGTTAGATTCCCGGTCGGGGCTAATGAGATCCCACGTTAGATTCCCGGTCGGGGTTAATGAGATCCCACGTTAGATTCCCGGTCGGGGTTAATGAGATCCCACGTTAGATTCCCGGTCGGGGTTAATGAGATCCCACGTTAGATTCCCGGTCGGGGTTAATGAGATCCCACGTTAGATTCCCAGTCGGGGTTAATGAGATTCCGCGTTAGATTCCAGGTCGGGGCTAATGAGGGCTGATGAAATGTATATTACGATGCATACGGAATGTTAGCGAAACAATGGTGTGTGTGATCCCAATCCACGCTCGCGTAGTAACCATAGCTCAAGGCCTCTCATATTGAGGGGCCTGCGCCGCTGGCTGGGCCAGTGGGACGTGAGGACGTAACGGGCCAGCTTCGACCAACTTCTTTTTTCGGGTCCAACAAATGTTTTCTTGTGATCGAATAAAATTAATCATCTGGCCTCCAGCAAGAAACTAACTAACTAATAAACTATTCTTAGCAACGCACCAGAACCGAAACAAAGTGACGTCAAAATGACGCATGGGCCGGGCCCTCGCCTCGCTACACGTAGCGAAAAATCGTCGTGTCCGAACCAGAGGGCGGCCGGCGGGAGTAATGGCGACATTATGCTAATCCGGCCCGCGACGGACCGGAAACGTATTCCGTGGCCGGAAAATCGCCCCTGTGTATTTGCGGGTAGTTTGGCTGGTTATAAAGGTGCAGCGCCAAGTATGGGTCACGGCTATTACCGACGACGGAATGGGGGCTATTGCGAGACAAATATCAATATCATAGGACAATTGACACCAATTGACTTAGTCCCAAACTAGGCAAAGCCTGCACTATGGGTACTAGACAACGGATAAACATACTTATATAGATAAATACACACTTAAATACATATTAAACATCCAAGACCCAAGAACAAACATTCGTATTCATCATACGAACATCTGCCCCGACGGGGATTCGAACCCGGGACCTCAAGCTTCATAGTCAGGGTCTCTAACCACTAGGCTATCCGGCCGTCAAGCTAAATGCGCTAGGATCGCCTAGTGTCGAGTGAGGTATCTGTCATTCTCTACCAATGAGAGACAAGCTGCTGGCCTATGATTGGTGGAAATTGTCAGATACACGTCACTCAAGACTAGCGATCATAGCGGATTTACACATTTTAATGCTAGTAACTGCACAGTCAGCAGCAGAAGTTGCTAAGCAACCGAAGCGGTCACAATCACGGCTCTATTGTTATAGACATAAGAGCTTGTGCAGATCATTGTGACCGCTTCGGTTGCTCAGCTACTTTTGCTGCTGACTTGTACGACCCCAAAACTGTAGTAAAAATGCCATCGTACCTATTTCATTAACACAAAAGCTATAAAAATACTGAACAACTTGTGATTATACAATATGGGGCTTCCAAAAGATTGCGTGCGTGAAATTTCAGGTGTTTGAATATACTTCATCTTTAATTAGTATGCTAATACATTCTTTTAATATGCATAAAAAAACAATCGAAACATGTTCATGCGTACTTACGTTTTTGCCAGTCAACAAATTAAAAAGTAGTCTGATTTTTTTTATAAAAAACTTTTTTAAAGAAAAACTTTTAAGGACATTTTTATTTTGTCGTGGTTAACTCCAGAAATGTTAATAGTATGAACGAGAATAGCGAAAGTTTAAAAAATAATTTATTGTATTAATGTATCTACTCGATAGATTATGAATAAGGCTGTCCATGTAAAGCAAAGATAATGAAATCAAACATCATATTCACCACTTTCTAGGTAGCGATTGCATTCGAAGAATTTCAAATCGTCCCCTTGTATTCTTTAAATTCAATGCCACAATAAATAATCAACCACAACATTAATAAAAGAAACTGTGAAGAATATTAATGAAATAATAATTGGCTGTTACGGCTTCCTCCCATTGTTAAGGTTTTTATAAAAAAAATCAAGTACAATTCCGAGGAGGCGATAATGGGTAGACTCAAATAATTACGAATAAAAGATCATATAACGGCCAAATCAAATTTTGATTCGATTCATTTGCACCCACCAAAATTGTATAGAAATTGAAATATTATTAGCTAAGCTGGGCCTATGAGTTAAATAAATAAATACAACTGAATCGATTTAATATCAGTTCACAATGGAACCTTTCGTCACTAAAGGCCATGATGTTATTTACAGTAAAGTACATTTTAAATTTTAAAAAAGTAGCGACTTGACTTAATAATGGTTATGGCCTCTCAAGCAGAGGGTACTGGGTTCGAGCCTCGGCTCGCACCTCTGTTATTCATGTCACTCAGACATTTCTTTAATTAAAAATAATAATGATAGTAGTAATCAAAAGTTGCTGTTGTTTTTTAAATATGGCTCTGTCCATTGGAGGAAAATTTTGCCAGTGTTTCGTAGGTCTTGTCGTTGTACGGTAAAAAAAATGTAGAAAACGAAATATGAGAGGTATTTTAATGGTGGATGGTGAATGAACGATGACCTGTTTATGTCTAATCTAATCAAAAGTTCAAAACGTGCTGTTTGACTATACATCAGTGTTGCCATAAACAAACTTTAGATTTCTACTGTTGTCAGTTCGTTGCAGAGTTATCTTGGGAAGACTATACTTATAATGAGCTAGTTTTTCTCTTGTTAGTTGTTTTTGCAATAGAGTTTTTTGTTTTTTTTATTTATTTATTTTTAATATTAAGTTCTAGAGCAGTTTTGTCACGGAATAGTCCCCCGTGCGTTACCAGCACAATGCAAGGTCGGCGTTAGCACAATACTGCGCCGGCGCAGATGACCCGCTATCAAGATCAAGGGGCCAGGTGCTTGGAGGCCTTATTAGGCTTAAAGACGCTTAATGACAATAATAAGGCACGAACAAAAAAGTCAAAACACTTGTGATTTTAAATACCTAATTGTTTGAATCAGGCGTTACTTAATTTAGAGAGAATTTTAATTTAAAAACAATTCGCTCAACCGCGACCACACGTGAAAAAATGTATGTTTCCATGCAACGCCTCCTCCTCCACTGCTACACAAAGTCAACACATGTCATAAATACCCAATTATCATAACCACTTGTTATTTCATAATTCTGGGTCAATACAATGAGAAGTCATTACTTCGAATTGACAGACAGTCGGACGGACAACATAGTGATCCATAGTGATAAGGGACATCAAAAATTAAAAAACGGTTTTTAATTTTTGATGTGTGAAACCCCAAAAACTGTATTACATGTATTTCTGATTAACACCAAATCGTACGCAGGCAATTTAAAATTTTGCATGCCGGTAACACTTTTAACTTCGAAAAGGTTATAAAACTTCTACGCACGGCGCGAGCTCCTTTGTTCAATCATAAACTTCCACTCCATAAAAAACCCTCAAAACTCCGTTCTATTAACTGAACACGCAATAAAAAATAATAAAAAACAAAAACGGAACGGCTCACAAATCAGCCCTGTCGCTCCCTAGGGGCAAAACAGACGCACGGTGCATAAAAACAAATTGATACTCAGGAACATCATCATCATCATCATCATGTCAGACGAAAGACGTCCACTGCTGGACATAGGCCTCCCCCAAGGCTCTCCACTCTGACCAGTCCCGTGCCTTCCGCATCCACCGCGGTCCCGCGATCTTTACTAGGTCGTCGCTCCATCTTGTTGGAGGCCTACCGACAGCTCGTCTCCCGGTCCGTGGACGCCATTAGAGAACCTTCTTACCCCATCGGCCATCAGTTCTGCGAGCAATGTGCCCCGCCCACTGCCACTTAAGTTTCGCAATTCTTCGGGCTATGTCGGTAACATACTTATAAACAAAGAAACGTCAGTGTTTTAAGTTATCACGTATAGTTAAAGTGAGTGGAAAAGCTTTCTGTCTAAATGTTTATGACATTGTCATAAGATCGATTTTTGCCTGGCCCGTGGGAAAGGTTTTTCTACCACAGTGCTGGAAACTTATCAGGGTATTCAACATACAATGACAATGCAAAGAAAAATCCGTTAAGCAGCTGGACTTGAACCAGGAACCTCGGTAATCCGTACCACGCTCCACCAATTAAGCTATACTTAACGTTGGTGTACCTAACGAATTTTTCAATGCCTTGTGTCATATTTTTATTTGGAAGATCTCTCCTCAGCGCCATCTATGAGTAGCTTAATCAAGCTTAACTTATCAGGGCCTCAAGTGTAATTGTTGACCTAAAAGTACGTCTTGGTATTGGCAGCGCCTCCAGTGGCCGTATCGGCAACAAACAAATCTCATTTCTATATGACACTTTTGCACTTTTGCAGTTCTACAGCAGTAGGACGTAAAAGAAGGCTGGTGATGATGGTATGACACTTAACGCAAACGCGATTGAAACGTATTTTTGGCCGTCGATTACACTAAGCGCTCACAATCGCCGAACAGGCCAAGAAATACGTCTCGATCGCGTTCGCGTTTAACAATTCCCATATAATTTGACACTTTCACACGATCGGGACGTATTTTGTGCTTTTTGATTACACTAAGGGCACAGCGCGCACTTGCGCGGTAATTTTTAACTTACGAGCCATTTATACATGCTTTGAAAGTGATTTTTTCGAGGAAATGTATTGAAAAGAGTTTTTTTTTGTCTATGCCTAGACGTCTTCGGCTGACATGATCATGTGATGATGAATAGATTTTAACGGGGAAACCGTAAAAAAAATGAAGCAATGAAGTCTTGCTTGATAATTAGACCACTTTTGGCGCCATTTTTTTTTTGTCTTTACAGAATACCAAACAACTTACGTATCGACGGTACTCTGACTCAACCTCGTATACAAAGTTTGACGAAATTGGAAAAACCACTCTAGACCACGAACCTAAGGTGGTTATTTCAATTTTGACAAAGTTTATATACGAGGTTGAGTCAGAGTACCGTCCATATATTCTATGCACCGCGCGTATCTTGCGCCGCAGTGGCCTTTCACCCAAGTAATTTCGCAGCTTCGTTTGCATGACAAGATCATTATAGCATATTATGGTGGCCCTTATGAAATTACATACGTTACACGTTAAGGGTCCGGAGGCCCCCGCCTGTCATGGGGTAGGAAACAATGTTATTATTATCCCCTTTTAAATTGGGCACGGACTGGTGATCTGTCATTTTGTAGCCGTTTTATTTTGGGTTTTGGGTTCCGCAAGGGCACAACGAAGAGGTATTATTAACCCTTTCAACGCCAACGACGCTCATACAAAAGTTGTCATCCACACGCCATTTCGCATTTGCACTGTGCAGCCGGACGCCTATAAGCGTTGGTGGCGTCGTAGGCACGTCGGCTCATGACGCTTTTAAGCGTCCTTGGCGTTGAAAAGGTTAAAGCGGTTTCAAAACCAATCAAATAGGTATTTAAATATCTAGAGTCTGGCTATCGAAAGTTGACCCTTAGATATTTAGACGGCAACATTACGTGAAATGTCATAATTTAGATATGCTGCCAAACGATCTTGGTAGTAAAAAAAAAAACTGCGTAACTGTAGAAGTTCCGTAGTGGGTGAGCCGCTTGATTAAGCTACTCATAGATGGCGCTGAGGAGAGATCTTCCAAATAAAATATGACACAAGGCATTGAAAAATTCGTTAGGTACACCAACGTTAAGTATAGCTTAATTGGTGGAGCGTGGTACGGATTACCGAGGTTGCTGGTTCAAGTCCAGCTGCTTAACGAAATTTTCTTTGCATTGTCATTGTATGTTGATCTTGGTAGTTATAGCCACTATTTCACAAACATTACAAATGCCAGTTTTCAATGACAATTCGGTGTCAATTAATTGGTGATTTGAAGAGCTTTTGTTTTATCGCGCTTCATATTGGCAAAGATATGTACTTACAGTGAAATAAACGGATCACTAACGTATGTCAGTCGAGTATAGCCCGACATGTTTCGTACTAATCCGTAGTCCTTCCTCTAGGAGCACACGCCACGCCGGTGGCGAGACGTAAACTGACATACGCGAGTGATCCGTTTATTTCACTATGATCGAATCTCACGGTAGTTTCATGTTAAAAGATATGTACCTACTTAGTTGGAATCGTCATTGTAAACCGACAATTGTAAAGTTTGTGAAAAAGGGGCCTGATTGCTGGTTCTTACTGACAGGCGGTGTAATTACGGGCACAAGGGCATTTCATCTTAGCTCTCTAGGTTGGCGACGCATCTGCAAACCCTCGGGGTTGCTGGTGTCTATGACCAGCGGTGATCACTTATACCATCACGTGACCCACTTGCTCGTTTGCCTTCCGTGTCGTATAAAAAAAAGTGATCTACGCTTTTGACCTCATATTAACTTATCTTCAGGTGACATAGGGATCAGTAGCTGGTCAGTTTTTAATACTAATAAAAACGTATTTTATTCTTAATCAGTTTATTTTATCTCCTGATTTACCTTTTACTACTAAAGTTTCATTTTTGAACCAGGTTTTTTGCAAGTTGACTGTATGAAAATTTAAACCACTAATTGAGTGAAAGTGAAAATGTGAAAGTCATCATCATCATCAAGTCAGCCGATTGACGTCCACTGTTGGATATAGGCCTCCCCCAAGGCTCTCCACTCTGACCAGTCCCGTGCCTTCCGCATCCACCGCGGTCCCGCGATCTTTCCTAGGTCGTCGCTCCATCTTGTTGGAGGCCTACCGACAGCTCGTCTCCCGGTCCGTGGACGCCATTCGAGAACATTCAGACCCCATCGGCCATCAGTTCTGCGAGCTATGTGCCCCGCCCACTGCCACTTAAGTTTCGCAATTCTTCGGGCTATGTCGGTAACCCCAGTTCTACTGCAGATATCATCATTTCTGATTCTGTCCCGCAGAGAAACCCCAAGCATAGCCCTCTCCATCGCCCTCTGAGAAAGTAAGTAAGTGAAAGTATCAAAACTATTTTTTTTTTGTATACTAAGTGTTGCCAACGCAAGATTTTTCAAAGTTGCCGCCTTTTTGCAAGGTCAACTTTCAGTAGCCAGTAAAACCTGTAATTTTCTGACAAAAAGACGTATACTTGAAGTGGGCCAAAATTTACTTCACAGGTTCTAAGTTTGAATCTGTTTATCCAATAGCTGCTACAGTTATATAGATAGGAAAAAAGGAATTTATTATACTCTTGCTTTGAATCGTAAATTAACTTACTTATGGTATTTTAACAACTTACACAAAATCAGAAATCCTTGTACTCTCGTAATCCAGCAGAAACACTAACCTGTAACAAACAATAGATCATTGTTTAATTCATTCATTGGATGAACAGAATTATGAAATAAAATTCGTAACAATTTCGCTTAATTCTTGAAAAAAATAGCAAAAGGAAAATTAAAAAAGAAGCACAAAGGGATGTCCTTTAAAGTGCTTTAAATTTAACATCGCTTTTCAATTTGTTAAGAAATTTACACTCTTTTGGTTGAGATTTTTATCAATACTGGTTTTCCTGTTTGCCGGGTTATTTCGATTTTTCTCTTATAATATTTCATGGTGTCTTTGTGAATTTAATTGCCAATTGGAATCCTAAGATTAACTCGCGTTTAAAAGAAGAACAAAAAAATCTAAATATTTTAAATGTCAATTTTTCACAAATTACAAATTTGATGTGTAAATGTACAGAAAAACCAGAAAAAATTGTTCTCGCATTGGGGTTCGAACCCAAACCTTTACCATACCGTGGTAACGCGCTAATCCAATTAGAAAGAAAGAAAGAAAGAAAGAAAGAAGACATTTATTCACTTTCACAAGAAGACACACAAATACAAGAAAATACACACAATTTCACACATTTTTTCTCAAGGGAGTGTGTCCTCGCAAAAGTGAAACGGTCGCTGACTCAGCATTATGCTGAGGCGTTAGACGCCTGCAGCGCTGATTTTCCGTCAGAACCGTCTGTGACTCACGGAACGATACACAAATGTACCTTTATAAACTACAAATACATGATAGAAATAGATTTAATTATGAATACTTAACCAAAAATAAATAAATAAATAACAATAAACAAAAATAAAAGAAGGGAAAATAATTGCTTAAAAGGAAGAACAGGCTGGCATACCGATCGGCGTGCAAGTGCTGGCTTATTGTAAGGATTTTTGGAGCGTCAATAAGTGAACCTTCAACTTGCGCTTGAAGGTGTACCCACTAGACGCTCCTTGGATAGGGGGAGGAATATCATTCCAACACTTGGACGCCGCGAACTTAAAACTGCCACGGAATTAATTACGCTATTACGCAATTACGCTATCCGAGCAATTGAACGTAATTGGATTAGCGCGTGACCACGGTATGGTAAAGGTTAGGGTTCGAACCCCAATTCGAGAACAAATTTTTCTGGTTTTTCTGTATATTTACGCATCAAATTTGTAATTTTTGAAAAATTAATTTCAAACGGGATGACCGTAAAAATAAAATAATACAAAAAAAAAAAAGTTGTTTTAAATGTCAACTAAAAAAGCAACGGTATTTTCACCAAAATTATAGTTTCAAAAGCATTCAACTGCCTATTTGCTGAATAAAATTTCGATTTTTAAATTTTTGGGCCTAGACGGGTAGCTGGCCGTAAACATCCCGAAAACAGATCGATTCACAAACAAATGACCGTCGAGTGTTACCGCATTTTATTTCTAAAACACACGCTCAGTTCCAGTGAGCCGCTCATATCTCTATTTACAAACATAAGTCTATTATGCTAACGCTTTTGCACAGACGTCATGGGGCTAAGCACGGCAGTGTAAGCCAAGTTCAGAGGGTCGAGCACGACTTTACGAATGCTGCGTTACGTTACGGTTATCGTATCGAGAACGATAAACCTCATACAAAATTTTAGATCTAAATACGCTCACGGGTGGCCGCTGTTCCAAACGTCATACAAACTCGGTAACGTTTACTATTCGATTTTACGTGACGCAGCATTCGTAAAGTCGTGCTCGACCCTCAGTCATCAGAATACAGAACAAATCAGAAGCTGGGTTCAATGTCTGCACGCCGCGCACTGTCCATTTATTAGGGTTCTGTTGCCAAAATGGCAAAATCGGAATCAAAAACTAACTTTTTGTATTTTTTATTTTTACGGTCATCCCGTTCGAAATCATTTTTCACAAATTTCATACTGATGCGTAAATATCCAGAAAAACCAGACAAAATAATTCTCGAATCGGGTTTCGAACCCGCTAATCCAATTACGCTATTCGAGCAATTGGTTGGTTGGTATTGGTCTTGGTGGTTTAAGTTTTTCGTGCTAACTACCAATTGCTCGATTCTGCTGCGGTAATGCTGGTTTTTCTGTATATTTACGCATCAGTTTGAAATTTGTGAAAAATTAAAACGGAATTCAACCCGTACAGTTTCGTCATGTCCGTCCGTATGTCACAGGCATTTGACTTGAAAACTATAAATCTCAAATACAACCCACTTTCATGGCAGCCAGTAGCGTAAAAAAGCCCATTCCATTTTGGTCCCGTTAATCTCGCCGCGATAATGCGATTCCGATCGTGACGTCACGCGTGTATTTTTACATTATGCGCTGACAGGTGTCAGTGCGAGCGCTGGTTTCATTCCGGCTCGGTGCTAAAATAAGGTAAACATGAGGCTGTGAGACAAAGGAGGATAAAACCATAGAATAATGCACGAGCCAGGGTATTAACAGCTAATACAAATGTATATACATCACATCAGTACACCAAGGCTTTTAGGGCCATATTTCACCAACTTCACAAATAAAGTGAAATAAAACTAATCACTCACTTACATAAGTCGAGTTTAGCCGGTCCCGGACTAATTCGTAGTCCTTCCACTGGGAGCGCACGACCCAGCGGCAGCGAGACACACACTGCGCGCCGCGGCTCTGCTAGCGCGACTACTAAGCGCAGCTGACAACGGCACCCAACTACCCTCGTTTTCATCGTCATTTTTACTATTGTCAAATGTAGGGTAGCATACACTACAGTGATCCGTTTTATTTTTTCACTATGATTGAGTCTCACAGTAGTTTCATGTTAAACTTTACAAATGACAATTTTCAATGACAATTCGGTGTCAATTGCTGACTGACGAGCTTTTGTTTTAGCGCGCTTCATATTGGCAAATAAATGTAGTTCGAATTGTCATGTTAGGCCGACAATTGACAACATTTCATATTTTTCACACCTGGGAATTAATATAGGTATCGAAAGGGCTTTGCCTCCTGAGCGCAACACTATATTTATAAAAAAAATATATTACTTATTTTTTTTAATACAAGAGAATAAAATAAAAGTACCAATTCTACCAAAACGGCGCAAGAATGGGTGTAATACTTTTGCCTTTTTCACGAAAAAAAAAAGTTACAATCACACGTAGGTTTGACAATGTCAGATAAATTTAACATCTTGGTTTTGTTTTTTTGATCGTGACAAGACCTTTGTCTTGTTCCTTTGCAATTGATCCATCCTAGCGCCGTTTCGGAGTTACGTCCTAATAAATTAATTACAGGTCCTAATGAAAATTTAAAACCGTAGGTTTGCTCCTCTTTCAAAGTAGAATACAGACAATTAATCTAATTATAGTCTCAAAAATATGAAATGTTGTCAATTGTAAGGTTAGTGATGTAGGATCCAGTACATTGACTTACCAACACCATGTACTTCGGGTTAGCGCTTGAAAACGTCCGAACCAAAGGACCACTAATTTGCAAAAAAGAGCGCTAATCGAGCGTCAGTCAGTCTAAGTTTGGTCGAACGACAGCGCTATGACGTATGGCTGTCATCGAAAAATGCCGTGTTGTACTGGGACACGTTTTTCGGGAATTTTGCACTAGACGCGAAGTCCATGGTGTTAATAAGTCAATGGGCCCGTAGGATGCTTTCGGGGTTCCCGCGATTTTGTTGCGCATCTGAAACGTTCGCAGTCTTATATACAAATTAATAAAAAAAAAATGAACACCATCCGCGATAAAACCTCCTTAAACAGCTTAATTTTAATTATAATTTAATGGCTTGCCATATGTCATAGTCATATAAATGTGATTATTAACAGCTTTATACAATCTTTATGTCGACCGATAGCATATAAATGACCGCTGTGATAACGATAACGGTAGCATGCTATGAATCCTCATAATCGGATCCAATATTTATACATTTTAACGAAAAGCAGTTTTGCATAAATTGTTTCATCGCATCGAGTGAAAGAGTACGATTTATTTTTCGCGCAAATGGTTAAAAACAGAGAACTGTTAATTTTTTCATAAAAAGAGGGAGGCAAACGAGCAAGCGGATCACCTGATGGTAAGCGATCACCGCCGCCCATGAGTACCAGCAACCACAAGACAGTCACTTAGTCCGTTGCCGGCCTTTACGGAGAAAAAGGGATAGAGGAAAGGAGAAGGGAAGGGGGATCTGTTGCTTCACTCCTTTTCTGCTAGAGGGTGATACTTCCCCGGACGAGCTGGCCCATTCGCACGGCAGCAAATAACTACAGCGTGGCTGTCCCACTACAAAATAAATACAAAAATAATACAAATTCTAACACCCCCTCTTTTTGCGTTAGGTGTTAAATAATTCCACGTTCAGTAAGAATCGGATTCGAAAAAACGCCGGCGCTGATAACGAGTGAAATTATAGAGCTAGTTAACACCATTAAATAAATATTATGCGGTTAACAATGGCTATTCAGCAACAATGCCAATGCTAGCATAATAAAAATAAGAAAATATTTTAACACCATAAACTGACATGACTCTACTTTTCATACACGAAAAGCCTTTTGTATGCGGACAAATTAACAAAATTGTAAAGAAAGCCTTTCATAAAAATAATGACTGAAAGAAACGCATGGAACTCTCCACCACTTACCCAGAATTCAGACTAAGAATTTTATTTTTCAGTTGCATTGCATTGGGAGTTCGTGAAGCGAACGGTTACAAGTAGTCAATTTGAAAGCAGCAATGTAAAACAGTCTACGCAATCTTTCTTACTAGTATAAATTCAGTGTTAGTTCTGCAAATAACACACTTAACTTTTCTTATAAGGAGTATAATCATGTGACGAATCAAAGAGTAAAATACACATCGTTAGGTGAACATTGTGACATGCATTACGTTTGTTTGTCATTCAGTGTAATGAGATTGCTTGTGGAAACTTGGGGAATATAATTAGAAGGTCCTTGGGTGTCGAGACCGCATTTGGAGTGTGCGATACGTCAACTGTTTTGACGTGTACTAACAATACGTAATATACGAGTATTTGTGACTAGTTTCAGCTAGGTACTCTTACTAGATAGTTAGCAAAAATACATGAGAACCTATTAGTATAAAATCGTCCACCCATAACACCGTTCCTTTTCAAAACGTTTTTTGTTTATTTAAGCCTTAATTTGGTCACTATAATGATCATGCCACAAGATGTTGGCTTACGTATTGAAAATTAACCTATGAACTAACTATATAATACTAAAGACATGGTGAGATACGAACCGACTGCACTTATTCAACTCCTAGCATTCAGGACAGCTAGGGGGTACTATCCACATGTTTAAGTATACATAATTAATGCGCTAAAAATATGCTTCGTGAATAGAATCCTCTTACTACCTATTTTTAACCCTCGAAGAAAAAGAGGGGTGTTATAAGTTTGACTTGTGTATCCGTGTATCTGTCTGTGGCATCATGGCTCCCAAACGGATGGACCGATTTAGATGCAGTTTTTTTGAATCGAAAGCTAGTATTTTTAATTTTAATCGAGACGGTTCTTAGCCAAGTTTCGTTAAAATCGATTCACCCGTTTTTGAAATACTGAACTTTGAAATGACAATGTCGGGGGTTTTTCAACTTTTCTTAGTTGGTTAGGTTATACCTATTGTGATCTTGTGAGGAACTTTGGTAGTAGTCTCCTATCGCTTTTACGAGCTATACGTATACATAACTACTTAGTAAATTTATAATGCCGTAGCTATTTTAATTCGCCGACAATCATACCCACCGTGTAAATTGCGTTTAATCAAACATTAATTAAATTAAGGAATGAAATTAACACACTGAAATTAAACCGCGACGCCGAATAAAGATATAATAATAACAAAGATCGTTAAGGAAATTATGAGACCTTCAAAAATATAAACGCAAAATTTAATTGCAAATCTGTTGGCGATATCACGTTACCCACGCTGGTAAAAATGAGGCGTAAGTTGTAAGCAGAAGCTCCAACAAGTCTTTGTTTTTAAACAAAAATAATGAAGTATACAACACAACACCCATAACAACAACAATCTAACCTACTTAAAAAAGTTGAAATACCCCGACATTGTTTTGCGGGTGGTAGGACCTTGTGCGAGGTCCGTCCGGATCGCTACCACCATCTTACTCGCTAATCCTGCCGCTAAGCCGCAGTGCTTGCACTGTTGTGTTCCGGTGTGGAAAGTAAGACAGCCGGTGTAATTACGGGCACAAGAGGCATTGCATCTTAGCTCGCTAGGTTGGCAACGCATCTGCAAACCCTCCGGGGTTGCGGGTGTCTATGAGCACTGGTGATCACTTACCATCAGGTGACCCACTTGCTCGTTTGCCTCCCTCGTCGTATAAAAAAAAAATGTTTCATAATGAACTGATTTTAATGAAACTAATAGCTAAGAACCCTTCCGATTGGACTAGTTTTCGATTAACAAAAACTGCATCGAAATCGGTCCATCCGTTTGAGAGCTATGATGCCACAAACATAATCACATACTTACACATGTATCGATCTTATAGCACCCCTATTTTTGAGTCGGAGGTTAAAAAAAAGCCGCGTCCGAATCCGTTCATCCGTTTAATAGCTAGGATGCCACAGAGATGTATAGGTACACGCATCCCTTCTCTTTACGTCGAAGTTAAAAAATACACTCAATGTAAACTGAACACGAAACCTGCATTCAACTGCTACTGTATTCTAAGTAATAAATAGTACATTACTACAGAGGCCGGGAAGTAAGGGGGTGGCGGCCTAGTACATTATAGACGGCCGAGCGTAGCGAGGTCGGATAGTTACGAGGTTAGCAACCCCTTTTCACGCCGAGGTATGTATAGTGCTTTTCTCAAACATGCTATGAAATATAAAAGAAACAAACATGTTAATTTCTCCAATAATTAAAACCTGTTGGAGAAATTAATAACAAAAAAGTTGGCAACTTTGCCTGCAAATTCATAAGGTAACTTTTTATTCGCGGTTTGATTAGACCAGTGAGTCAGACAGTTAGTGCATATTATAGCAAATTTAAAAGGAAAACTGTCACAGCTAATAAATAGACCTTATAGGTTAGTCTATACTTGTAAAACAGTACCGTGACTGACTGACTGACTGACTGACTGACAGACAACGCACAGCCTAAACCACTGGACCTAGAGACTTGAATTTTGGTACACATATACCTTGAGTATCCTAGAGGTGCACTAAGAAGGGATTTTTCGAAATTCCCGCGGAATAGGGAACTAGCCCATTTTGAAATATTTCACGGGAGCAAAGCCGCGGGGCATAAGCTAGACAAGTCATAAAATAGATGAAACAGATCAACTAAGAAAAATAAATGTCATATAGTAAAAAGAAAACAGTCTAAATACTGTCAAAGTTTTCATTATTACAAAACAACACAGATCTATCAAGATTAAATCGCTAATCTCGCATCCTTATCCCACAAGTTATCAACTAGCTAGGCAGTAATTAAAGAAGTTATGCCAGCTAAGGTAACAGGCAGGATTAATTAAAACTTAAAAACCTTTTCCCAATAGACAAAACTGAGATCGAATTTAATTTTATAGCTAAGTCTTCTCCGTGGATATTTTTTTGCATTTATGACCGAAATATAGTTAACTTTTTTTTTTTCAATAAACTGACCAGTGATTGACTCCTATCTCACTTGATGGAAGGTGCAGATGAGGCCTAAGGTGGTAATTGATTGAAGATGCAGATGAGGCATAAGGTGGCAATTGATGGAAGGTGCAGATGAGGCATAAGGTGGTAATTGATGGAAGGTGCAGATGAGGCCTAAGGTGGTAATTGATGGAAGGTGTAGATGAGGCATAAGGTGGTAATTGATGGAAGGTGCAGATGAGCCATAAGGTGGTAATTGATGGAAGGTGCAGATGAGGCCTAAGGTGGTAATTGATTGAAGATGCAGATGAGGCATAAGGTGGCAATTGATGGAAGGTGCAGATGAGGCATAAGGTGGTAATTGATGGAAGGTGCAGATGAGGCCTAAGGTGGTAATTGATGGAAGGTGCAGATGAGGCATAAGGTGGTAATTGATGGAAGGTGCAGATGAGCCATAAGGTGATAATTGATGGAAGGTGCAGATGAGGCATAAGGCGGTAATTGATGGAAGGTGCAGATGAGGCATAAGGTGGTAATTGATGGAAGGTGCAGATGAGGCATAAGGTGGTAATTGATGGAAGGTGCAGATGAGGCATAAGGTGGTAATTGATGGAAGATGCAGATGAGGCATAAGGTGGTAATTGATGGAAGGTGCAGATGAGGCATAAGGTGGTAATTGATGGAAGGTGCAGATGAGGCCTAAGGTGTTAAAGGTGGTAAGGTGAGGATAAGGTACTAACTATAATATATATATAATAAGGTATAACTGTATCGAATACTTTCATCAGTCGAGCTATGTGACATGTTGATAAGAGTGAAAACAAACAAACAACAACAACATAAACATAACAACAACATTAACATTCAACATACAATGACAATGCAAAGAAAAATCCGTAAAGCAGCTGGACTTGAACCAGCAACCTCGGTAATCCGTACCACGCTCCACCAATTAAGCTATACTTAACGTTGGTGTACCTAACGAATTTTTCAATGCCTTGTGTCATATTTTTATTTGGAAGATCTCTCCTCAGCGCCATCTATGAGTAGCTTAATCAAGCGGCTCACCCACTACGGAACTTCTACAGTTACGCATTAGTGGCAAGACATGGAACTATTTTCTGAATCAATGAAAATAATCGATTTATTGATCATTTTTGTTTTTATTTTTATGAAACATTCATAGAATGAAATTCAACATACAATGACAATGCAAAGAAAACATTAACATTAATTAATTCAAAACTGCATGAAGACAAACATTTGTGACAAACACGTAGTTGTCATGCAGCTTGGTCACGGAGTAGCAAAGTAAATGTGTCTAAATCATAAATTGTTAAGACTGTCGAATACTTTCAACAATGTAAAATGTTTTTCCGAAAAGCGAAAACAGCTCTCCCGTTTTCTGGATTAGCAGATAAGTTGTTATTTTACTGTCTAGTCTACAAGACGTAACAAAATACCTTAAAGCAGGAAAGGTATGGAGATGTTAACGGGCGATTTTCCCTCTGCCAAATCTCTAACATTAAGTCTGACCAAAATGATCAGGGTCTGTTGATTGTGTGCGTGTTTCTGGCATTTGTGTGACAGTTTTGTTCCAGTGTGCGTTTTTAGGAACGTAACAAATTTTGACATGAGCGCAGACGTGTGCTGTACGTGTGTTCTTCGTCCCCCTCAAAAAGTTGCAGAAAAATTGTAGTGCATAGATAAGCCAAAGGCACCTCCCGTCTGTCTGCTTTATGCAAAATACCATACAAAAAAAATTTAACCAACTTTTTGTTTTGTGTATTTCTGTTTTTTCGGTCATCCCGTTCGAAATTATTTCCCAAATTTCTAACTGAAACGTAAATATACAGAAAGACCAGCAAAATCAATTCTCGAACTGGGATTCGAACCCAAGACTTCCACCATACCGTGTCATACCGTGACGCCACGGTATGGTGCAGGTCCTGGGTTCGAATCCCAGTTCAAGAATTGATTTTTATGTTACGTTTCGGTTTGAAATTTGGGAAACCATAAAACATTACTTCAAAATGGCTATAATCATTCCTTTTGGTGAAATGATTACTGATGAATGAACACTTACAAAATTATAAAACGGGTTCTCTTCAAAAAAAAAAAACCGGCCAAGTGCAAGTCGGACTCACGCACGAGGGTTCCGTAGAAAGATTTTAACGCTTTTCCCCAGTGTTTTAAGAAGTCCAGTGTTAGCAGAGCCCTGCTCTTAAGCAATATTGTACGCAGTGTGGGGTCAACTTATATTGGTCCTCGAAATCTAGAGACAGACATAAAAAATTAAGATTTTGAGACTTTTCTGAGTGGTTGTACTATAAGAGCTACCTTCATACCAAATTTCAAGTTTCTAGGACAACTGGAAGTACCCTTTAGGTTTTCAAAAAACGGCAATTTGTATGGAAACGACTTTTTTAATGACTGTGTCTTTTGATTGCGTTGACTTAGATACTTGATTTTTTCACAGCTTCAAGGGACCGCAGGTTATGGCTTATAAAATAAATGCGATAAAAAAAAAAGGGACCACAGGTTTGAGTATTTGATATTAATTTCAGCATCCTGCCTCCACGCGTTCCAGAAAAAAAAGGGTCTTGACAGACAGACAGACAGACAGACAGACAGACAGACAAACAACGAAGTGATCCTATAAGGGTTCCGTTTTTTCCTTTTGAGGTACGGAACCCTAAAAATCGTTCAAATCACACTGTAGTTCACAATACTCTTGCTCACAGTAGGCTTAGGATATTAATGAAAATAATCGATTTATTGATCATTTTTGTTTTTATTTTTATGAAACATTCATAGAATGAAATTCAACATACAATGACAATGCAAAGAAAAATCCGTTAAGCAGCTGGACATGAACCAGCAACCTCGGTAATCCGTACCACGCTCCACCAATTAAGCTATACTTAACGTTGGTGTACCTAACGAATTTTTCAATGCCTTGTGTCATATTTTTATTTGAAAGATCTCTCCTCAGCGCCATCTATGAGTAGCTTAATCAAGCGGCTCACCCACTACGGAACTTCTACAGTTACGCATTAGTGGCAAGACATGGAACTATTTTCTGAATCAATGAAAATAATCGATTTATTGATCATTTTTGTTTTTATTTTTATGAAACATTCATAGAATGAAATTCAACATACAATGACAATGCAAAGAAAAATCCGTTAAGCAGCTGGTCCAGCTGCTTAACGGATTTTTCTTTGCATTGTCATTGTATGTTTTAGGATATTAATGTTTCTTGGAAAGACATCGGAGTGTTACAAAACTTGTTATTGAGAAATTCAGCTGTCTAGGTTGCAAAGCCTGTGATGTAGGCATTTCAATATCTCAATTCATGGATTTGTTTGCGTGGGAAAGCAGACGGTAGACGAGACTTATTTCATTGATTTTGTAGACAAGCTTGGTACCAAATAAAGCCAGTCAGTTACAAACAAGGGTGGGTACATAATTATAACGAATTTTCAACATGAAACTACCGTGAGGAAACTCAAAGTCACTCAGAGGGCGACGGAGAGGGCTATGCTCGGGGTTTCTCTTTGGGATAGAACTAAGGTTACCGACACAGCCTGAAGAATTGCGAAACTTAAGTGGCAGTGCGCGCCTGGGAGACTCACATTGCTCGCAGGACTGATGTCCGATGGAGCCAGAAGGTTCTTGAATGGCGTCCGCGGACCGGGAGACGAGCTGTAGGTAGGCCTCCAACAAGATGGAGCGACGACCTGGTGAGGATCGCGGGATCTCGGTGGATGCGAAAAGCACAAGACCGGTCTGAGTAGAGAGCCTTGGGGAGGCCTATGTGCAGTGGACGTCTTTCGGCTGACATGATGATGATGACCGTGAGACTCAATCATAGTGAAATGGATTACAAAAGCGACAGCGAGACGCACTCTGCGAAGCGGTCACAATGATCTAAGCACGGCTCTATTGTAATAGACATAAGAGCTTGTGTTGATCATTGTAACCGCTTCGGTTGCTTACCACTTCTGCTGCTGACTTGCCAAGATTCTTTTGCTTACGTTTATAATTATTTTGTCGCGATGCAGAATTTTAATTGCCTTTGCATGTTTTTTTTATTTATTTTATAGATTGTACTCTAGGACGATACGGACGACTAACCGATGGTTAATTACTCAGGACTTGGCTTGAGATAAATGTTAACAAACCCTTCGCAATGTGACATTCGGTAGCATCCGTTTTTAGGGTCCCACACCTCACAAGGAAAAAACGGAACCCTTATAATCACTTTGTTGTCCGTCTATCTGTACGTCTGTCTGTCAAGACCCTTTTTGGAACGCGTGAAGGTAGCATGCTGAAATTAATATCAAATACTCATACTTGCGGTCTCTTGAAGCTGTGAAAAAATCAACCTTCTAAGTCAACGCAATCAAAAGATACAGTAATTAAAAAGGCTATTTCCATACAAATTGCCGAGATCCAAAACCTAGAGGGTACTTCCAGTTATCTTAGAAACTTGAAATTTGGTATGCAGGTAGCTCTTATAGCACAACCACTCAGAAAAGTCTCAAAATCTTAAATTTTTATGTCTGTCTGTAGATTTAGCAGACCAATATAAGTTGACCCCACACTGCGTACATTTCGCTTAGGAGCAGGGCTCTGCTGACACTGGACTTCTTAAAACACTAGGGAAGAGCGTTAAAATCTTTCTACGGAACCCTCGTGCGCGAGTCCGACTCGCCGGTTTTTGTCTACGGCTACGTTTTCGTGCACTGTTATAGTAGTTCATGCAATTGTTACATAATGAGGGTCCTTAAAACACAAGTGTGGTTTTATGAAACGAGGCGAAGCCGAGTTGTCTAATAAGATGACACGAGTGTTTTAAGGCGTAAGACAAACAACAGCAAGCTACGCCATAGAGGCCAGTTTTAAAAATGGTTGTTTCGTAGGTAGGTAACTATGAGGAGATTTTTCCGCGATAGCAGAACCACACCCTAAGCATTGTGCCAGTGGCGTGAATCGTAAATGGACATTAAAACGAGACGAACGTATTAAAACCGCCCGTGCGTGAACGGGACGCAATGCGCCGTTTTTATCACTGCTCTAATGGGGTAATGGTAAAGTGTGGCATTAAGTTTTTGGTGAGACAACCTAGTTAGTGATGTTTTTGTTTTGTTGCTGGCGCCAAACATTAAGCTTTTTAGGGTTCCGTACCTCAAAAGGAAAAAACGGAACCCTTATAGGATCACTTTGTTGTCCGTCTGTCTGTCTGTCTGTCTGTCAACTAGGGAAGAGCGTTAAAATCTTTCTACGGAAGCCTCGTGCGCGAGTCCGACTCGCACTTGGCTGTTTTTTTTTTATACGACGTGGAAAGCAAACGAGCAATGGGTCGCCTGATGGTAAGTGATCACCACTGCCCATAGACACCAGCAACGCCGGTGGGTTTGCAGATGCGTTGCCAACCTAGAGAGCTAACATGAAATGCCTCTTGTGCCAGTCATTACACCGGCTGTCTTACTCTCCATACCGGAACACAACAGTGCAAGCGCTGCTGCTTAGCGGCATGATTAGCGAGTAAAATGGTTTGTTGCCGCAATTTGTATGGACTTTCATGACATCTAATTTCTAAATATTTACTGAAACCAGAATAAGTACATTAGAAGGGTCAATCAACTTTTCATTTCCACTCGTTGCTATCGAGATGTCCCCTGGGTAACTTCTCTAAAATAATATTTTCACAGACGGTCTTGCCAGACAGACAGACGGACAACAAAGTGATCCTATAAAGGTTCCGTTTTTCCTTTTGAGGTACGGAACCCTAAAAATCGAAGGAAAACCATTAATTTTCGCTTATAACATAAACGTAGAAAGAAATAAGTACCAGGCAATCAGAAACAGCACAGATGCTCAAGTGCATGGATACAAGCAGACAACGGCGATAACACTAACTCCATCGCAGTCTGGAAACAGTCTGGATCTGATCCGCATTATAAATAGGTTTAATGGTTACCAG
This sequence comes from Clepsis dumicolana, assembly GCA_963691665.1. Classification (NCBI taxonomy): domain Eukaryota; kingdom Metazoa; phylum Arthropoda; class Insecta; order Lepidoptera; family Tortricidae; genus Clepsis; species Clepsis dumicolana. Next base: position 16,719,091 of record OY829507.1, on the reverse strand, counting down.
ATCGCGTTTCATGCACTGCTTTAGAAATTCGAAGATTATTGGTTTTTGGTGCAGTTAAAAAGCACTATGTACATGGTACCTCTGCAATTGGGCAATCGAGTGAAAAGCGTTTTATGGTGCGTTTGGTACAAGAGGTGCTGAAAGAGCTTTTTAGAATGACTTTACAAGCTTTTTATAAACTTGACGGCGCGTCGATTGTAAAATCATTTCTTAGACAGGGTAGGACGGAAAAGATGTGACATACGTCCGACTCCCTCTGACGTAATGCAGAACACTGATGCATTTTGGAAGGTAGTAATAAAACTGTCATGCTGTTTGACAGCGGTAGATCATTATCCGTTTGCATCGAGCCCAAGCATCACGTGTTCTGCAGAACGTCTGAGCTAATTTAAATTTAGTGGTTACCAAGTTATAGCGCTGATTACTTTTACTGTTGAACATTAAAATGTGAAGTGATATGATTAAAAGTTTCGAACGTTGAAATCTATCGTTTAAACTCCTCGCCCGATAACCCACGTTCACAAAAGCTACAATGGAAGGAACCGTGAGTACAGACAACCCAACTAGCACACTAGTGGAAATAGCAGCCTATTTTGTAACTCATTAAGGCTGTAAAATAGCTGCTTAAGGGTTCAAAAAGCAGTTCAAAGTTGCATAACTGCGTCCGTAAGGGTCTATAGCTATAGAATTTAGTAAAAGTGCCATAAGCTGAACTAAATATTACCCTAGCCTTCACAGTAGTTCAATTTAGAAATCATTGCCACTTACACCTTTATAAGAGAAATTAAAAGGCCATTTTACTACTTACAGCTGCATGGTGGTTTCCACTGTTACTTTTATACGCTACTACTAAACTATAAAATGGAGTTAATTGTATACTGTTTGCAGCAACTGTACAGGAGTTACAGTAGCCACTATTATATTACTACACGTTTCATTATAGTAATAATAGACGCTCTTATGCCCACTATAGTTGCAAAAAAACAATCAGTGCAACTAAAGACTACATCAAAGTTCTTGAAAAGCAGCAAGAGCTACTTTTAGTAATACAGTAGAAATTACCTCCTCCTTAGTCAGTCAGCCTCAATTCTGTCCGCCATTTTCTAACGGCCACTTTAGTAAATATTGTTAAATATATATTAAAAATGGGTGCTAAACAACAAGGCAAACTAATGTTGGAGACTTTTGATGGCTATAAAAAAAAAACCGTTCAAGTGCGAGTCGGACTCGCGCACGAGGGTTCCGTAGAGAGATTTTAACGCTTTTCCCTAGTGTTTTAAGAAGTCCAGTGTTAGCAGAGCCCTGCTCCTAAGCAAAATGTACGCAGTGTGAGGTCAACTTATATTGGTATGCTAAATCTACAGACAGACATAAAATTTTAAGATTTTGAGACTTTTCTGAGTGGTTGTGCTATAAGAGCTACCTGCATACCAAATTTCAAGTTTCTAAGATAACTGGAAGTACCCTCTAGGTTTTGGATTTCGGCAATTTGTATGGAAATAGCCTTTTTAATGACTGTATCTTTTGATTGCGTTGACTTAAAAGGTTGATTTTTTCACAGGTTCACGGGACCGCAGGCTTGAGTATTTGGTATTAATTTCAGCATACTACCTCCACGCGTTCCAAAGAAAAAGGGTCTTGTCAGACAGACAGACAGACAGACGGACAACAAAGTGATCCTTTAATGGTTCCGTTTTTTTCCTTTTGAGGTACTTGAATTGTTAATAAGTATTGTTATGTTTAACTACACAAAAATAGCGAGTGTAAGTCCTGCAAGTATTGCAATTAAAAGCACTAGATAATGTATTGGGATTTTGAGACTGGTGAAATTTATGCGTTGAGTAAACGTTTTTAAATGAAGATCACGGATCTCCGAAACGGTAACCATACGAATAAGTGACAGATAGATCTTATAGCCGCAAAAAAGGGATAATGGTAGCTCTTTTGTGACCATGAATTGTTAATAGAGAAACAAAAATCGCTCGAAGCTTTACATAGGTGAAAATTAGCGCTCGGAGTCTCAGAAGGTAATTATTAGACCTACAACTGCAGGTTAAGACTGTATTAAAAGGACGCCATGATTTTTTAAGAAAATTTATAATTCACTTGCAAAATTGGGATGATACACGGTGTTTTTCTGTTAAATGTACTGTAACGGAGCTGCCCTGGGCCCGGCTAGAGCTGGAGGGCTGCAGGTTACAAATCCCTCGGCGTGGAACGCTGTGAGGGTTTCTTACTCGTGATTGTGACCACAAATGACCAGGGTAAGCCTACGGGGTTGATTAAAGGAAACCAGGAGATGGGCTCGATAGGCCTTTAATGATAGTTTAACAGAAATAGGTCTTACAACTAGGGTTCCTTAATAACTACGGGTTACGCGGATCTACGATCTAGGGCGTGCTATATACTAAGGGATTCTCGGGGCTCAGAAACGAGCTGGGAGGGTGTGTTTCCTACGGGACCTGGGTGGAGGTCAGACTACGCTACGGGAATCTCGGGATAGAGAGTGGAGAATTAGTTAGGTGCGCAGGTGGGGTCCGCCTCGCACGCTTGCACACTAGGGAGAGAGAGAGAGTTAGTTAGGTGCGCAGGTGGGGTCCGCCTCGCACGCTCGGAATGAGTGGGAGAAAGAGTGAGAGTTAGTTAGGTGCGCAGGTAGGGTCCGCCTCGCACGCTCGGGAGAGAGAGAGAGAGTTAGTTAGGTGCGCAGGTGGGGTCCGCCTTGCACGCTCGGGATGAGTGGGAGAGAGAGTGAGAGAGAGTTAGTTAGGTGCGCAGGTGGGGTCCACCTCGCACGCTCGGGATGAGTGGGAGAGAGAGAGAGAGTTAGTTAGGTGCGCAGGTGGGGTCTGCCTCGCACGCTCGGAATGAGTGGGAAGGAGAAGGATGATCCACTTGGTGTTAGCTCTGTGCGGCGTGGGCCAGTTCCTTAGACCCGCGTCCGTGCAGCGCGCTCGAGTGAATGACTCTTTTGGGAATGATCCTGTGCCTTTAAACTTGTAATGTAGGTATGTTCGGGTCAAATATTGCAAGTTTTTGACCTACTTCCAGTAGTTGGATTGACTTGCTATGGATATATAAGCTGAATGACAATACAATAATCTGCCAGTGAAATTCTGGTGGCAGCGCCAGAATCGTCTCGGCAGGAGAGAACTCTTCATCGGTTAATGGCATCGACTTGAAATTTGGTATGGATAATGTAAGTTGGATGCCGATACACGCACATACAATAAAAAGTAAGTACAATAAGCAACCAATTATTTTTTTCAGAAAACTGATTTAGAGGTGGATTTACTGCTCTTTGAAAACAGTGGCTTCCTGCTTAGTTTAGCGATGTTAGTAGTATATTATTGGGCATTCTGGACCACCATTCATTCGATCGGGCGAAAAATTTCGCCCTCACTCATTCGTGGTGATCCAGAAGCCCAATAATACAATGAATTGCACACAATCAACCCAAACCCAACGGTAACCAACCTAACAGTAACCTATCAGCATTTGCGTTCAACATAACGCTCAACCTACACCTGAAATCGCATTGGGCATTCTGTTTCACCTCTCGTTCAACGCAACAGCAACTCAAACCCAACGGAACCCAACCTAACAGTGACCTATCAGCATTTGCGTTCAACATAACGCTCAACCTACACCTGAAATCGCATTGGGCATTCTGTTTCACCTCTCGATCAACGCAACGAATACATCAGCCCAACAGCAACTCAAACCCAACGGAACCCAACCTAACAGAATTTGCTCACACTCGAGGTTTAACGTTAACCATCTGCTCTTCTGCTCATTTTGAATAAGCATTCCATGCTTGCAACACGCGCGCATTGGTTGAATTGATCTTGAACAGATATGAAGTTTGTAATACAAGCTCAGAGCTTGCAGTTGGAGGTTGTTTGTTCAGATCGCAACAATCGTAGTTTTCGTCACGGTGAACTTTTACCCGACACAATTCGCTGTATAATTTGCGGTCCTTCTAATTGCGGTAAAACTAATTTAATTGTCTCTCTTCTACTACATGAACAAGGACTACGCTTTCAAAATATTTACGTATATTCAAAAACACTTTTCCAACCGATGTACCAGTTTTTAGAAAAAATATTGATGTTGGTTCCATCAGTTAAATTTCAAAAATATCGCGAAAATGATGAAATACTAAGCCCGCATGAAGCTGAGAACAATTCAATTATCATATTTGATGATGTTGCATGCGAAAATCAAAATAATATAAGGGATTACTTTGCAATGGGAAGGCATAAAAATATTGACAGCTTCTACTTAAATCAAACTTACAGTAAAATACCTAAACAATTAATAAGGGACAATGCTAACTTAATCATCCTTTTTAAACAAGATGAAGTTAATTTACGTCATGTTTATGACGAGCACGTTGGAACTGATATGTCTTGGTCACAGTTTCGGGAAATGTGTGCAAAAATATGGAGCGTACCTTTTAGCTACTTGGTTGTAAACAAGGATTGTGCTAGAAATTCAGGATGTTATAGAATGGGATTTGATACATTTATCGTTTTGGATTAACCGTGTTACTTAACCAGTTTCATTTTCAAGAAACTTTTATTGCATCATGGGAATCCATCGAGATCAGACATGAATCATAAAATAAACACAGAGAAAACTTTAAAAGAAAAAGTACTTCAGTCTGCCGATGCTGTCAAAAAGAAGGTTAAACTACTTCGTGATATGAAAAATAACAACAATATGATTTTGGAATCAGTCTTTAAACCAATAACAGACCCGCTTAATGAAATGATTAAAAGTAACGACAATAAATACTATAACACTAATGAAACCGATTTTGATGAAGACATATTTAAGTGGCAAAAGGCGCCAAAAACATTAAAATTTAGTCCTAATGAAGGGAAGAGAAGTAGTATTAATAATCAAACAATCGTACGAAATTTTTCCGAAACGACTTCAAATAATGATGATGAGGTATCAAATAGAGACGAAAACAGACAAGATGGTGATGATGACATGTTATGTGAAAGTGACAACAATGATGTCTTGGAATCAACAAATGATACTTCATTTAAGACTACCGGTTCATATGCATCTCCTCGCGAAGACCCTGCATGGCAAAAACAATACAACACCGACTTGGACATTCCTTTTGGCATACGAACAGAACGCGATAAGCTTATGTTAGGATCTTGTTTAGTTTCCGTTAGTGGCGAAAAACTCAAAGTAAATGGACGTACTTACAATTTAACACCAGGTTTATATGATTTGTTATTTAAGAAGTTGCCTGATTTAGGTATCATAACTGAAGACGATAAACGTTATTATAAAATGTTGCTACTAGAAACGAATGTCCATAGACGAGATTTTGATCCCAATAAACCAATAAAAAGTAACAAAGGTCAGAAATATTTATACATTATAAAACCGCTTTTCAAATTATCGAAACAACGTTCAATAAGCGAAGATTTATGTACTTACGGCAAAGGACTACCAACAATGAAAAAAGTTAAAAGAGATGTTTCATATGTCTATTGGGATAATCCAAACGAATTAGTTGAAAGATTGAAATTACTCATTGCTTCCCGTGATGCCGGTAACACAGGATTAGACAATGAAATAATATCAATTGTAGAAGAACTTCGTGAAGCGGGCTTGGTTAATCAATGATATATAAAACTGGTATTTTACTTTTACCATCAGTCGAAGCCGGAAATTTGATGATACATAAGTGCATAAAAAGTGCATAAAAAGTTAAATTTTTCCAAGCTTGTTCCTAAAAATTTAAAAGAGTCTACAAATCGAATTTGTGCATACTTTTGATCTGAAATCCACAAAAACTTAGTGAACGAAATATAATTTTCTTTATTTTTTGGGATTACTTTCACAGGCCCTGAACATTTACTAAGTTCCTGTATAAACAAATGACAATCGTAACCTGCTAAGTTATGAAAGAAAACAGGGACCAATTTAGGAACGCGAAAGCGCAGATTGCAGTACTGGTGCGCGGCACCGCGATAACGGCCCGTTAGATGACAGTGATCTCTTACTTTGTCTGCAAACAATAAACCTTTACACATATGACAATTTTTGGCACGTTCATGAGCTAAAGAATCTTCTACAGTAAATATCATGGGAATTTCTTTTTCTAAAACGTTATGGATGTCTTTAATATGTCTATATAAATAATCTACGAATTTCTGAGCACAATCTGGCCCTCGGTATTGAACAAAACGATTAAGTTGCTCATCATAAGAGCAAATTATATGGTACGCGAAAGCGGCTGGTAAATGTATTTGTTTATTTGTAGTAAAACTACTGTCAGTGTTAGGTTCACAGTTCTGATAGGGTTTAAGGATTGTCTCAAAGTCAGCATACACGACAAATGGAACGTCTTGTTTTCGTTCAAAATGCTTAAATTCGAGATAGGTGCCTTTCTCCGGAAGTACCGTAGCAACCCCACTACAAACGTGACTATTGAAACCGTGTTCAGTTTGAAAAAATATCAGACAGTCTTCGCAGAAATAAAGCTTAGCATGATGTTTGGTAATCTGACCGCGAGCAAGACGCGGTAAATTAGTAATCAAAACATAATGCGACTTATTACCGCGTTCGATTAAAAGTAAATTGATTCGATGTTTCCTTTTATATTGCGATCTGTATAGAGGTCCTACAAGAGTTCGGTTGTTTTTTAAAGAATATACGTTAATACTGATATCAATATTGTGATGCTCAAACGTAATGATATCGGCTAAAGTGACAGGGAAACACATATTATCAAGTTTTAATACGTCTTTAAAATGAGGATAAGATGATAGACGCTCGCGATGGTTTTGACATGGGTAAAGAGCAGCAACAACACACCAGAGAAAACAATAATTATCATGATTTTGAATATTAATGCAAGCTTTTTTATTTTTTATTATCTTAGGTAAGTCTATGTAAGATGACGCTTTCAATGGTTCATACTTATTTATGTTAACTTCTAAATACAAATTAGATAAGAAAGTCCAACCAGAATCGCGCTCCTGAAATTCTTCGATTTTTTTCTGTATACTAATAATTATTGTGTTTAAAAGCTCTTCGAATTGATAATTTTGATGTATAAGAAAATTTTTCGTTGCAAAAGATTTCATTTCCTGCTTGTCATCTTTAAACAAAAGAAAATCGCCAAAATATTCGAAATTTACTTTGAGGGACACATGTTTTTTAAGCGAATTTTCCAAAATTTTTTGCATTTTAGGTTTTACTGTAATCAAAAATGATTCAGGTAAACAAGACTTCAGCTCATCAGTTGCCATTATTCTATAAGATGCTATGCGACCTTTAAAAGCAGACGAAATTTCAACAACCTCATCGTTTAAATTTACACCCGAATTTTTTCTATGCTTATTACTTCTAAGGTGCCCTACCCACTTCCTGCTTTCTACTGTAATTGAACACTGAGTGCAAAAGGGCATGTTTTATGTAGCGACTTTGCTTAAGCTGTAATCCTGGTTTTATATGTTAAATACACAATTTGATAGTTTCAATTTTAATCAAATAATAAAAAGAGACAACCTGCAGTATCCGTTAAAAGCAAAAATAAAAAGTACTAAATTAGTACTTACTTAGTATCGTTACAATAAATTTGACGTTAGCGTCCTTGAAAAGTACATTTATCTTTTTAACAAATTATTGCTATGCCCTCCATTCAACAGTTTTATCATCGATTTGCGCCCTTAAAGTAATATCGTTAAAAGCGTTTAAATTATGGTTTCATAATAAATCGTTAAGTTTAACACATTTATTAAAAATTACTTGATACACAATTTGATGCAGTTTAAATTTTATTCAAATAAGTAATAAAAAGAGACAACCTGCAGTATCTGTTAAAATCAAAAAAGTACCTACTAAATTAGTACTTAGTATCGTTAGAATAAAATTTGACGTTAGCGTCCTTGAAAAGTACATTTATCTTTTTAATAAATTTTTGCAATGCCTCCCATTCAACAGTTTCATCATCGATTTGCGCCTTTAGAGTAACGAGAGCCTTTTTCCAACGCTCCTGACGTAACTCACCGCGAATATCAGCAGTGTTGTACACCCGCAGCTCCAAGAAAAAGTCTCCGTTGAGGGTGCAAGCTCGTTTTGTTGACCCGTTCGGTACCCGGTTTATAATGGATGAATCAAGCGGATCAGTCTCAGCAGGCTTATGGTTAACAGCAACGTCTTCAGGAAATATTCCGAACACGTCAAACGGGTTTTTAGTTTCTTTTTTCTTGGGTGCAGCAGATCTGAAACATAACAGACATTAAACAATGAATAAGACAGTTGTACTTAGTTCGTCGAAATTCATTAAACAAATTACAAGAAAAATACCTTGGGGTTGACGGCTTTCTTTTTTGAGCAGGTTTTTTTTATTTTTGGGATACTGACATCTGCAGCGGCAACGCTCTCCTCTGAATCAGATCTGAAATAAAAAATATGTTTTTATTACTCGACATTTAAAATAACCATATACATCGATAAAAAAAAAAAAAAAAAATCCTTTTTTAAATGAAAAAAGTAGACAAACAATATTTAAGTAAATATGTACCCAGCTGACAAAATAAAAAACATGAAATATGAAAATAAATATAAAATGGCTACCTGTTTGGAGCTGAAGCTTTTCGTTTTTCAGCCGACCTTCCCACTTTTGACCGAACGGTTCCGCTGTTTGCAACACTGATGGGTTCAAACTCTTAATCAGACCTGAAAGGAAATTAAAAATATTAATGCCTGTTGGAACCCTACAAACAATATGAACCAAATGTTTTAATTTCGTTAGGAAAGTAAAGCGTTAGGTACGTTGAAATACATACTTACATTTTAATCGATGTATAAAGCAAATAAACTTTACTAACGTAGAAACTCTGCACAGCTTAACCTCTGAGCTGAAGATGTAGAAGACTTGACGCACTGTGCACGTCACGTTCGAAATTGGAAAGGAACAAATTAGCCCCGCGCAAAAGTTTTAAACGAAATTATTTGCTGATTTTACTAAATGAACTAGGGCTGTCGCATTCCAAATCACAATTGTGTATTATGCTTATGTGCACATAACAGTTCTTTATTTTACATTATTTAATTCTCGACGCGATGGAAAGAGGAACGTTATGAATTTGTCTATCTGTCTGTTGGTAAATCTGCCTACTTCGTATTCCACATATGCATGTATTCAAGATACCAAAAAACTAATCGAGAGTGAGTTGTAAGCTTTTTTTAATTTACTTTTTTAATTTTTTATTTACTTATTTATTTTTTATTTATTTATTTCTCACCAGCTAAATTAAGGAATTACCTAAATATTAGTATTTCAGTAATTGTAGTAATCATTATTTCTTTTAAGAACATTTATATTCGCATTTAATAGAGGTACCCATTAATTGTAAATTTATCCATTGATCATTGTCAACCCTACACCTTTATAATATGAATATTATTTCGCAACCACGCTTCATACATGCACCGCATTTGTATGTCAGCAAAAAGACGCCGATCGCACTGTGTGTCACATTACAACTTGATAACGTTGCGCAATAAAATTGGCTAATACCTAATTGGTAACATTTTCATGCTCAGTTCTGTACGTTAAAATTATAACGGAAACTGAAAAAAAACCTCCTCAGATCGTTCAAATAGCCTCAGTATTAACCGACTTAATTACTAAGTTAATGGGTAAGGTTAGTAATTGGTTAGCTCACACAACCAAATATCATCTTACCTCACCTACTAAGACGAAGATTTAAACTTAGGTAAAAACGTGTTCTAACTGTAATGTTTGCTACTTTACATCGTAATTATAAATACACATACAATTGTTATTTCCTAATACGAAAACAAACATTGTCTTGTTACAGGTACAAACAGGTATAAACCTTTTTCAATTTGAACACAAAAATAAACAATTCCTATATTATTAACATTTATGATAAGATAACCTAACCAACTTAGAAAAGTCGAAAAACAATAGACATTTTCGCTTCAAAGGTCAATATCTTAGAAACGGTTGAACCGATTTTGATAAAATAAGTCTAAGAACCATTGTTAGAAAACCTGTTAAATGAAAAACCGCATTTAAATCGGCTCATTCATTTAGGAGCTATGGTACCACAGACAGACACACAAAAATCTAGGTACAAATTCTAGCGCACGATGTCAAAGTTTAACATAAGCGCTGTCTGTGGGTTAAGCACTGAACTAAGTAGGTGTAAGTAATGATTTAAGTAAGTACCTTTGATGTACTGGTTTCGTATAGAATACAAATGGTTTCGAATAATTTCGATAGATGTCATCACCGCCTACTCGTATGTCCATTTGCATGTTAAGAACAATAAACCTTAGTGAGCGCGCTCGCTACGTAATTTGATCGAGTACCTAACTTACACTACAATGTCTTCGAGTTGAAATGACTTAAGTAGATAATCATGTATATCACTTTACAACTCGTTTCTGATCAAACTTTATATTCTAGTCAGCAAGACAATTTTTACGTCAACATGATAAAGTGATATAAGTTATTTAGAAAGTGTGATAAAGTATCGCGGTCTCACAGATGGAGTTGTTCTACATTAACATCAATTAAATCACACTATTTGACTTAGTTTTAGCGATACCAATTTAAAATCATATTTTGGTTTTCACTAGTGTAGTGACTTACACATTTTTATGTTTTCGTAATTTAAATAATGTTTACTTAGTGCTTTATTCCAGCGTAAATTAGTTTAAACCTAACTCGCGCTAACGATGGTTTTGAGATTCGTTGATATAAATAAATCCGACATACAATTTGCCGTGTACATAAAACGCGGTCATAGCGATACATCCGAAAACGGATGCCGGGAACTAACGCGTCCTGGGTGACCCGACCTTGTCTGTGGAGTCTGATCAGCTTTGCGGATGAGTTGTATACAAGCCTCGGTGGGAGGCATCCAAAACCACCACGCACACAAAAAGCGGTCATAGCGATACATCCGTAGGTGGATGCCGGGAACTAGACGCGTCCTGGGTGACCCGATCTTGTCTGTGGAGTCTGATCAGCTTCGCAGACAAGTTGTGCAAACACCTGAGTTAACCTGAGTCAAAGGCTGCGGCTTGAGACCGAGGAGCGCTCAGTGGCTTCGGCCTCGTGCATATCGGACTTGATCAACCCGGTGTGCATGGTGTACTTTTGCTTTTACTTTATCTAGCTCAAACATTATTAAACATATCTATGTTAGGTTGTCAATTAGTTGAGACTTGAGTTGGACTGAAATTTAAATACATTGAATAAATTCCCGTCGGGTTGGCTTGTCGTTGAACCTCGAGTCAAAACTTCGCTCATTCGAACGAGAGGTGGATGCCCAATGCGATTTCAGGTGTAGGTTGAGCGTTATGATGAACGTGAATTCTGATAGGTTACTGTTAGGTTGGGTTCCGTTAGGTTTGAGTTGCTGTTGGGCTGATGTATTCGTTGCGTTGAACGAGAGGTGAAACAGAATGCCCAATGCGATTTCAGGTGTAGGTTGAGCGTTATGTTGAACGCAAATGCTGATAGGTTACTGTTAGGTTGGTTACCGTTGGGTTTGGGTTGATTGTAGGTTGTGTGCAATTCATTGTATTATTGGGCTTCTGGATCACCACGAATGAGTGAGGGCGAAATTTTTCGCCCGATCGAATGAATGGTGGTCCAGAATGCCCAATAATATACTACTGATGTTTCTCGTTAAAAGTATAGTACATTTCCAAATGAATGCATGGGATGCTTAAAAATAGAACGGCTTTAACATTTATCTAAGTGCAACAGTTTGTTTTAAAACAAAAAAAGTATATTTTGAAACGTGTGACGTTATACGAGTAACATAGTAAGACCTCGGCTTAATTTTTGTCATTTTCAAACTGGTACTCGTGAGAAAATCCTTGTCTAAATAGACACACCTAAGAAAAATACTTTGCTAAAATAGACAGCGACGCAAATCGATAAAAACTTTACACCCAAGGGTATCACGTGAACTATAAAGATTTTTAAGGCGAATTCAGAATCCATTTGGGCAGAGTAAATTCTTTTTGCGCAATCTCCTAATGCCACGCCACAGGGGAGCTAAAAGGCTTGCTATTTTGACTGAAAAGCTTGTAAAAGAATTCGAGCTGGCTTTTGAAGTTGCTCACAAAAGTGAGTGATGCTCTGTTAACACAGAGGGCGTCGGCGTGATGGAAAATGTGCAAGATTTTAGACGCTTTCTGCAGATTTTAGTTAGGTACCGGCGGATCCGGGAGCGTGAAAATAAATGATACAGGCATTGTCCGTTTTATAAGATACCTGAATATTATGCGGTCACTAATGTTATATCTATCTATCTTCATAAAACAAAGTTATGTTATTTAAGTAAACTTGCAACGCAACTATGCTTGATCGGGTGGAATCTTGCAACTCAATTTTGAAGCAGATATCCTAAACAGATTGAGATGAAATTTGGCATACTTATATAAATCCGGTGACGATACAATAAACTGGTAGTGAAATCCTGGTGGTGGTGCCAGGGACACCTCCACCGAACTGAAATCTTCAGCGGTTAATAGCATCGACTTGACATTTGGAATGGATATGCAAGTTGGATGACAATACAAGTACAGATAATAAACATTACAGTTGGCAAAAAGCTAAAAATAATCTTTTCAACAGAAAACTTATATAGGTCAAGAACGGCTGGATCACTTTTTTAAGATCTCTGATTTGCTGGATTTGTCTGTGCTCCGAATAGCGAAATAAACGTTGCAGTAACGTATCCATAAAAGTCGAGCTTAGCCCAACATGTTTCGGACTAATTCGTATTACTTCCTCTGGGAGCACACGACTCATCGTAATTTCTCATAGTGTAACACACTACACTGATCACGTCACTCTATGCCGTTGAATGTCTTCCAACTCGGGGGCACTGACCATCCACTATCACGATGGAAGTTGGGATGACTACTAATTTCAATGGCTTCACGTACTTTCCGTGTGAAAAACTTGCTGTGAGTGATCCGTGCTTCGACGGTCGTTTGAAAAAAAAACATAAACGTGGTTTTCAATCCGGCCGGTAACATTCTGGCATTCATATGCACCTGGCCAGTAACTACGAATAAAACCTGAGACGAGAACCTTTTTCTAACCTATTTCGATTTCTCAACACTTTCGTGACAGTCGTGTGATATGACGTCACAATGTCACTATAGGATAATTTTAACCGCCACGCTGCGCGCGCGTGGCCAGTCTTGGCTAGACTCCACTGACGTACTCAAGGAAATTTTTTTTTAAAGTCATAAATCATGGAGCGATCGACTGAGGCTGTGACGTCACGCCATTCAGCGGTGCGAGGAGCTACTACCGTTTTGCATTCGGTTTGTGACCGTGCGAACGAAATGCGCGAAGCGTCTTAGTTTCAGCTAGAACAAAAATTCTTTTTGTATGTCTGTCCGGCGTCTATCCCGCTTTTCTCCTCTACAGGTCTCATTTCTCTTTCGATTCTCTTGATATTTTGTGGGCAGGTTATCTAATTTTTTATTTTTTTTTTGTCGATTCTTGCTTTGGAATTTTCTTTTATACAAAAAGAAAATGTTCAAAAATCTGGTACGATAGGTATACATAATTATGTATTGAAATTTCGGTCGATTCGTTTTTTGGAATTTTTCAAAGAAAAAAAAAACGAAAAACGTCGCTTCTTCATAAAAAAATGTGATCAGCATGCTTATTGTCTAACTCGCTCGCAATCAGCATCGTGTTCCTTTTTTATGGGCTGACAATTGGTATCGGTAACATCCGTTGACGAGTGTCAAATTAGTTACGCAATAATCGAGGTTGATAATTATCATCAAGTTGATAATTTTACGATTTTTTTCGTGAATTCATTTTTTGAAAATTAAAAAAACGAACTGAAATAACCTAACCAACTTAGAAAAGTTCAAAAACCCCCGACATTGTCATTTCAAAGTTCAACATTTCAAAACCGGGTCAACCGATTTTAATAAAACTTAGCTAAGAACCATTTCGATTAAAATAGCTTTCGACTGAAAACCGCATCGAAATCGGTCCACCCGTTTGGGAGCTATGATGCCACAGACAGATACACAGATACACATGTCAAACTTACAACACCCCTCTTTTTCGTCGGGGGTTAAAAAACAGACTACGCTTCGCGCATTTCGTTCGCTATGTCATATATACTCAAGAGTAATAAAAACGGGTCACTTTGTATGAACAATTCTATGTATTTCAAATGTCTCAATCGAGAACCAATAGTACTTCTCCATGCGGCACTAAGCGGTATTCAGCGATTTCGCCCCAATAAATTATTTTTACGACATCTTTATACATTTTGTTCCGGTTTCCAACGTAATTTTACGAGTACATGAAGGTGGTATGTATTGGGGTAAATAATGACCGTAAACTTGGAGGTCACGTATTTTAAACCCCCGACAAAAAAGAGGGTATCTGTGTATCTCTGTATCTGTGTATCTATGTATCTGTGTATCTGTGTATCTGTGTGTCTGTGTATCTGTGTATCTGTCTGTGGCATCATAGCTCCCAAACGGGTGGACCGATTTCAATGCAGTTTTTTTCAGTCGAACTAAGTTTCATTAAAATCGGTTCACTCGTTTTTGAAATATTGAACTTTGAAATGACAATGTCGGGGGTTTTTCAACTTTTCTAAGTTGGTTAGGTTATAAATTCACTTGGTTTATAAGTAGTAACTGGTAGACGGGGTTTCCCACTTACGCAGAGACAGATTTTTGGCTGTAGGTGCGTATGCGGAAGGTACGCGCCTTGTGCGAGGTCCGTCCAGATCGCTACCACCATCTTACTCGCTAATCCTACCGCTAAGCATCAGTGCTTGCAATGTTGTGTTCCGGTGTGGAGAGTAAGACAGCCGGTATAATTACGGGCACAAGAGGCATCTCATCTTAGCTCTCTAGTTTCGCCTCGTTTCATAAAAACACGCTCGTGTTTTAAGGACCCTCATTATGTAGCAGTTGCATAAACTACTATTGTACACGATATTGACGCTTGAACATATGGTAGAATGAATAGATTCTTAATTAATGATGGGAATTTAATTACCGTTATAATTAAGTGTTAATTGTTCTGTAGATGTACCAAGTATATACCAAGCCCCTATTTCATCAACTTTAGGTACAATTGTCAGTTTTCAATGACAATTCGGTGTCAACTGCTGACTTGAAGAGCTTTTGTTTTAGCGCGCTTCATATTGTCAAAGAAATGTAGTTCGAATTGCCATTTAAAACTGACAATTGTAAAGATGGTAAAATAGGGGCCAGGGTTCCACGCAAAAACTTGTCACATTCATATGAGTAAAGTACTTTAATCCAGTAGTCAACCATATTTTAAGCTACAGAGACATGCAGACACTAATCCCTCGGTAGTCAGAAGCTATTGCTTTTAATAAAAAACAGCAGTTTTCAACCATTTTTGTGGTGCCGAAATATCAAACTGTCCCGTTATTTTGACTGGCACGTGTCATATCAATTTTAACTGGATTCCGTTTTGATATGACGTCGCTTCGTTTGACTTCAGCTTTACGTTTTTCCCGTTTACAACTACATGATCAAAGTGTACTTTGACGGACGTGGAGTAGGCAAACACCTATTCTAATCATAGTGAAATAAACGGATCACTCTTGTGTAATTGTGTAGGTATGTCCGGCCATACTCGACTGATATTCCGCCCATTCATTTATTTCATTATGATTGAACATCACGGTAGTTTTCTATACCATCCCTAATCTAACCTTAAAATAATATGAAATAAAACTGCAACCAGCCGCCCCTCTGTTACTGGGCCGCTCGGGGCGGTGCACCCCCCCTATTGGCCGCTAGGGGTGGTTAGCCCCCCTTGCACCCTTAAACACATTTCACTACGAAATCTGAATTCGGAAGCGTCTTAACATTGCCGCTTACTAATAACATGACTGTATTCCTGAAAACATCATTAGATATTTCTGTATGATTTTAGAAGCTTTTAAGGAAACTGTATGTTTTTGCACCAAAACATTTTTAACCCCCGACGAAAAAGAGGGGTGTTATAAGTTTGACATATGTATCTGTGTATCTGTCTGTGGCATCATAGCTCTTAAACGGGTGGACCGATTTCAATGCGGTTTTTTTCAATCGAAAACTAGTTTAATCGATATGGTTCTTAGCTAATTTTCATTAAAATCAGTTAACCCGTTTTTGAAGAACTTTGAAATGACAATGTCGGGGGTTTTTCAGCTTTTCTAAATTGGTTAGGTTATTCATTATCGTGGACAAAATCCTAAGTTTAGTAACAGCTCAAGTCATCAGGCCATTACCGCCGATTTTATTTATTCCTCTTATCGTGTGCATAAACGAGCCTAGACCGAAACTTTGGTCCCTAAGTAATCACTTAGCCCCTAAATCTATGAAAGGCGATCCTTTTAATATTATTAAAGATCCCTTTTTCAAAAGGACTCCCAACGTTTCACTATTCAGCTTTGAAAATATCATCTTGACTCCGCATATTATTTTTAAACAAGAAAGTCTTCCTTGCGGAGCGGTTGAGCGAGTAATTTTATTCTGAAGTAACTGTTTTGAGGTGTTTCACGGGAAAATTGAAAACTTAACCTCATTGGTTGCGGCTCCGTTGGAAGGTTTTCTCATATTTTGGTAGCTTAAACTCTACACTTTAACTTTAGGCCTTTCTATAAAGTAACGCCTGATTCGAACAATTACTTTCGTCAATTTTATTATTATTTTTGAACAGAACAGACGTTCAATATTATCGTAGACGCAAAAAGCGATTCTGGCTGTTAAAACACATTATAATAATACACACATAAGCTACTATAATATTAATATAAACAAGCATATGAAAACAAAACGATAATAAATAAAACCTTAAAGTAAATAACGAGCTATGGTTAAATAATCTAAGAAAAAATTACTAACAACTAAAACAAATTAAATAGTTCAATATTTCAAAAACGGGTGAACCGATTTAAATTAAACTTAGCTAAGAACCATCTCGATCAAACTAACTTTTGATTTAAAAAACCGCATCGAAATCGGTCCATCTGTTTGGGAGCTATGATGCCACAGACAGATACACATATGGTCCCAAAGACGCTGACAGCATTTACTCGCTGTATCGCAATGCTGATACGTTGTGAGAGAAAGCTGCCAGCTTTTCAGTCCCCAGTGATGCCATAGTGGTTTACTTAGCTCTTTAAATAGCACGGAACCCAACGGGCCAATTGTTAATGGATATTGCCGTGCCCTGCTAGGCGACACATCAAGTAGACTAGTTTTATTTTATTACCATACGACCGGATAGCGTAGTGGTGAAGCTTGAGGTCCCGGGTTCGATCCCCGGTCGGGGCGGATGTTTGTATGATGAATACGAATGTTTGCTCTCGGGTCTCGGATGTTTAATATGTATTTAAGTATGTATTTATCTACATAAGTATGTTTGTCCGTTGTCCAGTACCCATAGTACAGGCTTTGCATAGTTTGGGACTAGGACAATAAAATTGCTGTACATTATCCCATGATATTTATTTTTTACTTTTATTTTGTTCCATTTTAATGCCAGTATAATGTGACATGAAATGAACAATTTTGAATTTGGGTCAAACAACTTTTTATTGCCACTCGTTGCCATTGAGAAGTCCGCAGGTTAACTCGTCGAAAACAAGATTTTCTAAGGCACCACTCCCCTGAAAGTCAGGATTTGCATGTTTAGGCGATGAAGCATGAAGGAATTGGCATATTATAACTGTTGAAAATCCTAACGTTTGATGGAGTGGTGCCTTAGAAAATTATATTTTAGACGAGTTACTCAGGGGACATCTCCATGGCAACGAGTGGCAATAAAAAGTTGATTGACCCATTTGAATTTGGACCCAAGGTCTCAACCCCGAATGGTACAAAATGGTATTCGGAGCCGACACCTCTGAATATAGTATACTCTTCACGTCGAGCAATCCCGTTTTTTTCAATAGCTCACTTAAACATTCAAAACAGCAGGCAGCTCACAGCGCGAAAAGCAGCGTGACAAATGTCAAATTGCCGACTAGAAAACAATACGTGTGCATCCGACAATTCCATTTGGCACCGGGCGATTGCATTTCAAAATACACGTTCAAATTCAAAAAGTTGCGTTCCGTTCCACGCCCGATTTACGATGCAAAACTCTGGCAACGGCGCATTGCATTAGTTTGCTGGTCGGTGCAGTCGTGCGATGGCCGTGGCATACGGGTTTTTGTGTATCTGTGTGCATGTTGGGTGTACCTGTTGACTGTTGCACGTATATTGCGGAAATGAAGCTCCTGTTCCATTTTACGCAACTGCGATGCGACGCGAAGTAGGGGCGCTGTTTATGTTTGCTGATGTGGAATTCTTTCGTGGCGTTTAGCTGGACAGAAAAACAGTACGGTTCTATGGACCTTATTTTGAATGTAAATTTGAAAAAAGTTGACATTACTGTTTGGTGAGTACTTAAACCCTGACAATTTCTTCGCCCAATTTTTTATCAGAAACGAAAATTAGGTAGGTACTATTTTATTTATACTTACTGATATTAATAACCTAACCAACTTAGAAAAGTTGAAAAAACCCCGACGTTGTCATTTCAAAGTTCAATATTTCAAAAACGGGTGAACCGATTTTTATGAAAGTTAGCTAAGAACTATCTTGATTAAGCTAGCTTTCGATTTAAAACAAACCGCGGCGAAATCGGTCCACCCGTTTGCGAGCTATGATGCCACAGACAGATTCACAGGTCAACATAACACCCCTCTTTTTCGTCGGGGGTTAAAAATGCTTCACACCACACCAAATCTCAGTGGGTCGAGCACGACTTTAGGAATGCTGCGTAACGTTACGGTTATCGTATCGAGATCGAGAAACCTCATACTAAATTTTAGTTCCAAATACGCTCACGGGCGGGCGCTGTTCCAAACGTTACACAAACTCGACAACGTTTACTATTCGATTTTACGTGACGCAACATTCGTAAACTCGTGCTCGACCCTCAGAATCGCGAAACACAGTCGTTCCTCCCAAAACATAACACTCGTGTCGTACTCAAGTACGCAATTCCTTATGTTTATTATTATGATACGTATTCAGTTGATTCCGGAAACCTTTTACATTTTTGCCTTCAGCAACATGATCCTTTTGGGACGGGAATGTTTTTGGAGATAGCAAAGTGTTATGATGAAGTTGAGACCTGAAAATGAATGTTGTAGTATTGGATGAAGATTGGGATGGTGGGTTTTTGAATTACCTACGGGTTGCATGAAGGTGTAATAGTAATGTAGTGTTACTTAGGAAGCAGTAGGAATGTGTTTGCTATAAGTATAGGCCTATTAAACTTTTGAAAATTGGATTAACAGACTCGTAATAAATAACAATAATGTGGATTTGGACTTACGTAAGTTAAACCGTGATAGCCTAGTGGTTTGACCTATCGCCTCTCAAGCAGAGGGTCGTGGGTTCAAACCCCGGCTCGCACCTCTGAGTTTTTCGGAATTTATGTGCGAAATTACATTTGAAATTTATCATGAGCTTTTCGGTGAAGGAAAACATCGTGAGGAAACCTGAACACTCCGGCGAAGCAATTCAATGGTGTGTGTGAAGTTCCCAATCCGCACTGGGCCCGCGTGGGAACTATATCGCCCAAGCCTACTCATTCTGAGAGGAGGCCTGTGCCCAGCAGTGGGACGTAGATAGACTGATGATGATGATGAAGTTAAAATACATGAAATTCCATGCGCTTCATTCTTTCACTGACAATTATCTGATATCCAAATAAATACAGCCCGATTCCTGAAATTGATTCTACGTTAAACAGCGTCCGCCCGTGAGCGTATTTGGAAATAAAATTTAGTATGAGGTTTCTCGATCTCGATACGATAACGCAGGATTCGAAAACTCGTTCTCGACCCTCTGTTGACTCTTGGGTGGCGGTGATCGCTTACCATCAGGTGATCCGCTTACTCTTTCAACAAAAAATAATTCAACATCTAACCACCTCTGCCACATTTACGATCGCAAACATAAGGCCCGTTAACAAGCCCGTGACATGCAATTCCGATGATAAACGACCTCCGAATGACCGGCCCATATCTGATTTGCAACGGAAAATACCATATGGGACTCACAATACAAGTACAATAATTCGGTTACGTACCATTGGGGCGATAACTGCTTACGTAACTGGGACACCCTGTAGGCATGTTATGTATGTTTAAAAGGTGAGACTACACAAGCATTTATTTAAAGTTCAAGCGAAATACAATTACAGGAATATTTTTATAGTACTTTTTGGAGAAGTACTTAGGTATAAACATACCAAATTTGTTGAAAGTCATAATATAATTCTTGTCATAATTTAACACTAGTCATAACTCTTTTTTTCTGTGAAACTTTTAATTGTTCAGGATGATAATAAAATGAACCTAACCTAACCTAAAGAGTTCTACAGAATGACCCATTACAAAATTCCTGATTTTTTTACGATTTCAGAGAAAAAAAGAGTTATGACTAGTGATGGATTAAGACTTATGACAAACATTACATTATGACAAAAAAATTTCGACGAAAAAAAAACGTCAAATAATCCTTTAAAATAATGATAAATAAATAAAATAAAATGCGTTTATTTCGGACAACAGAAACTAAAGCTTGAAGTTTTATGGCCTAGCACTAAGCAGCAGAAATATGAAGTCGGTGAGGTGCGAGCGGAATATTCTTTGAATGAAGCAACGACTTCATATGTACCTATAAAATTTGAGGGTTGCCCTCGATTTCCCTGGGATCCCATCATCAGATCATGACTTGGTGACAATGGGACCACCTCAGGAGTATACACTTTCAAATAAATAAAAAATTTCAAAATCGGTCTACAATTGACGGAGTAATCGATGAACATAAGAATACATACAGTGGAACGTAGAACCTCCTCCTTTTTTTGAAGTCGGTTAAAAAAGGGCCCCAATTCTTACACCTCAAATGCAATAATTGACACCCTAATGGACACATTTATTGCCCATAAAGATTGAAGGTTTCAACTACTGGGGCAGTTGGTCTAGCACAACTCACAGTGCGACTTCTATATCGCGCAAGAACATCTGCCCGTCCTTTTCTGTCACTCAGTATGCAACGGGACGGGTAATTATAGGTGATCTCGCGTGACAAACAAAGTCGCGGCCAGTCGTGCTACCCAGACAGAAGGGGAAACTTGAAACATTTACCTTATAAAAAGAAGATAAATATTATGTCGACAAATTTATTTGTTATTTTTAAATAATTCGTATGTTTTCTTCCACCGGTGGTAGCCATTTTCTACTTGACATCAATAAATTTGAATTCATAGCGGATTATTTATATGAACCGATAGTATGTACACTTACATCACCTTATGAACTAAAAACAATTACTTTGCTCACCCGCGACCACTAATGACACATAGTTATATCTGTGCGGCAAATGTATGTTTCCATGCAACACCTCCGCCTCCACTGCTACACGAATCAACACATGCCACACAGACCCAACTATCACCACCACCACTAAACTAAGCGCTGACGCGTTTCGGCACTCTCCACGAGGCCATTTACGAAGCACAACAACAACCGATCAACATGCCACCACTTCCATTTCATGCTTCGTGCTTATTAATATGTAGGTATATCCATGCAAAATTACAGCTTTCTAGTACCAATAAATAGCATCTGAGCTACGCCGCCGACAGACAGCCATACCAAAAGATTTTGTCATTTCGGCTACGAAATCTTAAAAAATCAAGTGATCACCAAATAAGCGTATTTCCCTACCTCCGCACGTGGCCACTGAATTCAATATGCTATGATTTATAGCCGAGCGATCGCTCTTCGTCCGAGGGGCGTTTTTCGGTGTCGCTTCACGCGTGACTTGCGGTTCCATTCACGATGGCACGCTTGTTGGCGTACGTCGAAAAACGCTTTATTAAGTGTTTTCTATTTACACTTTTTTCTGTTTTGATAAGTAGCTTAATGGATACAATGATTAATTACGTACTTTTTGTCTAGCCAGCACCTTTTAGATAGTCTTTTGTCAAAGATTTGTCTGGACAGCGCGAAACACTTTTCAGTTACAAACTTTTATTTAACTGGCAATATTTGTACAAGCATGTACTGTTCGAGTCAAATTTTCCAACTGAATTTTAAAGCAGTTATCCTCAACCGATTGAGACGAAATTTGGCGTACTTCGTATCCACGTGAACGCATAAAAGATGGATACCACGAAAACAGAACTGACAAAAATAGTATCTTATAGACTCCAAAAATACCAATTCCATTTTTACGCGCGGCGATTTGTAAGCCTCCAGTCAAACGTTCTATTCCACAAAACCTCCACAAAAGCTTTTCCGATCCGCAGTTCAACGATTCTATTTTTCACAATTCTTCTATCCCGCACCTAATGAACGTCCATCACACTGCGCACTGAACTTATTTGTTGCATTGCCTAAAGCGCTGCTAGCTCAATATCCGCTGCTGAGTTATGTTCTGTGTACATCAGAGCATATAGTATAGTTTGTATAGTTCTCATGTCCCAAAGTTTGGTCAGCAACAGTTTGTGCATTATGGTTATAAATAGGTACCAGACTGAGATAGGTAACAGTATGTCTGCTTTAACAGTTTCAATGATTAGTTATTTATTGCATTGGACATATTCAAAACAGAATATTAGTAATCTGCCTGTGATCATGATGCATTTAACTGCGTCGAGACATCGGGAGCTCAACAAAACCTAGTATGGTAATCACGGTCAATACCCCGTTTTAAATTAGTCTTATGTCTGCTTTATCGCTTTCAAATTATTGATAGGAATTGAAGGGTGTTTCTTGATAATTATGACGTATAAAGATACCTTAAGATTGATTTATTATCCGTATTTATTTAAAGGCTAACATTGATGGTATTAAGATCATCTGCCAGATTTATTGTCTTTGGTAATAACCTTTTCGATATCGAACATTATTTGCAACGCTTTCTTGTCACCAGACGTGATACATTTTGAGCCGCTATGGAACCATTTCACAACCACCATGTTACTGACGGAAGTCT
Source organism: Clepsis dumicolana (assembly GCA_963691665.1). Classification (NCBI taxonomy): domain Eukaryota; kingdom Metazoa; phylum Arthropoda; class Insecta; order Lepidoptera; family Tortricidae; genus Clepsis; species Clepsis dumicolana. The sequence continues at coordinate 16,695,979 of OY829507.1, read as the reverse complement.
GTGAGGAATCACATATATATTGACTTCACACATAGTGTCATTCAATGCGAAATGGTTCCATAGCAGCTTGAAATTCACCGTAGTCGCCCAGCAGCTTCGCTCATCCCAAATTCACGAAACGAAGGGAAAACAAAAACGAATGCGAAACAAAACAAACACGGTTAAGAACACCCGCTAAGAGCTAATACCGAAATTGTGACGCGAATTCTCAACAATTCCGACGAACTATTTCAATTAAATTTCTGTTGGGACTCTTCCGCAAGTGTCACGTTCAAGTTCTGTACACTCTGCTCTAATTCAAATAAGTCTTAAGTAACAATTTTAATGGAATCGCTGTTAAAAGTTTGGGAACTATCTGCAACGAAAATGGCACAACCGGTTGATCTTTTGAAGATAAAATAATTTCACTTGACCTTAATTTTGTACTAGTTTTAAGTTCTCATGTCGCACGCTTAGAATTAAAGTGACTCAATTCTTAATATGACATATTGCAAAACTGAATTTAAAATCTAATCCTACAAAGTTTACGTAAGATTTATCATGTATTTAGAATTGAGTCACTTTAATTCTAAGCGTGCAATGTAAGCGAATAGCATAAATTCTCATAAGTATAAATAATCTTTAAACCGAAACTGAAACCGATTAAAAGGTCACAGGTGCAGGCAGTAATAATGCTGACTGTAAAACCCTCTTATACTGGCGTCTCAGTTGCTTAATAAAAATATAATTAGAGGTAAATCAGAAAGACCCTTGGGGTAAAGTAATTTTAAGTAACCTTACCTTAGACAGAATGTAATTCTATTTTTGCTTACAAAGCCAAATACCCGAATGCTAAGCGTCGAATTATAATAATAGTCTTCTCGTGGTCCTCTCTGTTGGATTTGAAAAGATTTATATATTTGAAGGAACACTGTAACAGCGATTGAACGAAAAGTAATTATTGGTTCTTATTTATTTTTTGGTTAGACAAAAAATTGTGTCTCACTACAGTAATTTTAAACGCGTTAATGCCAACCATGCGTTTGGAGAACATTTTGACTGGCCCTCTGTCTATGAAATGAACTCCGCCACCAAAAGTATTGCTACCTTGTATTTTCTTTGTGCTTTATTTCTCGTTTTGCCTGTTATGTGATGTTCATTAAAGAGTTATTGTATTGTATTGCTTAATTGCAAAAATATTGTATTGCCTCAACACCATCCTGGAGGCAATTGTCCGAGCGATGGGACAGCCCTATGTTGAGCCGTTGGGGGCGTATGCATGCGCGCCTCTAGTCTCTAAGTGCCATTTCCTTATAATTATTTTAGTTAATATGTATTTTTTTGTATTTTGTAAGCCGTATGGACCTGGTCTGAAAATAAAATAATGGCCAATTATTATTATTATTGCCTCAAAGCAACAGGTTGTCGATGATGGTTATAAAACTGGTTTGTGCTCCAAATTAACGCATCATGCTATCATATAACTATGACGGCCCGGACGCCAGTGTCATAAAGAGCAATCTCTATAGAGATTCCAGAATCGAACGTAGTTGTGTCCCAATCTCGGAAATCGACGCCGAATGCTAAAATCGACGCGTATGCAATACAGAACCATCAAACGCATACGGGCAGATTCATGCAATAAATTATTCACTTCGAACGATGAAGTAACAAAACCTGATTTCATTATTATTACAGGGATGAATACATTTGCAATGCTAAGCACGATTCGCATCTCAAAATGGCGATGAGCGGGATTCGTATGCGCCATTTGTCGTGTTATTTCCCTCTTGGTTATTTTGTGGGGCGCGATATGGGTTTTGAGACGTTTGCAAGAGTGTTTTGTGTGCAATAGGTCTTCTAAAAATAGAAACGTGAAATTATACCTACCCAACTTGACAGATTTATTATTACTGTTTTAAGTCTGATCTGTCCCACTGCTGAGGAAAGGCCTCCCACAAAGTCCTTTAAGGAGTTCAGTTCATCCCGTCATCGCCTTCTAGGTCTGCCTTGAGGTTGTGGGACTCCGTTCGGTGGCTACCTTGGTTTTTCAAGGGCCCTAACACAAGCTCGCATCGGGCATTGAAAACGCTAGTTAGTCATCAGCTTTATTGATTGTAAAATAATCCAGAAAATTAGGTACAACCGATTAGAAATAATAAATATAGCAACCACTCTGATCCTCTAAGTTTATTCGGAACATATTTCCAAAGACATATCACAGTAAGCCTGGAATCTGGTTCAGTCAGACTCAATTATACCCGGCTTATGGCTGCATGCTCAGTTTAATTCTCAAAGCATCGGCTCTGGAAAATCCAAGATGGCTGGCGCTCAAACTTGGCTTCAATTGTTTTGTGATAAATTGAATAAAGGTACAAGTGTGTAGAGGATTATATTTGCCCAAATGCTGTGGTTAGATTCGTGTTCTGCGTTCGAGTTAACTAGCTTCCACTTTGCGTATGATGGAGAATTGAGATGTTCGTTGTCATGTGCGCTAGAAACAGGAAAAAAGATAATTCACAGGGATCAATGAACCGTAAATATTGCGATTGGAGCATGTCTCTGTGAACAACTTGCTTGTAAAGTTTAAAAACACCTCCCATGAATAAAGTCAGCTCTGCTGGTTGTACCAGTACGAGCTTTTTTTCCAAAAATACTTAGCAGGGTTTTTCACTAGGACGTGTTCAATCATTTGCCGAAATTATAGCTCAATTCTTTAGGAAAGCTCAGCATTTTTCAAGCGGGTAAACAGCACTGCATAGCAGGTAAAATTATAAATAACGGTTAAAATTCCTGTCTAACTTGATAAATTGCAGGAGTAGAGATATGGCCATTCATCGCAGTAACAAAAGTTTTAATGTGACCAGCGCAACTCACTTTGAACCAGGAAAGTTGATAGCGGACAATTCACCTAACAATTTCGGATTTTAAACAATATCGTTTTCGGTAATAACGTTTTAAACAACAGATTTATAGGCTTTGTTTTGAGGATCGTTTTACAACCGCAATTTGAGTCAGTTAATGGATTAGAAATTAGCTTTAAATTTTTAACATGAGACTACCGTGAGATTCAATAGTGAAATAAAGGGATCACTCCGCAGTCCTTGCTTGGGACACGCTTCGGTCGGCGGTAGGGAAAACTGCGCGGGTTTTGCTCTGGGTTTCGCTGCTGCCGAGTCGTGGACTCCCAGAGGAAAAAGTACGAATAAGTCCGAAAAATGTTAGGCTATATGTGAAAGATATGTTTATTTCATAGTGATTAATTCTCACGGTAGTTTCATGTTCACGACATGAACACGACTGTAATTTTGTCTAAAAAAAGCTAGGTACTTAATAATTTCTAGACGCATGGTATTGAAACTGTAATTCGGCACGAGTTTTTCTTAAAATTTTCGTATACAAGGTGGATCTTCAGTTTTTGTATGTATGGTAATGTCATTGTTGAGATCTTTGCGGTAGAGCTTTAAAAGAATCTAGAATCCAAGTTCTATTATTTTTCCTGGGGATTCTTAAATATAACTGTCTATTATAACTTTCGTAAGTATATCATTAATATACGCACATAGCTCGCAGAACTGATGGCCGATGGGGTCAGAAGGTTCTCGAATGTCGTACGGTACGCGGACCGGGAGACGAGCTGTCGGTAGGACACCAACAAGATGGATTGACGACCTAGTAAAGATCGCGGGACCGCGGTGGATGCGGAAAGCACAAGACCGGTCAGAGTGGAGAGCCTTGGGGGAGGCCTATGTTCAGCAGTGGACGTCAATTGGCTGACATGATGATGACATCATTAATGCTGTAATATAATTTTCTAATTACTCGTAGTGAACTTTTCATAAAATTATTATTTATTTGCCGTAGGTGTGTTTTGTAGGAGATTTTTGTAAGTTGTTTTTAGAAAAAATAATACTTTGTGCAAAGTTTCTTGCGGCGCATTCATCTTAACAATCATGGTCTTCCCGAAAGCACTGGTAGACTGAAAAGACATGTAAAAGAACGTTTATTTGCAGAATAAATTTTAGATTTCAGTCGACTTTTTAGACCTGTAAGAAAAAAGGGACAAAAAATAAGAAATAAGGGACTTATGTAAGTAACTAACGATATGGTTTGATAATGTAAAGCGTTGAAATAAATAAATTTTGGCTTCAGGGGACGAAAAATTATGTAAGTTGCAATACAATGCGAGGCCATAAAGCGAACGAGTCTGGAGTGAGCGGTGGAACGCCGCAATGTATTAAAAATTGCACGATTTTTCTTTCTGGTCGGCTTCAGATTGATTTTTGCTCTTCGGTCTCCAAAATAGCATTTTCAGATCATCGCAATAACAGAATAGAGTGAATTTCTCAAGAGAATGTATCTGCGAAAAGCGATTTCACATAAATCGCATTTCTGTTGTAATATCGGAATCCGGTGGAGCGGTAGTAATAATTATTTCTACAAAGGCCAAAATATTTCTGAATCTCAGCTAATAACTGCGGCACAAGGGTATGTGTCCTATGTTTGGCTTATATGTCTACAGATATTCTATATATGTAAAGTGGACACTTTTTGTAACGGCAGCCTTGTCACAACTTACGAGTGCCTATAAATAGGTCCTATTTTTCTTACTCACTCGGGTTGCGTATTTCTCACACACCCATAAAGTTACTGAAGTTTTAAATGATTTGCGGTTAATTACATAAGACCGCGATTATCTTATAGGTTTTAGGATAAGGTAAAAGTCAATATCCCGTAATCGGTTCTCATTATGTCTTATTGAAGGTTCTCCTATCTGCCTACAAGACTCTACCACAAGTATATAGGTCGAGGTATAATTCTCTAATAAGGAATGTTAGTTAGTATCTAAGTATGTTATATTTTTGAGGTTTTCATTAAAAATATTATCATGACACGCAATAACTTGAACCGAGACTCCATACTTTTTTGAGTGCAGCTCTAGAATGTCAAGAAATCGAGTGCTCTTACACATCGACCAGGTGTTAAAATTTAATACAAATACTCTCTGTGTCTCGCGTGCCATGTTGAAACACCTGAAATGCCCGGCTGAGGCAAAAGGTTCTTTTGAGGGTCGTGGGCTTATGGCCTGAGTGGGGAACCCTGAAATTTATAAAAGGGCGCCTTGGGCTCACCCAACAAACACGAATGGTTGGAAGTAAAACCAGTATTGGGTAACATATATTTATTTACTTTAATAAAGCTTAGGTGGTAAAATAAACACTAGTTGTGGCACACGAAGCTTCCAGCTACGTACTAAACGGGTGTAAGTGGGTAGTGTGTAAGCTGTGCAAGTGTGAAAGTAGCGAAAATCACGAAATCTCTAGTAAAGGACCCAAACAAGTATATTTAGATCTAGGCTGGGCGTGACTTGCGATAGCTGCAGATGCTCCGCGACATGCAGCCAGTCGTATAAAAAGGACCCGCACAAAAAAAAAGAAATGCCCAAGCCCCAGCGCTCACGGTCCACTCGAGCCTCCGAACCCTTCAGCAAGGCCACGGGGAAGACACAGCTCGCCAGTCTTGAGAACTTCTTAGAGGTGGGCCTAGCCCTGAAACCCTGGAACCAAAATGGACCAGTTAACAACTAAAATATGCACTGCGTCACCTATCAGGCCACACTACTCTTTATTATGAAATAAATGATATACATACCACTAAGTGGGTTTTATTCAGCAGTCTTTCAGCTGGGGTGATCCTATTTAACGAGGTAGGTCAACGCTCGGGTCTCGCCTCAATTGCGATCCGCAAAACAGCCCACCAGGGCCTATTTAACGAGGTAGGTCAGCGCTCGGGTCTCGTCTCAGTCGTCTGTATGTTAAGCCCACCAGGCTTATTTAACGGAGTATAACAGCACGCGGGTGAAGAGGTAGGTCCGCGCTCGGGTCTCTCATCAATTGCGATCCACAAAACAGCCCTCCAGGGCCTATTTAACGAGGTAGGCCGGCGCTCGGGTCTCGTCTATCAGTATCGCTGCATGGAGGTGCCAGCTCGACCACAAAAACAATACAGGGGCCAGATCATCTAGGCGGCCGGTGCCCGCGTACCAGATAACTGAAAAAAACGCGACAAGGTTCATATTTGCATGTCTAAAACGGCACGAAAGGCGACTGGGTTGGTTTCAACGTTATGGTACTTACGATTTAGGGGATGTAGGACCTCAGTAAATCATCATACAGGAGTTGTGACCACGGAACACAGCCAGTTTTTTATGGGACAACGCCCTCCGCAAAGCGGCGACTAGTTACTCTGAAAATAAATAGAATTCGTGACGAAAAAAATACTAGTACAAGACGCGGACGGTCTAAATCGTCGAATGCGGCATAACACTCACCATTTCAAAGGGATTATAATTGGAAATTAAATTTCTTTATGAAATACGAGGCGCTCACGCCATTTTGATGAGACAAAAGACACCGAAATTCCACATCATCCGCCTCACTTGACAGAACGCCTGAGGCGTTTTTTCCTAGGCTAAACTTAACCGAGGAAAAATATTTCGCAATGGACTTTTCGTAATATCAAAAACTGTTCAGGGTTATGTAAACAAATACTAGAATTATTCCTGAAACGACCAAAAGTAACCTGAAACAAAACCATTCAGCATTCTCTGAAATATGAGCAAACAACCTCCGTGATTTTATTAAAATTGTTCACCGAGGAAAAACGCCTCTTCGCCCGGTTTGTTCGACTACTGGTGTTTATGCCAACTCTGAATTAAAAACAAACAAATAAACTGCTACGGAAAAAAAACGGTGTTACAGTATCGTCTCAGTTGGAGAAAATAATTTTATTTCAGAATTACTAAAATTCTGAAATAAAATTATTGCAAACCTGTCGAGGTCGGTACAGTAAAAATATTCAAGGGAAAATGCAGCCTTCGCCCGTAGGAGAAGACAAATGAAATCATCAGTTTAGAATTCCGTTAATAGTACATAAAAACTACCAACCCAATTCCAAACAAACTATCACAGCCTACACACCATAACAACGACTTAAACTACAAACCATACTCTCATGTTCGGTAAGTTAGTTACTTTTACCGGAACTCGATCGATGAAACTAAGATAAAAGAGAAGAAAGAAAGACCTCTCTATTTCCTAAGAAAAGCAAACCATATTAACATGTTATTGTAAGGGGAGTGACACACGTCCAACCTAATACACAAAGTGGGACTTATTAAGCAATATAGTGTACCCAAGAAAAACTAGAAACAACACCTTAATGAATAAAGTAGGTACCATATACAGGTACTAAAGGGGAGTGACACACATCCTGCCTTGTAAAGGAAAGTGGGATTCACTAAGAGAGACACCCAGTGGGTAGTTAAGCAGTAGACTAATACCATTTGTCTCGTAACCCTACTTAGAAAAAAAACATACTATCAAACAAAACACACACTGTCAAGTGAAAACAGAATGTCTTGTTCTGACGTCATTCAAAGAAGATAAAAACCAACGGATTGTTTTTATCGCGAACCGGTTACATTTCAATGTAAGTGACGGAGATTTAATACTACCTGCGCTTGTTAAAATTAAGCGCTTAAGAGTACAACTAAGAAGCATGCCTTATAATAAACTTAGGCTACGGACAACACTAGACTGCACGTATGGATCCATCCTAACCTACTTTCTTATACTAAGTTTCCCGGGATTAAACTAGTATAATAAACTAAATTCTACCAATTTGTAAACAACCCAACTGTAAACCAACGACTATCGCATCTTCCTGTGAACGTTCATGAACTAAACCAACCGTCAGAACATATGTGATAACAGCGCCATCTTGTAGCTGGTTCGGACATTAAAATACATACTATCCAGTAATCATTCCTAAAATGAGCCAACAGTCAGAACAAATCTTATACCAACGCCATATCTCTGCAGGTTCGGACATTAAAAAGGGACCAAGAAGTATCAAAACTGCTTGAAAAGAAAAGTACCTACTTCTTAAATGTAACATTGAACATACAATCCACTTATTTTAAAACACTGAACTTATGTACCTAATCCGGTGCAGTATGCAGTTCCTTGGCAGCGTCGGCGGACTCTTAGGCCGGAAACTATCACCCTGTCTACCCGGAATACAAACAAAGGAAAAAAAAAACTCACGTCAGGGGGTGTCAACGCCGGGAGGATCACTACCTCCACGATCAAGTAGATCCTTGATGTGGAATCGCCCTAGGGGCTTACCGTCTAAAGACTTCAACGAATAAACCAGGGGGGAGTGTTTCTTATCAATGATACATTTCTCATACTTGGGAGAAAGTTTGGCACTAAAATATTTAGCAGCGTTAGATAAAGGAAAGCAACGCTTATAAATAATCTGACCCTCCTGAAATTGAATTGGTCTTTTACGGAAGTTGTAATATTTAACATTACGTGAATATGCCTTTTTAAGATGACCTTGCACCGATTTATAAATATCATTCAACCGGGGAAGGTTGGAAGAGAAAGGTTCCAAGTTTACCTCAACCGAGGAATGATCCACGGGCTCCTCCAAATTATACAACGATCCATCCAAGACCATCTCCCTACCATGAGTTAAGTAGAACGGGGTGAACTTCGTACCTTCGTGAACCGCGGTGTTCAGAGCACACTGTATCTCAGGAATGTGCTGATCCCATTTGCGATGATCAGCACGCACGTAAGATGAGATAGCCCGAACGATTTCGCGGTTCGTGCGTTCAGTTTGATTCGTCTGTGGGTGATACCTAGGGTTATAAAAGACGTTTGGAACCCCATAATTAGATAGCAGATCCCTAAAATCCCTTGAGATGAACTGCGGGCCATTGTCAACGTAGATAAACTTGCTCACGCCATGAACCAGGAAGACGCCCTTCTCGAGACACTTAACAATGGCTTTAGCCGTTACATTACGTAAGGGAAAGATAACAACATATTTGCTAAAGTAGTCTGAGCATACGAAAAGATACTGGTTTCTCGCGTAGGACGGAGGAAACGGTCCCAAAATGTCGCACGAAACAGCTTCCCATGGTTGCGTGATCCTACGAGGATTACCCATTAGTCCCGCTCTCGCAGTATTGGTAGGTTTATAGCATTTGCAGATCTCACAGGCTCCCACGTACCTTTCAACGTCACGGTACAACCCGGGCCAAAAATAAACAGCACTAATACGTTTATGGGTTTTCGCGACCCCGAAGTGACCGGAGGCCGGTTCGTCATGATATTTTTTTAAAACCACATCGCGACAATCTGAAGGCACAACCAGCTTCCATTCAAACTGCGCGGTCAAACTGTATTTATTTTTAGACAACCTAAATAACTTGCCATCCGTTACCGTGAAGTTAGGAAACAAACGCGGGTTCTCAGAACAATCCTTAAGAAGTTTTAAATACCAGGGATCCTGGATAACCTCGGGACTAAACGAGATTGAGTCAACTCTAATGCGAGACAAGGTGTCGGGTATCACGTGCTCCTTACCCTTCCTATGAATAATCTCAAATTCAAATTGGCTCAACCTACATGCCCATCGATTCAATCTACCCATAGGATTCTTTAACTTATAGAACCATTGAAGAGAAGCATGGCCAGTAACTATGAAACACTTAGAACCCTCCACATAAGACCGGTACTGCTCTAAAGCATAGATTACCGCCAAGAGCTCGCGTTCCGTGGCCGTGTAATTCACTTCTTGAGCATTCAAAGTTCTACTACAGTACGCAATGGGATGGTCTACGTCATCTACCTTCTGGGTCAGGACACCACCAATAGCAAAGGAGCTGGCGTCCGTGTGGATATAGAAAGGTTTACTAAAATCGGGGCATTTCAAGATTGGAGCAGAAATAAGAGCCGCCTTTAGAGTATTGAAGGCCTCGTTAGCCTCGTCAGTCCACACGAAGGCCACCTTCTTGCTCGTAAGGCGCGTCAGTGGACGTGCCACTTGTGAAAAGTTGTTAATAAAGCGACGGTACCACCCCGTCATACCCAAGAAGCGTTTTAATTCCTTAGTGTCCTTCGGAATAGGAAAGTTCATTATAACTTCGACCTTAGCGGGGTCAGTCCTCAAACCGAAACGATCAACTACATACCCGAGGTATTTTAACTCCCTACGGCAAAACTGGGACTTCTCCATATTAATGGTTAGGTTCGCATTCTTCAACTTTTCGAATACACGTTTTAAAATTTGAATATGTTCGTCAAAAGAAGACGTACAGATAACCACGTCATCAATATAAGCAAAGACTTTATTGTCGAATTCCGCGGAGAAGAGGCTATCCATTAAGCGCTGCATCGTGGCGGACGCGCCAACCAAACCAAAGCACATGACGTTATAATGAAATAACCCGCGACGGGGAACCGTAAAAGCTGTCTTTTCCTTGGAGTCCGGATGAAGAGGTATCTGATGATAGGCAGCGCTAAGGTCTAAAGACGTTAGGTACCTGGCGTCGCGAAGGTTGTCAATAATGTAATTTATGTAAGGAAGTGGGTAGGCATCAGTCTTAGAAACAGCGTTAAGTCGGCGGCTGTCTAAACATAAACGTGTCTCACCATTCGCTTTAGGTACCATGGTCACCGGTGAATTCCACGGCGAGAAAGACGGTTCGACTACATTGTTCTTCAACATTTTATCCAATTCAGAATCAAGGAGCTTTAACTTTTCCGGACTAAGGCGGTAGTACTTTTGTTTAATCGGAACCGCATCATTAGTGTTTATTACGTGTTGAATTAATGAGGTACGGCCGAGCCCGACCTTATCTGTGTTAATGTTGTCGAAGAGAGCTCGGATCTTATTAATCTCTTGCTTTTGATTTGTACTTAGTGAATCGAAATCTCGTAAACCGTCCTCCTCTACGCTATTCACCTGTCCGCCTCGACTAGACGAACTATTCTTAGGTAAACAAGCTAAAATGTCCGGCCCTAGATTAAAAGCCTTCCAGAAATTTATACCGAAGTGAATAGGTAAGGAGATTTCAGGTTGAACATGAAACAATACCATTTTGACTTCACCTTTGTATTGAATAGGAACATTCATGTAATACCTACACACACAATCCTCACCATTAGCTACCCTTAGAACGAGAGGGCAGTCGAATTCACACATACGAATATTTAGTCTTAGGAACTCTAAATGGGCTCCGTTCCCCAAGATAGAACAGGACGCACCACAGTCTAACAAACCGCAGACTGACACATTAAAAACCTGCACAGTTAAATACGGGCGGTGATCATGAGTAGGGGGCAAAAAATAGGTCTCAGGGCATTTGGCCGGAGTAGACACCAAGGGCCGCCGTGAGACCCGCCTTCTCAGTTTTTTGACTGAGGTCCCGACTTTTTACAAGAAGGGCACTCGGAGCTGCGAACACCCTTATAACCGCACCTAAAGCACACAATTTCACGAGAATTAGGGCATCGAATAGCTATGTGTCCATTTTCGTTGCACCGAAAGCAAAAATCTATACCGGCCGTCGACGTGGGCTTATTGACTGAAGCCGCATTCTGATTACGAGCACGTTGATTTCCAGTAGAATACTGCATGTCCGGAGCGACAGTGTACCTAGACGTGGACGGCTCATTAAAATCCCCAGCACGCACACTGGCCAACTCAAGTTTCATACACAACCCTTTCAACTGTTGCAAAGAGGTCACATCAATTAGCGCGAGTTCGCGACTATATTCAGGTCGAATATTTCGCAATATAATGTCAAGTTTCTCAGCCTCAGGTACCGGCGACGTCAAACGCGAGAACAAACCGCCCATTATTGACAAATAAACCACAATAGACTCATGCCGCGCTTGCGTGCGGCTGCTTATTTCGCGCCGTAACTTAAAATCAAAGTCAGGTATATCAAAATTATCCCTTAACGCCGCTAACAGCTCAACATAAGTAGCATAGTGACCCTTACTGTCCCTGTACCAAAACAAAGCAGGGCCTTCCAGTATTTCAGGAAAACCATTATATACTACGCGCTCCGGTATGTCCCGCGATACTCGCAGCTCTTCCAAACGCGTTATAAAAGCCCGCACACATGTGTCACCTCTGTACTTCAAGTTCAAACTGCACAAATTATACCTAGGCTCAGCACGGCAAACCATTTTAACCTCAGGCTTAACAGGGGATCTAAATATCTCCACCTCCGAATCAGAAGACTGCGACTCCGGATTTAGTACCGACAAACAGCTAACTAAGGTACCCTTAAGTTCGTCTACAGCCTCATTCTGACCAGAAAAACGCGCTAGACGTCCCAGGTAATAATTGGCACGACCCACTAACCTGTCTTGCTGCGCTGGCGTAAGGTTTTGGCCACTGGAAACTGCAGATTCTATCTCCTTCACCTTTGCCTGGCACGCAGTGATCTCCGCCTCAGGATTAGCCTGTGAAGTTTCAGGCGAAGGCTTCAAGCTACCCCGCCGCAGAAGCTGCCGAGTCTGTCTAAGCAATTTACGCAAGTCGTCGCATGACTGTTGAGCAGTAAATGGGATGTGCAAAACAGTAAGTTCGTGTGCCAGTTCCTCCTTATTCAAATATTCAATTTTTACACTGAAATCCATAGTGATGACTTTAATGACCAATAGAGACGCAAAAGTTATTCTATCACAATCCAAGGTTGTGCACTGATGTGTATCCGGTGTCTAGCTTATATAGAAAGCAGAGAACCAAACAGTAGGTAATACACTAGCCACCCAATAACACACCATCACAAAAATAACCGCAGTATATAAAATAATGGTACAGTAGTACAGAATACTGGTCTTAATATTAAACCCAAACACTTATACATCCAACCATTCTTTCAGGCCACTCGTTGGGAACGCCACTGAAACACCTGAAATGCCCGGCTGAGGCAAAAGGTTCTTTTGAGGGTCGTGGGCTTATGGCCTGAGTGGGGAACCCTGAAATTTATAAAAGGGCGCCTTGGGCTCACCCAACAAACACGAATGGTTGGAAGTAAAACCAGTATTGGGTAACATATATTTATTTACTTTAATAAAGCTTAGGTGGTAAAATAAACACTAGTTGTGGCACACGAAGCTTCCAGCTACGTACTAAACGGGTGTAAGTGGGTAGTGTGTAAGCTGTGCAAGTGTGAAAGTAGCGAAAATCACGAAATCTCTAGTAAAGGACCCAAACAAGTATATTTAGATCTAGGCTGGGCGTGACTTGCGATAGCTGCAGATGCTCCGCGACATGCAGCCAGTCGTATAAAAAGGACCCGCACAAAAAAAAAGAAATGCCCAAGCCCCAGCGCTCACGGTCCACTCGAGCCTCCGAACCCTTCAGCAAGGCCACGGGGAAGACACAGCTCGCCAGTCTTGAGAACTTCTTAGAGGTGGGCCTAGCCCTGAAACCCTGGAACCAAAATGGACCAGTTAACAACTAAAATATGCACTGCGTCACCTATCAGGCCACACTACTCTTTATTATGAAATAAATGATATACATACCACTAAGTGGGTTTTATTCAGCAGTCTTTCAGCTGGGGTGATCCTATTTAACGAGGTAGGTCAACGCTCGGGTCTCGCCTCAATTGCGATCCGCAAAACAGCCCACCAGGGCCTATTTAACGAGGTAGGTCAGCGCTCGGGTCTCGTCTCAGTCGTCTGTATGTTAAGCCCACCAGGCTTATTTAACGGAGTATAACAGCACGCGGGTGAAGAGGTAGGTCCGCGCTCGGGTCTCTCATCAATTGCGATCCACAAAACAGCCCTCCAGGGCCTATTTAACGAGGTAGGCCGGCGCTCGGGTCTCGTCTATCAGTATCGCTGCATGGAGGTGCCAGCTCGACCACAAAAACAATACAGGGGCCAGATCATCTAGGCGGCCGGTGCCCGCGTACCAGATAACTGAAAAAAACGCGACAAGGTTCATATTTGCATGTCTAAAACGGCACGAAAGGCGACTGGGTTGGTTTCAACGTTATGGTACTTACGATTTAGGGGATGTAGGACCTCAGTAAATCATCATACAGGAGTTGTGACCACGGAACACAGCCAGTTTTTTATGGGACAACGCCCTCCGCAAAGCGGCGACTAGTTACTCTGAAAATAAATAGAATTCGTGACGAAAAAAATACTAGTACAAGACGCGGACGGTCTAAATCGTCGAATGCGGCATAACACTCACCATTTCAAAGGGATTATAATTGGAAATTAAATTTCTTTATGAAATACGAGGCGCTCACGCCATTTTGATGAGACAAAAGACACCGAAATTCCACATCATCCGCCTCACTTGACAGAACGCCTGAGGCGTTTTTTCCTAGGCTAAACTTAACCGAGGAAAAATATTTCGCAATGGACTTTTCGTAATATCAAAAACTGTTCAGGGTTATGTAAACAAATACTAGAATTATTCCTGAAACGACCAAAAGTAACCTGAAACAAAACCATTCAGCATTCTCTGAAATATGAGCAAACAACCTCCGTGATTTTATTAAAATTGTTCACCGAGGAAAAACGCCTCTTCGCCCGGTTTGTTCGACTACTGGTGTTTATGCCAACTCTGAATTAAAAACAAACAAATAAACTGCTACGGAAAAAAAACGGTGTTACAATGTGAACTACAAAACAATAATTAATTCGAATATTGTCACTTCCTTTGAGTAGCGTTAACTTTAAACATAGCATTCAAAGTTAGATATCCTACTAATTTAATAATTGCGGTTTTTCTGAGGTTGGTCGTATGGATCTTTGTTACACTTTCACGCTGAAACTACTGAACGGATTTAGATGAAACTTCACAGCAATGCACCTTTTACCTCAGAATAGCAAATAATAACTTTTATACCGGAAAAAAGCACAGTTCCCGCGGGATAGCGATAAACAAATACTACGCAGACGAAATCACGGCTACCAGCTAAGTTAATACAATACGAGTATAAGTTATAGCAACACGATAACGTTACTAAGCGATTCTTGATGAAAACTCGTTTTCGAACTACAGTAAGTCGCCAATACGTGCCGCTAGAGGCGCTACAGTTTTTACAATAGTCATCATCATCATCATCATCATCATCATCATCAGCGTATTCCAGTCCATTGCTGGACATAGGTCTCCCCTAATGAGCGCCATAGCGCCCTGTCTTCAGCTTGCCGCATCCAGCTTCTGCCTGCATGTCTTTCGCAGATCGTCATCCCACCTGGCCGGAGGGTATCCTACACTAGGTTTGCCGAGTCGCGGTCTCCACTCAAGTACACTTCTACCCCAATGGTTTTCCCATAGGTAGTAACAGTTTTAAATGATTGATGTTTGATGAGCTCCTGATATTTCGACGCAGTTACACGCAAAACATCGGGAGTTCATCAAACCAATAGGGTAATCGCGGTCAAGACGTTTTCTTGTGTCGAAAATTACATAGAGGCTATGTGTTTAATAATATATAAATATATAAATAATATATAAAGCCTATAAAACCATAACGACTGTTTTCACCCCGATAGACACAGTTAATGAATGCAGACACGGAACGTCGCGATTTGAATAAATATGGCGGCAAACTTATGTCTTCAGCCACTGAAGTTGAAACAAAGACTTTATATACTAAAGTTGTATGTTTCGCAGGCTGAAGCGGCATGTTTGTATGAATTCGTACGTTGGTACGAATGAATAATATGGTCTGAGGGTTGATTTTTGAATCTCACTTGGTGACTAAATTCTCATCCATGATGATATCGCTAATTTGTCAAAAGCCTTAATTTTGAATGTCATGACCCGTCTACTAACATTCAGCTAATTTGCGTTTCTGTCATAGACAATCATGTCAACATAGTAGATTGAGGTTAGCTGTCACTGCCAGTGGTCAAGAAGTCACACAGTGATCTCGTTTACGAGTGGGTGGGGTCATTCGTATTTGATATCATGCATGAGAATTTCAGTCACCGGTGAGATTAAAAAAAATACGAACTTTTTAGAAATCAGTGAATTGAGTCACCGGGTGAGATTCAAAAATCGACCCCTGGTCTTCCGTGAAACGGTTTTGTAGTTGGAATAAGTGTAAACCTTGGAAAAGAAGCTTTTGTAATTATAAAAGTCTTGCCAAGTTTAGTTTTGTTTGTTAAGTTACCTACGTTCTTGAAGTATTTTACACGCAACCAAATATTTCTTCTAGCATTTTTGCCACAGAATATTAACTTATATAATTGTATGAACTAAAAACAGTTACTTTGCTCACCCGCGACCACTAATGACAAATAGTTATATCTGTGCGGCAAATGTGTGTTTCCATGCAACACCTCCGCCTCCACTGCTATACGAATCAACACATGTGGAGATGTTGCATGGAAACATACATTTGCCGCACAGATATAACTATTTGTCATTAGTGGTCGCGGGTGAGCAAAGTAATTGTTTTTAGTTCATAAATATGGACCTCCGCAAAGTAACGCCTGATTCAATAAATTCTATAATTGTACTTTGGACACGATCATTGACTTAACATGAAACTTATATAAAGCGAATCATCATCATCATGTCAGACGCGCACTGCTGGACTTAAGCCTTCCCTTCCGTCTTGTGCTACCCGCAGCCAATGGCTTCCCGTGAGTAAATCGAGTACCCCAAGTCCGAAACAATCATGTCGGCTAAACTCGACTTACTTACTTACTTACTTACTTACATACTTTACTTATGTAAGTAAGTCGAGTTTAGTCGACATGATTGTTTCGGACTTGTTCGTATTCCTTCCTCAGGGAGCGCACGATCGGAGGCAGCGAAACGCACATTACGCGCCAAGGGTTTGCCCGCGCGACTACTAGACTTGATTATGTCTATGTACTCGTATAGGTACGTGAGCGATCCGTTTATTAATCTACGAATACCAATCTTCATTAAACTTTACTAAATGTTATACTGAATGTTCTTAGCGGTTAATGAAATGGTTGGTTGGTTTTCGACTATTCTAAGTTGGTTGGATATACCTTCATCATCATGTCAGCCGAAAGACGTCCACCGCTGGACATAGGCCTCCCCCAAGGCTCTCTACTCAGACCGGTCTTGTGCTATCCGCATCCACCACGATCCCGCAATCTTTACCAGGTCGTCGCTCCATCTTGTAGGAGGCCTACCGACAGCTCGTCTCCCGGTCCGTGGACACCATTATACCTTATAGCTTGCACAAACAGAAACACCTAACCAAATTCTATTACCCCGCATATATCCACATCTAGTTTTCAATATGGGGAGGTCTCAAGTTTATAGTGAACTGCGCCCGACCTCGAGCTCGTAAATTATTTTATGTCTCTAGAAAGGCTCTTGATCCATTATAACTGCCCTCTGGGATGTCACGGAGCCTTATTTTATGACGTTAAACACGGTTGATAATATTATTGTAAAGTAAGGGGGAAATTAAATAAAAATTGATACGGCTGACTTCGACAGGTTTGATGTAGATTGGCGTGAAATTTATCTACAGGCAAGTGAGTGGACACGGTAATTACTGGATCTGAAATTAGTTTCATTTTCATATTTTTGCATGGAAAAGTGTCACAAATGATTGTCTTCATTCTAACTAATAATAGAATAAATGGGTGAATAGGCTGTTACTGAACCAGTGAGTTACACCTTAGGCCTCATCTGCACCTTTCATCAAGTGAGATAGGGGTCAATCACTGGTCAGTTTATAGTAAAAAAAAAACTCCCGACGCAAAAAGAGGGGTGTTGCAAGTTCGACGTGTATCTGTTTTCCTGTGTGTCTGTATGTGACACCGTAGCTCTTAAACAGGTAAACCGAATCGGTTATAATTTAAACCCACATTTCTGAATGCGCCGGCACGACGCTAGGCAAGTTTATAGTATTGACAATCTGTAAGAATAAGAAGAAAATGAGAACTGTTCAATCTGTGTTCGTTTGTGTTAGCAATTATTACTCAAATCGTCTCAACATTGCCCATTTCAGAAGTACAATATCATCGTGAAGGTATATCGCCCGTGAAAGAAGCGGTAGGAAGTCAAAAATCCCCCGATGTTTTCAATTCAAAATGTACTTAGGTAATATCTCCAAAACGGGTGAACCGATTTAAAAATAAAACATGTCTAAGAAACATTGCTAGAAAACCTGCTTTCAAATAAAAAAACCGCATTCAAATCGGTTCTACCGTTTAGGAGCTACCGTGCCACATCCAGAAACACAGACATACAGACACACATAGCGGTCAAACTTATAACACCCCTTTGCGTCGGGGGTTAAAAATAACAATCGATGAATTCAACTTGACATGTAGAAACAGGTCACTGAGAACATCGAATAGAATTCCTGGAACGATTTCGACAGAGCAACAGCAACAGCCTAACGATAGTACCTGTTGGGGTGACCATGAGTATGTCACCCATGGACCGACCACCCTCTGGACACCAAATGTAAAGGCGAACGTTTCCGAAACGCATATTGCTCATTTGCACCTACAAATCTTAGAGAGATTTGTAGGTGCAAATGAGCCCCGAATCGCGGCTAACTTTCGACCGATGACAAGCTATGAACCAATCACGACGCATTCCCCCGGCCCGCTCACCGCGGCTTTTTTCGTAATGACTTTCCAAGTGAATTATAAAAGATCTGTCTGTCTATCTGTGTCTGTGTTGTCACTTATGAGCAGGGATCGGCCGGAGTACCGTCGTTGCTCGCATTATGTAGACATGACTCCAAAATTAATTAACTAATCAAACAGTTAACCAATTTCTTGAAATTAGATTTGAATACCTGGATATAACAATTTACACATGCATCCAAAATAATTACCGTAATAAAACTGTGTTATCTTACTAGGTGGTGATAGTTGGACCTGTCTGACACGTTGTTGATTCATGTTGCATGGAAACACATATACGTTTTTTCACATGTGGTCGCGGGTGAGCAAATTAATTGTTTTTAGTTCAAGAGATAGATTGAGTATTGGCAACAGCTGTAAATGACTCGGCTAAGCCACCGGCAGTTTTAATTTACTCGTTACTCCCTGCAGTAATAAAAACACAGTAAATGTAAAAGCTGCTATCGTTCGAGCTCGCTGCTCGTCAGCCCCATTCGCTAAGACGGAGCTTACCGAGGTTTTACTTGGAAGCATTAAGTTTCTTGCCTTGTTAAAGGTATTGCCTGTCACCAGCTAACCTTAATCTATCTTCTATCTATACCTATAAAACAGTACCGTGAGTGACTGACAGACAACGCACAGCTTAAACCATTCGACCTAGGGACTTGAATTTTGGCAAACATATACCTTGAGTATCCTAGAGGTGCATTAAAAAGGGATTTTTCGAAATTCCCAATGGATAGGGAGCTAGCCCATTTTGAAATATTTCAGCTACTTATAGGATATAATAAAAACGGGATATTTACCGATTAACGATTTACATTTATTTTTTATTACCTTATAGGTTTTATCTACACACGTATCGTAAGTCCTCCATACCTAATGCGTTCAGAAACGGTACAAAGTAACCAGCTTTTCATTCATCACGACGTCGAATTCGATGACTTTTCGATATCAAATTCGATGTAGCTAAGAGTTTAAAATTTGAAACATCTTCAATAACCAACGTACCTACTTTTTCCATAATCATTCACTTTCCAAGATATGAACGGGCTCCCGGATTCTGGTTCCCGAACTTAGCCATACAGAAGACATCAACGGGCTCGCACGTTTTCGATTTAAACTTGTCCCCTCCGAAATTATTTTCATTTCAAAATGTAATATCTCAAAAACGGCTGAACCGATTTTGATGAAACATGTCTAAGAACCATCGCTGGAAAAACTGCTTTCAAATAAAAAAACCGCATTCAAATCGGTTCAACCGTTTAAGAGCCACACGGTGCCACAGTACACACAGACACACATAGCTGTCAAACTTATAACACCCCTCTTTTTGCGTGGGGAGTTAAAAAAGCATTACCTACAGCTTACAAATCACAGCGCCCTAAACTTTGACCTATGCAAAATGCGACATCCACATAACTACAAAATGGTAGTGCAACAAAATAATACTTTTTAACAGCATGTTGTGCAATAACGACTGCAAAATAAACTTCAAGTGCTTTGCTGCTTCGGCCACAGCGGTGTGCTACATGTAAGTACTTATTTTTAGTTAGAGCTTTATTGGCCACTGGAAACTTAGAGCAGGAAAGGAATGGAGATGTTAACGCGCGATTTCCCCTCTGCCAAAACTCTAACATTAAGTCAGACCGAAATGATCAAAGTCTGTTGATTGTGTGCGTGTTTTCGGCATTTGTGTGACAGTTTTGTTTTAGTGTGAGTTTGTAACTTTTTTTTTATGTATAAGAGGGGGAAAACGAGCAGGCGGGTCACCTGATGTAAAGCAATCACCGCCGCCCATGGACACCTGCAACACGAGGGGAATCACGGGTGCGTTGCCAGCCCTTTAAGGAATAGGTAGGCTCGTTTTTTAAAGATTCCTAAGTTGTATTGCTCCGGGACTTAACAAATTATGACATGAGCGCAGACGTGTGCTGTTCGTGTGTTCCTCGTCCCCCTCAGAAAGTGGCAGAAAAATTGTAGTGCTTAAGCCAAAGGCGCCTCCCGTCTGTCTGCTTTATGAGTGGAAAGCACAATGAGCTTTAACAAGATTAAGCTTTTGTGAGTTTTTTAGGGCGCAGTGGACATGTTGCATTTTTGCGGAGACTTTTGCATAAAATGTTTATTGTGCTCATTTGTAACTGTAGTAACATTTGAAGACGAAATTATGTACAATTATATTTTAGGAATGCATTTGTTTTTTTGAGCAAATAATGGGGCGTATTTAGAAAAAAGTGCACCTATTATTTTATAAAAAAAAATATCATATAATCACGAAAATTTACATACATACAGTCACGCCTGTTTCCCGGAGGGGTAGGCAGAGACCACGGACTTCCACTTGCTACGATCCTGACATACAACCTTTGCTTCCCTTAATTTCATAACATTCTTCATACATGCTCTTTGATTTTGGGTACTTCTGACCTGTCCTTTTTCCAAAATATCACCGATTTGATCGGAGTACGTTCGCCGAGGTCTTCCCTTTCCCACTTTTCCATCCACTCTCCCTTCATACACCCTTTTTGTAAATCTGCTTTCACTCATTCTCTCTACATGCCCAAACCATCTTAACATACCCTTCTCAATTTTCGTCAGTACATCTTCATTCACACCGCACTTCTCTCTTATCGCATTATTCGTCACTCTATCTCTCAAAGTCACACCACACATACTTCTCAACGCTCTCATTTCCACTGCATTCACTCTACTTTGGTGTTTCTTTTGCCACACCCAACTTTCACTACCATACATAAGTGTCGGTACTAACACTCCTCTATGTACTGCCAACCGTGCTTTTCGTGACACTTTGCGGCTACTCATAAAGGCGTGGAGTGCCCCATTCACTCGATTTCCAGCATTCACTCTCCTTTCAATATCTTCCTCATACTTACCGTCCCTAGTAAACAAAGTCCTCAGATACACAAAATCTTTCACTTGTTCCAACCTAACTCCATCGACCTTGATTTGACAATCTGACATACTCTCATCTCTTTCAAATACCATCACTTTAATCTTACTTATATTCATTTTCATTCCTTTCCTCTCAAAAGTTCCGTGCATAATAGTTACCATCTCCTGCAACCCCTCAGCCGACGACACAAGTAAAACCTGGTCATCGGCGCAGAGAAGACATTTGACGACTAACCCATTCATTCTCAAACCACATTCATCATCTTTCATATCTTGCAAACAACTGTCCATGAATAAATTGAACAGCCACGGCGACGCTACACATCCCTGTCTAACACCCTTTTCGATGCTAAGCCATTCAGTGTATGACCCGTTTATCCTCACGCAAGCACTGGAATCCTCGTAGAGAGATTTCAGAGCTCGAATGAGATGACTGCTCACTCCATACATTGACAGTACCGACCAAAGTTCATTCCTCACCACTTTGTCATAGGCCTTTTCCAAATCCACGAAAGCGCAGTAGACCTATTGACCTTTTGCCAAATACTTCTGTACTGTGTTTCGTAAGGAAAAGACCTGATCCGTACATCCCATACCCTTTCGAAATCCCGCTTGCACATCCCATATTTTCTCATCGGTTTCTTTCACAACTCTTTCAATTAACACTTTCGCATACAATTTGCCGACGATGCTGAGTAAGCTAATGCCCCGGTAGTTTTTACAGTCAAGTTGCGAGCCCTTGCCTTTATAAAGAGGTACAATGACAGCTTTGCACCAATCTCTTGGAACTTGGCCGGTGTCAAAGCAAAAATTGAAAAGGCGATACAACTGACTTGCTACGACGCCATGTCCAGCTTTCAGCATCTCGACTGAAACTTTATCATACCCTGCAGCTTTTTCTGATTTCATACTTTTCAATGCTTTCGTAATTTCATCCATGCTAATAAGACTCTCATCTTTCAAAACACTTTCATTCATCTCTGAGGTAGGCACACTTGCTTCCTCCCTCTCAAACAAACCCTCAAAATACTCTTTCCATCTCTTTAAAATGCATTCTCCCTCATTCAATAAACTTCCACTCTGATTTCTGATTGAGTTTAGCTCAGAGGTCTGAGTCTTACCTCTAGCTAAACGGATGGATTTCCAGAAAAACTTTATATTTGTCCGGAAATCCTCAGCCTACCTTTTATCCATCTCATCTTTCAGCTCATCTTTCTTTATTTTAACTATTTATTTTACCGAAACCTTTAATCTTCTATAGTAATTTTTTGCTTCATTTACTTCTTCAAACGTGGCCTTCTGAATCCTTTGGTTAGCCCTTACAGCTAACCCATCCAGCCACGCTTTTTTCTTCTCGCATACTGCCTTTTGTACTTCTTTTACTCCTCTTAGTCACTCCACATACTTCACTAGCCACACTCACTACTTTTTCTTTGAACTCGCTCCACAACTCATCTACCTCACATATATTGTGTAATCCTTCAAATCTATTCTCCAGTTCACTTACATACTTAGTTGCCACACTTTTATCTTGAAGATTCTCCACTTTTATCCTTTCTAGAACTCTAGTGTTAGTACGCAGTCGATTTCGCCATCTTTTGAACAGACCACTTATTCGGCTCATTACCAGAAAGTGGTCCGTATGGATACCCGACCCGCGATACACCCTAGTGTCCAGAACATTCTTTTTAATTCGTTCATCAACTATAACAAAGTTTTGGGGAGGACTCCAATAGAGAGATCTCTCTCCAGGCAGGTGTTATGCCTGGGGACCGAAGACCGAAGGAAGAGAGTTGGAAGTTGTATTTATGCAACCGACTTGAGAAACTTCGTTAGCGCGATGTAGAACAGTGACGTAGAACAGTGACGTCACTCGCGTGTGGCGCTAGGGTCGCTACACCAGCCCCCCTTTTTAGACCGGAGGTCGGTGTGGGAGCGCAGTCTGTGCGTCGTGAGGGCGCTTGCAAGGGCCAATTGCGAGGTTTGCTCAGCCTCGTTGGCGAGCGATGAGTTGCTCCGCTGTGCTGGCGGAAGCGATGAGTTGTTCCGCTGTGCTGGCGGGAGCGATGAGTTGCTCTGCTGTGCTGGCGGAAGCGATGAGTTGTTCCGCTGTGCTGGCGGGAGCGATGAGTTGCTCCGCTGTGCTGGCGGAAACGATGAGTTGTTCCGCTGTGCTGGCGGGAGCGATGAGTTGCTGCTAGTCTGGATCCTCGTCGGAGTGCGTAGCAGTGTAGAGAGGGTTGCACACTGTAGACACCAGGCATGGAGATATAGCAACATGCTAGTGGTGCACAGTGTGGTAGTCTGGCGTTGCTGTGAGACTGCGTCATTGTCGTAGGTCTTGGAAGGTTGCGTTTTTTTTGTCCAATGTCGAGGGTCACCAGTTTGGGGGGGACTGCAATAGAGAGATCTCTCTCCAGGCAGATGTTATGCTAGGGGACCGAAGTCCGGAGGAAGAGAGTTGGAAGTTGTATTTATGCAACCAACTTGAGAAACTTCGTTAGCGCGATGTAGAACAGTGACGTAGAACAGTGACGTCACTCGCGTGTGGCGCTAGGGTCGCTACAAAGTCAATCATGCCCTTTCTTACATTTTTCGCCTCCCAAGTATAAAAATGAATCCATTTGTGGTAAAATATTGTATTTGTCACACAAAGATTCCATTCAAGGCAAATGTCTAACAAACTTTTACCATTCTCATTTACTCTCTCGTCACCGTGCATTCCCAGAACTTGCTCAAAACCTTCTCGTTTCACTCCTACCCATCAATTAAAGTCACCTAACATTACTAACCTTTCATTATCCTTGCATACTCCCAAAACATCTCTTAACTCCTCCCAAAATTCTTGCCTTTCAGCTTGTGTACTTTGTGACGTTCCCGTACCCATGTGTACAGGAGCGTACACCCCTACAACAAAGATACGAGTCAGTCCTACTTTCATTCTAATCCATATTAGTCTAGGACTCACGCATTCGAACGAATTCACACACTCAGCCATCCTCGCGGAGAGTATGATACCAACTCCCTGGCAAGCCCTGTCTGAACTCGGCACGCCAGACCAGTACGCTGTGTAGGGTCCGTGCTTGGTAGTGTCACACCCTTTTCGCTTCGTCTCATTCACACATAGAACATCAATCCTTCTTTCATCCATCATCTGCCATACCTCATTCAGTTTATCTTCCATTCCTCCACCAACATTCAGCGTAGCAAAACGGCTCTCCATGGACCGCTTTTCGCCCCCGCGGGAAACGTGACGTGACGGGTGGCGGACCGCGTCGCCGCCTTGCGGATGATGACGAAAATTTATCCACAAAAAATTACAAGTTTGCGATTCTTTATCATGAATTCAGCATGAACTTATAAAATTTGAATGAAAAATTATTTTTTTTTCCAATTGTATTGATATCATTAATCTGAGTAGAAAAAAAAAACATATTGTAAAGCAAATTGACAAAAAAATAAAATAAAAGGTACTTCCTTACCTACTTACCTACATTTTTTCCTGAAAACGCTCCAAATATCATTAAATGGTAATTTGCGGCACGTACAGAAAAGTACTTAAGTAAATGGAAATTAGCATTTCAAATGACTCTTTATTTCATGTTATTTTTTTTTCAATATATTAAAGAGTGAACAATTTATATTTAATACCACGTATGTACTTAGCTGGAGTTGTTTTAATATAATGACATGTCGAGTAGAAAAGTAAAACTGCTCGAGTAGTATATAATATAACTCTCTTTTATTCTCGGGAATGTTTGTTCTCGGGTCTTGGGTGTTTAATATGTATTTATCTATATTAGTATGTTTATTCGTTGTCTAGTACCCATAGTACAGGCTTTGCCTAGTTTGGGACTAGGTTAATTGGTGTCAAATTGTCCCATGATATTTATTTTATTTATTTATTTAACTAGCTAGTTCACATCGTTATTCAAAGCAACGTTACGTTGTATTATTATATTATAATAGGGACGTTTGATCTGAGCTCAATAATGGGGGAAACTTGACAATGCCTGTTGCAATATTTCTAAGTAAATCAAATTATATTTAACGAACACGAAAAAAATGCCAAACAAAAACAACATATTTCGCATTGACTTACCAACACCATGGACTTCGGGTTCTAGCGCTTGAAAACGTCCGAACCAAAAGACCACTAAATTACAATAACCCAACAAACTTAGAAAAGTTGAAAAACCCTCGACATTGTCATTTCAAAGTCGAATACTTAGCTAAGAACCATCTCGATTAAACTAGCTTTCGAACAAAAAAAGCCGCATCGAAATCGGTCCATCCGCTTGCGAGCTACGATGCCACAGATATATACACAAATACACAGACACACAGACACACATTTCAGACTTATAACACACCTCTTTTACGTCGGGGGTTAAAAAAGACAACCAATCGAGCATCAGTCAGTCTTAGTTTGGTCGAACGACAGCGCTATGACGTATGACTGTCATCGAAAATTGCCGTGTTGTACTGGGACACATATTTATGAATTTTCTACTAGACCCAAAGTAAATTGGTGTCAGTAAGTCAATGATATTTCGTATAAATTTTACTAATAAAACGCGGTAACTTTTTTATATTTAATCAACGAGGCACTTCTGACAAGAAACTACCGTGAAATTCAATCATAGTGCAATAAACGGATCACTCACGTATGTCAGTCGAGTACATCGTGATATGTTTCTGACTAATCTGTATTCCTTCTTCTGGGAGCACACCTTTCGCTACCTACGAACTAAAACTAACTAGGTACTCTCTACATTATAATTAAATTGTCCCGCAACTTTCACGAATCGTGGTCACCCTACCGCATAACCAGGCAACAATCTCAATGGCTAACGTATCCAGCGTTTGTCCTCGCGGCGACCGCTCGAGTGGTCACCGAGCGATCAGAGTGAAACCAATTGGCTAAATTGCTAGAATGCAAGTTCATGATCTCAAATGCAGTATCTTTTTTGTACTTTTTCCCCAATTTTTAATTTTTACGATTTTCCCGTGAACATAAATTTACACTTTTAAAATACTCACTGAAACACGAATACACGAAAAAAATTCTAACCTCGGGAATCGAACCCGGATCCTCGACATTCCGTATAGCACGCGACACGGAATATCGAGGATCCGGGTTCGTTTCCGGGGGTTAGCATTTTCTGTTTTTTTTTTCTGTGTATTCATGTTTCAGTGAGTATTTTAATAGCATGCCTACAGACATACAAACATTGCAATACATAAAAGCTTGTAAATATACCGCGTTGACTTAATAAGGAGTAAAAACCGGCCAAGTGCAAGTCGGACCCGCGCACAAAGGGTTCCGTATCTATTAAATCGGCAAAAAAAAAAACATTTCTGTTGTATAGGAGCTCCACTTCAAATTTTATTTAATACTGTTTTCAGTATTTGTTGTTATAGCGGCATAAGAAATACGTCATTTGGGAAAATTTCAACTGTCTAACTTTATCACGGTTCATGAGAAACAGCCTGGTGACTGGTGAGAGACGGACAGATGGACGGACAGCGGTGTTTTAGTAATAGGGTCCGTTTTCGCCATTTTGGCTACGGAACCCCAAAAAAAAGTGTAAAAAATTTGTTTCTCTGTTTCGAATGTCACTATAGCTATTAACCAACTGACCATGAAACAATGATAATTATTACAGAGTGAAGATTCGAAAATAATTACTTTAGTAGAGTTTTTTGAAGTGAGCCGTCAGAAGAGTGTTCACATGCATGTTTAAGTCCAATACTTAAGTACGCTTAAAACTACAAAGCTTACATACTGTAAGCTTAAACACCCATTAAACTTAGTTCTTAACCGATCCCGTTAAACTAACTTGGTAGAGATAACCACGAGTTCTGCGGGCATACATCATGCCAGCTAATGCGTGCGCGTCACAGAACCATATCACTATAGAAGGAAAGAGTTAACTTCTTGAATCAGGCGTTACTTTGCGGAGGTCAATATTAAATTTATGAACTAAAAACAATTACTTACTTATATTCATATTCATTTAAATGCCACCATCTAACAAATCTATATAACGCCATAATTATGCGTGTAATGAACATAAGTTCATTACACAGACACAGTGTTAGATTAACAGGCGGTAGGTACAGCTACCCTGTCAAGGTATAAAATGCCAAGAATGTTTAAATCTAGTGTTAATGCTAATACTTGTTAGGTAAACATTCATTAATTACACGGATTATGGATAATTATTAAATAAGGCCAATAAAACAATTCAGATGATATCATTCTCACGTCACTTTTCTGAATCTATCTATATAAAAATACTATGTCCGTTATTATAAAAAAAATATTAATGAAAAACCCCGACATTGTCATTTCAAAGTTCAATATTTCAAAAACGGTGAAGCGATTTTAATGAAACTTAGCTAAGAACCATCTCGATTAAACTAGCTTTCGATTGAAAAAAAAAACCGCATCGAAATCGGTCCACCCGTTTGGGAACTACCTATAATGCTATGCTACAGACAGATACAATTACTTTGCTCACCCGCGACCACAAGTGAAAAAAAATAGTTATGTATTTAAGCGTGTGTCGTAGAAAGTGCCGAAACGAGTCAGCATTTAGTGTAGTGGTGGTTATAGTATTGTCTGTGTGGCATGTGTTGATTCGTGTAGCAGTGGAAGCAGAGGTGTTGCATAGAAACACACCTTTGCCGCACAGACATTAACTATTTTTCACTTGTGGTCGCGGGTGAGCAAAGTAATTGTTTTTATTTCATAAGAAAAGAGTTCATCCATTTCTAATAAAATATATAACCGAGCGTGTAACATGTTGCATAAGTATTCTGACGTGACGAGTGTAATTTTGTGAGGAAATATCTTGATTAACAGCTCCAACTTTTGTTTTTGTGTTTGGACAGTTAGTTGTTAAACATCAAGGCACTTTGTTTTTAACCCCTGACGAAAAAGAGGGGTGTTATAAGTTTGACCTGTGTATCTGTGTCTGTCTGTGGCATCATAGCTCTCGAACGGATGGACCGATTTCGATGCGGTTTTTTTTAATCGAAAGCTAGTTTAATCGAGATGGTTCTTAGTTAATTTGCATTAAAATCGGTTCACCCGTTTTTGAAGTATTGAACTTTGAAATGGCATTGTCGGGGGTTTTTCAACTTTTCTAAGTTGGTTATTTAAAAATTGCCGTGTCTCACGCGGAAAACGGTCGTCGTCGGCTCAAACGAAAAATTAGGTTTGCAGCCCTTTTTTTCGGCACGCGAGGTACACTTATATATTATCTTACCTTCTAGCCCAATAAAGTTCTGTGTTACTCGCATCTGTTCAAATATCGCTAACTTTCCGATATTCGGATGGGATTTCACAACTCTAACCTAGCTTTGATAGTGGTTTCATTCGTAGAATGGTCATAGATATAATATTTTGAGTGCCCATTAAGCATAAGCATTGATCTAAGAGAATATGTTAGCAAGAACATTTCAAACCATCTTTGTGCATTTTTATTTTTACGGTCATCCCGTTCGTGACTATTTCTCGAATTTCAAACTGAAACGTAATATATATATAAAGGTCAGAAAAAATCATCCTCGAACTGGGGTTTGAACCCAGGACCTTCGCCATACCGAACCGATACAGCAAACTAGCTACTGCCGGCTTATTCAAAATAAAAGAAATAAATAATTATCATGGGACAATTGACATCAATAAACGTCTATGTTCACTTTTAATTGTTTTATTATACTTTGTGTACGTTGGATAAATATATTTTTTTCTTTTTTTTTTTTTTTTCAATTGACCTAGTCTCAAACTAGGCAAAGGCTGTACTTTGGGTACTAGACAAAGGATAAACATTAAACATGCCTACGTATAGATAAATACATACTTATATACATTATTAAACATCCAAGACGCGAGTATTATTTTAAAGGAACGCAGCATTGTATAGGAATTGGCAGTCCTCTTAGCATTATCGGCCTTGGTACGGTTTTGTATAGCATGGAAAGCTAACGTGGAAGGGCAAAGGTTAACTCTAAGGAACTATCATAATACTTAGTATTTATGATACGAGACGGCGGGATAACTTAATATGCCTATAGCAAAACGCATGCGTATTTCATCTTTTTCTCAGTACGGCTTTGAAATTGTCACCAGGAAAAGTACATATCTTAAAACCGTATAACATTTTATCTCGTCTTATTGTGGTACAGTCAGCAGCAGTAGCTAAGAAATAGAAGCGGTCGCAATGCCCTGCTCAAGCTCTTATGTCTAAAGCAATAGAGCCGTGATTAGATCATTGTGAACGCGTCGGTTGCTTAGGTACTTTTACTGCTGGTTGTACGGTCGGTATGTAACAGGTCTTCAAAGATAGAATACACAGCCATCTCCTGTCCAATAGTGGAACTAATATCATTTTTGATGTTTTCTGGAAAGTGTGTTACTTAGGTATTTAGAGAAATCGTTTTTTCCTATAAACTTTACATAAATCTGCATTTAAAACTCCCTAAATAGTTGTAATGTTTTGTTTTAATTTTTATATGTACTTTTTTTGCATTGTGAGTTGTTTATTTTTAAATTTTATAGCGCATTGGCTTTGCTGTAATGCTGTAAAATTGTTTTGATAATAAATAAATAAATTAATTAATTAATTATTTTCCTGTAAACCTTATGTAAATCTGCATTAATGCATAAATATGCGTTAGTATGTTAGTAGTACCTGAGATAATCAGCTGTATTAGACAGACAGACAGACTGAGTCGCACAATAGGGTTCCTTTTCATAACTTTAGTAGGGAACCTTAACCACGCAAAGCAACCTTACAATCCCTTTCCTACGATGAATCCAACTTACCAGGAACAAAAAATACACAAATATAAAACTCAGTTTTTGCGACTTTAGTAGTTTTAAACCGTTTACATTATATTTGGCCCCTATTTCACCAACTTTACAATTGTCAGTTTTCAATGACAATTCGGTGTCAATTGCTGACTTGAAGAGCTTTTGTTTTAGTCCGCTTCATATTGCCAAAGAAATGTAGTTCGAATTGTCATATAAAATTGACAATTGTAAAGAGGGTGAAACAGGGGCCAGTTTTATCGTCCACACGACGCGTAGGACAACTACGCTATGTCCAAGCGAAAAAAAAATGTTTTCATGTAACACCTCCTACTCCACTGCCACACGAATCAACACGATCACGTAGAGAATTAAGTATTCAAATCATTTACATCCCACTGCTGGGCACAGGCCTCTTCTCAGAGTGAGAGGGCTTGGGGTATAGTTCCCACAGTTAACAGTTAGTTAGTGGGTATGTATAAAAATAGAATAAAAAAATAAATATCAAATAGCCGGTAGCACATTGAATAGAGGTTTCGGTGCTTTGAGTATGGTTTCGTAGAGTTCGAAAAGCGTCACATCACGTTTTCTTTTTTCAAAAATTACTCTAGACGCTCTGGCAACCCCGCAGCAACTCTTACGCAGCGCGTCGTCGGCTAATAGCTGCGCGCGCGCAGCTGCCGTAAATCACGCCGCGTTAGTTAAGAGCGCAGTGCGTTCCGCTTGATCGCTATTACATCTATTATTACTAATTTATGCTCACTAGTTAACTATTTATAAGTTGTTATGATGATTGATTTTGCTATAATATGTAGCCCAAAAACGGATGTAGGGATTTCAAACCGGCTTTATTGAATCGAAAGCTAGTTTATTCGAGATGAAAAAATTTTTTTTTCAAAAATGAGCTCCCGAGGTCTTCAGCTCATAAAGCCACTAGTTATTATAATAACAGTAATTTTAAGATCATGTTGCTGTAAATCTTCCAGAGTTATAACAATGTTGAAACTCGTCCAAACAAATGTATTTAAGATCTCATTACACAATATTAATAAGCAATAAAAAGTTTGAGTTTAAGTTCGAATTAGGATTCTAGCCAATTAGGCCTTGGAAATATTGTGGATTTAACACTTTTAATTCAACTTTATAACAATATAGCAGCCCGTCCCGGCTTCGCACGGAGTAGACAATTATAAAATGAAAAAAGTTGTTGTAGTGACATAACTACAATAGTTGGACATATGCTACCGCGGAGTTTTTTGTAGACATTATGATGTTCTTCAATATTGTTGTACATTATTTTGTTCTATCGCTAATAGTTTCGGCAGCGCATTCGACGAAAGACATTTTAAGACTCATTTTTCTACACCTTCGGTTACATTGTTCAAATTTTACCAAGGATCCCTATTTTTTTTCAAAATGAAATGTAGCCTATGTCAAATTGGAAGAATGTAGCATTTTATTGGTGAAAGAATTTTTTAAGTCGGCCCAGTACTTTTTGAGCCTATTCATTACAAACATACAAAAATAGGTACAAATCTTTCCTCTTTATAATATTAGTGTAGATAGTGTAGATAAAGATCGTGTTGAAAAGTCTCCAAGTAAATTTGTTGCAGAAGTACTTTAGGCTCACAGTATGTTTTGATGGAAATTTGTCGGTTGAAGGCACCTGTCAGAAAGCGTGTTCCAATGGGAATGTCATAATAATTATTATGAATTAATATTTTACTGTGCAGATTTATCGATAAACAATGTTTGTACTGTATTGTATTTTAGAGAACATTGTCTATGTCAATAAAAGTTTCAAATGATTCGCGGTTAATTGCATTAGACATAATGAAAACGGGTTATTGACCTTTATGTTTGATGAGCTCCCGATATTTCGATGCAGTTGCATGCATCATGATCACCCGAGTGAGTGAGTTTGCCCGTGATCATGATACATGTAACTGCATCGAAATATCGGGAGCTCATCAAACATATAAGGTAAACGCGGTAATATCCAGTTTTAATTATGTCTATTGTTTTCATTGTCATTTTGCGGGTGACCTTGTGCGAGGTCCGTCCGGATCGCCACCACCATCTTACACGCTAATCCTGCCGCTAAGCAGCAGTGCTTGTACTGTTGTGTTCCAGTGTGGAGAGTAAGACAGCCGGTATAATTACGGGCACAAGAGGCATTTCATCGTAGCTCTCTAGGTTGGCAACGCATCTGCGAACCCTCTGGGGTTGTGGGTGTCTATGGGCAGTGGTGATCACTTACCATCAGGTGACCCACTTGCTCGCAAAAAAAAGTTGTCTATGTCAAGTTTTTAAAAGTGCAAATACAATCTTGAATAACTGGGGAAACGAAGGCAGTTGAAATTAATTAAGGGGGCATTAATTACATTCCCCTATTCAGAATCCTAATTAAAAAGTCCACTTAATTCTACACGTAATTAACGTTCTTTTTTCCATTATCTATCTTGACTATGCCCCCGTCTTGAAGATGTATTGTAATGTTCGTTGAGTGTTTGAAGCGTTCTCCTATATTGATAAACACATTTAGAATGTTACCAGCACATGTAGCACGCGCGCCATTTTGTCGCTTGTCGCGCAGTGCTTCCCTTTCATAGTGATGGAATCAGTGAAGGACGCACTGCACATGTAGCATGGCGCGCCATTTTGTCGCTTGTCGCGCAGTGCTTCCCTTTGATAGTGATGGAATCAGTGAAGGACGCACTGAGCGACAAGCGACAAAACGGCGCAGGTGCTAGCCCTTAGGCCCCTATTTCACCAACTTTACAATTGTCAGTTTTCAATGACAATTCGGTGTCAACTGCTGACTTGAAGAGCTTTTGATTTAGCGCGCTTCGTATTGCCAAAGAAATGTAGTTCGGATTGTCATATAAAACTGGCAATTGTAATGATGATGAAATAGGGGGCAGTTGATCAGGGCATTTATATGAAAAGGTTATGATTAACATGAAACTACCGTGAGACTCAACCATAGTGACATAAAACAGATCACTCATGTATATAAGTCAAGTATAGCTAAACATGTTTCGGACTGATTCGTAGTCCTTCCGCAGCTTCTAATTCGTTGTTAATTCGTTGTCGGGCGAGCAGAGCCCCGAGTACGAATATTCGTCTCTTGCGTAACGTTATCGAAAAATTTATATTATATTAGGAACAGCGCCCAGAACAGTTTCTCGATTTCGTTACGCAGGATTCAAATATTCGTACTCGGGCCTCTGAGCCGCGGCGCGTAGTGTGCGTCTCGATGGCGCTGGGTCGTGCGCTCCCAGAGAACTACGAATTAGTCCGAAACAAGTTGGGCTAAACTCGACTTATATATTTTAGTGATTCGTTTTATTTCACTAAGCTTATGATGGATTGGTGATGATGAATATAGACCCAATGATAATAATATTATAAGTAAAGATATGTCTTATGCTCACAAATCAATCGAAAACATGTTCCGAACATTTTGAAATTTGCGCGCAAGTTTGGATCTTATTCGAGAGCGACTGAGGCCAAAGAGGCTAAAATTTGTAGCCTTTTCCGAGGTTTTATTAACCCCCGACGAAAAAGAGGGGTGTTATAAGTTTGACACGTGTATCTGTGTGTCTGTGTATCTGTGTATCTGTCTGTGGCATCATAGCTCCAAAACGGATGGACCGATTTCAATGCGGTTTTTATCAATCGAAAACTTTTAATCGAGATGGTTCTTAGCCAAGTTTCATTAAAATCGGTTCACCCTTTCTTAAAATATTGAACTTTGAGATAACAATGTTGGGGTTTTTCAACTTTTCTAAGTTGGTTAGGTTATATGTAATATCATTGTATAGACCGCAACGTTTGGTTAATGAATAATGACACTTAAAAGAACTATTGGCCTTTATCACAAAACGCGTCGTGCAAGTAAAACAGCGTACCTAGAGCAGATTTACGACACGAGTTACGCTTTTACGCTGCACACGGTTTACGATTACTGTGGACGTAAAACGGCGTAAGGCAGTTGCGGTGCGCTGTTGATTCACAGCGGTAAAAATGATTCATCCGGGACTTGGAGTTCATTTGCTAATGCTTTTGTTAATTGACTATTTAACCACTGACGCAATTAGAAAAGTTCTAAAACCCCCGACATTGTCATTTCAGTTTAATATTTCAAAAACGTGGGAACCGATTTTAATGAAACTTACAGTTTATATACTTGATATACAGTTCCACGATCCTCTCTACTTAGCGGCATTTTTATAGTAGAATTGTACGTGAAGCAGTTGACCAGAAAACATCGTAATTTCAACCGGGCGGATGGTTTTACGCTTTCATCTTCATGGAATCCGGTAATCAGTAAGTGTAAGCGTCATCAAATATCGTTTCACAAATCGCCGGATGTTGTGGGTGTTGTGTCGGACTAGTGGCAACCCAAGTGAAAAAACTAATAATAATAACCAAGTGCGGGTAGTTCAAGGAACCCGTGCAGTCCCTTCGAGACCATGGACGCAACGTCGCGTTTAAGTTCCGAGTATCGTGATAATAGGTCAATTGGTGTCAACTGTCCAGTGATATTTATTTATTTATTTATTTTCTACGTTAGTGGGCGTACGTTTCATTACAACTGGTATATTAAACTGGAACCCAGAGTGCACCGAGGCATGATAGTTAATATCAGTGTTGGAAATTCGCACGGAGACGAGCGCCAGGGCAGATTGTTTTAGTTAGCAACTCTGCAAGTTTGGACGAGACGGCTGGTCTTTATTAACAACAAAGCAATTACTTTGGTACACGTTTTCGTTAGAGGTTTGAATTGTATGCAGATTGCTGCGTATTTCAACTCGAATTATAACGAGATGTTTCATAAAATGACATTATCACCACAACTCTTATTTTGCGTACCACTGCTGGGCACAGGCTTCCTCTCAGAATGAGAAGGCTTGGGCTATAGTTCCCACGCGGGCCCACTGCGGATTGGGAACTTCACACACACCATTGAATTGCTTCGCAGGAGTGTGTAAGTTTCATCGCGATGTTTTCCTTCGCCGAAAAGCTGTATTGTGATCAAATTTAGAATTAGTCTGACACTAACTAAGAATTTATCCCGGTCCCGGAAGTTAATTTGCTTAGAATCCGTTAATCAAATGTGTTTTCTGGAATTAAAAGTTACCTACCTTCGATCATAATTAACTATCTCGATGCCAAACTACGTATATTTGTTGTCTCATTACTACAAGAAAGAAGGACAAACTCTTTAATGCCTTCAAACGCGCTCATTTCTTAATTTAACTTATTTCACGTGCACGAAAGTCGTATTCCCTTTATTGTTCTCATTACACTCCGAACACCATTCGTATTCCATTTACGAATTTGTTTCGCAACTTTTATTGGTCCATTCCTGCTAAAGCTCTCGCATGCGTCATGAAAATAAAAATAAACTCCGAAATAGGACTGGCATGTAACGTTTGTACGTCAAAGAATGCCACGTGCGTAAAAAGGAACATATTCAATTTGAACGCATCGTAACCTTGAAAATTAAACTTGGAACGAAACTGAAAGGGTTCTAACGCCTTTGCCTTCAGTCGCGTTTGGTTCGGTGTTCGTATTTCGAATAAACTGAGACAAGTTATGTTGGACGGTTTTAATGTGACAGATGGCTTAAATTCCTATGATGGCGCGTAAACTTCATACATTGTGTTTGCGTCAGAGGAGGAACGGGATTTTTTTTTACAATCTGTGTAAATTGGTGTGCCTTAGGTTTTAAAGCAGTTGCCAAGTAGCTGTACTTTCATTCAATAATTGCAACAGTGTCACACTGTTTCAAAACACAGATTTTTTTCAAGATTTAATCCCAGCATTTTTTTGGCCTAATTAATCCGTATATCTATGCAAAATTACAGCTGTCTAGTAGCAATAGTCTCTGAGCTATGCCACGGACAGACAGACAGATGGACATGACGAAACTATAAGGGTTCCTTTTTGCCATTTTGGCTTCAGAACCCTAAAAATGTCTATAATAAAATTAGCAGGATAAGTCTCGAGTCGTCAATTTCAAAAACTTTGAATGCCAAAATTATTCAGGTTCATGATCATCATTGCTGGACATAAGGCTTTCCCCAAGGATCAAGGACTAGATTTCCCCCACGACGATCGGTCTTGCGCCTCCCGCAGCCAATGGCTTCCCGCGATCCTTACCAGATCGTCAGTCCACTTCGCCTCCCGGTACACGGTCGCAACTCTAGAACCTTACGGCCCTAACAGCCGTCAGTTCTACAAGCACTTCATCATCATCATCATCATCATCAGCCTATGTTCGTCCACTGCTGGACATCACAAGCACTTAAGGTGTGCAATTTGCTGAGCTATACATATATCGGTTTGCCTTTGTGTATCCTATCAATCGAATGACAGTCACAACACATCAAACATATGCAAACTACGTATACAATCAAACGAAATTCCGCAGCCAAACAGCGTCAAACACACACATTGAACACACTAAATACGCCGGCAATAAATTATTATTATACTCGAGACGTTTTCATAAACGCACAGAGATTTACGCGCGTAAATATTTACGCTGCAACTAGCTGTATTTGTACGGGGAATACTTTAGTTATGTAAAGATGTTAATAAGAAATTTTATTTATACGTTGTTTTCTTTTAATATGAAACTACCGTGACTCTATCGTAAGTAGAGCATAGTGCAACGTGATTCGGACTAATCGTAGAGCTTCCTCTAGGAGGACGTAGAACTTCATATTAAATTTAAGCACCAAATACTCTCATGAGGGGCGCTGTTCCAAACGACGTACAAATTTTCTCAATAACGCTCCACTCGATTATGTTGCGTAGCATTCGAATACTCGTGATCGGGGGCTCTTCCTGTCGTTTTTATTACGACTAATCGGAGGACCGAAAACGAAAAGCATTACTATAAACATAGTCGTAACAATATCGTTACTCATTAATTATTATAACGCTACCTGTTTTCCATCCGCCAACAGTTTGTACGCATTTGCGTTCCGAAACATTTTTTTTTATACGACGAGGAAGGCAAACGAGCAAGTGGGTCACCTGATGGTAAGTGGTTACCACTGCCCATAGACACCCACAACCCCGGAGGGTTCGCAGATGCGTTGCCGACCTAGAGAGCTAAGATAAAATGCCTCTTGTGTCCGTAATTACACCGGCTGTCTTACTCTCCACACCGGAACACAACAGTGCAAGCATGCTGCTTAGCGGCAGGATTAGCGAGTAGATGGTTGTAGCGATCCGGACGGACCTCGCACAAGGTCCTACCACATCAAATTATTTACGCTTCGCGTTGCTAAATCGTAACGACTGATTCACAAGGAACGTATATAAATACGATTGTGTACGATCATGTATCGTAAAACGTGAGTAAATAAAGTGAATTGAAAGCAAACGTTTCTGATTTGATATAATGTTTACGATTTGCTCTGAACGTTTGAAGCCGACGGGAGGCGAGCGCACATCGTGTTTGACTCGTCAGTAATATATAGGGTTATATTTTTAAACCCCGACTCAAAAGAGGGGTGTTATAAGTTTGACCGCTGTGTGTGTGTCTGTGGCACCGTAGCTCTTAAGCGGGTGAACCGGTTTGAATGCCGTTTTTTTATTTAGGCAGCTTTTCTAGCTGTAATCCTTAGTAAGATTTTAGGAACTTTGAAATGAAAATGTCGGGTGTTTTTATTAGTTTTAGTGAAACTTAGCTAAGAGCCATATCGATTAAACCAGCTTCCGGTTAAAAAAAACCGCATCGAAATAGGCCCATCTGTTCGGGAGCTATGATGCCACAGACAGATACAATACCCCCTTTTTCTTCGGGAGTTAAAAACAGGCAAGGCACCGAAAATGCGAATGCAGACTTAAATTTAATACTCGTGTATCAGCTAAGACTTGACTTTGGTCATGCCAACAGAAAAGATGTGGACCTAAATCTGCGTATGACTCATAAAACTGTTTGTCTATCGGTGTGTCGGTTCCTTTCCAGCTCATAAACCTGCGTGACCGCGTGTTAAAACAAACAAATACACCTGACTTTTACGTCCGCGATTACGATTTAGTTATTTAAACAGCCCTAATCAAAACATCAGCCGTTATTAAAACAAAACGTAATTAAACTTCAGCGTGTCAACATATTTTCTTAACTCGCGCGTTTGTAACCATTTACAAGTTAATACAAAACCATTATTAAACCTAAACAAGTTAATGGCGTCAAACATTACACGTATTTAAAGTAATTATCATTATTTCAAATATTAACAAGCCAGTCGTCTGAGAATTTCTTAACAAGCGGGCATTATTGGAGCACAAATTAAATTTACAAGACTTGCTAAGTGGAGAGTCCACCGTAGTTCCAAATTAAGTACTCGGAGACTTTGAATTGGAGTAATGGTGAATTGTCCTTTCTAGAAATAGTTCTAGAGTGTGCTGGGTATTTAAGATCATAAATATAGATTGTTAAAAAGTTATGTTTAATACGTGTAACCAAGGATCATGGAAAGTAAACGGATTGACAAAGGCCATACTTTGAATCGTTCTTATTTACATTCAGCGCCATCTACCTTGCTTTAGTGACACATTAGAACCGCTGTTTTGTTATTATTTGAACCGATGGCTACGACCTTGGCGCCATCTAGAAATTGCCTGAATTTTAATATAACTGCGGGGAACGATTCGAAGTATGGGCTTTGACACTCCGTATACTATCCTCCTTGGTGTAACTAAGAAAAACTAGCTTATTTTACTTACAAGGAAAGATACCCAACTGTCCGGCTCCGATTTGATTTCTTTTTATATATGTTAGAGAGTAGTTTTAAGTCTAAGCATTTTTTTAGCTGCCCAAACTCAACCTATTCGGAGAAATTGTCCTCCAAAGTACTAAAAAGTGACCAAACCCTCTAACTTCTGTAGAGAGTTTTGTGAAAGCAAATTGCTAGTTAATTACATGTTGGAGAATAATAAAAAATAACGAACCAGTGTTTTGCTATTTTTTTATCGAGATTATAATATAATAAACCGACGGGTAATTATCATAAAACGCTTTTAGTTACGCCACACCCAGTCCGGGCACAACTAAATGTCAGCAATATTATTAAGTTCGTATACCCCCCGTAGTCGTAAACTGTAACATTGTCTTTAACAGCGCTGTTATAATATACGAACCAAATCTAAAAGCATTAGAGTTCCTGGTTGTTGACCAATAATAACTACGACATCGTAGTTACTATTGGTCATCATCATCACATCAGCCGGAAGACGTTCACTGCTGGACATAGGTCTTCCCCAAGGATCTCCACGACGATCGGTCTTGTGCTACCCGCAGCCATCTTTACCAGATCGGCCGTCCACCTTGCGGGCGGCCTACCAACACTTCGCCTTCGCGGTCGCAACTCTAGAACCTTACGGCCCCAACGGCCATCAGTTCTACGAGCATTGTGCCTCGCCCACTGCCATGTAAGGTGTGCGATTTGCTAAGCTATATCGGTAACTTAAGTTCCACGGATCTTCTCATTTCTGATTCGATCTCGTAAGGGTACTCCAAGCATAGCTTTTTCAATTTTCCTACTAATGGTAGTTAAGATCTAATGTGAGCTAACAGTATACAATGAATTATATATATAACTGTGTGACTGACAGACAACGCACAGCCGAAACCCATGACCCTACTAGGCCGGCATTTTGCATAGAGATTGCCTTTACGACGTAGACAAGAACTAAACACGGATTTTTGTTGAAATTCTCACGGGATAGAGAACGGAATTTATATATTTATGCGCGTGCGAAACGCGGGCAAAAGCTGTAGATACGAAAACATTCAAATTAAGGAAATTATACCGAAAGCTAGATGCGGCATTGCAAGCATCACCAACGATACAGGTGACAGTAGACAACCAATCAAATTGTAATGAAACAAAATACAGAGCCAAAGACAAAAGCAAAGTTCTAGTCGAAACGTACAATACAAAATACAGGGCGACATTTAACAAAGGCCAACAAAGCATTTATCCACCCAACCAAATAAGGCGCAATTAAATTCGAACTTCTCCAAAGTAGACAAACT
Source organism: Clepsis dumicolana (assembly GCA_963691665.1). Taxonomy (NCBI): domain Eukaryota; kingdom Metazoa; phylum Arthropoda; class Insecta; order Lepidoptera; family Tortricidae; genus Clepsis; species Clepsis dumicolana. The sequence continues at coordinate 16,655,718 of OY829507.1, read as the reverse complement.
TTAACGTATCATCTAAAGCGACATTCAACTGTGATAACGAGCCAAATCTCGACCTCCCAGGAGCACATAATAATTTTATACGCAACGAAACACCTTAAGGAAAAGGTAACAACGCGACCAGATCAACTTGACCCACTTTGCTTCACTCTCGTAACCTAAATCATTCCTAATCCGAACTTTGCGGGGCTCACGTTACGGTGGTGAGCGATGTATTTTGTTGAATTTAGGTAATGAACTAATTTGTCTTGGGCATAATGGCCACCTAAATCTGGCTTCCACTGCCAAATGGGTCTTATGTTTATGCGTTCGCGGGTAGTATGGATTTCTTACAGTTCGTTATAGTGCAAAATGTAGTGGTTTATTATGAAAAGTCAGCTCTATCGGTACATTAGAATCTTAGTTAATTTAAACGTAGTGTTACTACATAACTCAGTACTGTTTCCCTAATCATTTGAAATATTGAAATGTATAATTCACACTACACTTGCGCATACAATAGCAGTTCAAAATGCTTTATTGATTGTATACTTATAAAAGGCATGTTATACTTTGAATTATTAAATCACAGCAGTAACATTTCATTTCATTTTAAGCCCAACTTAAAATATTCAGTACAGTAGAGTTACCAAAAAAATCATAAGCCTAGAACAATTGCAAAACAACAATTCTATTTACAGTGAAACATTTGAATAGCGAACCAACTAAAGTCTTGACAATCGCAACGGGAGAAAAAATGTTTTTGTTTGCACGAAAACTCACCGGGAACCGAGCAACCTCTCATTAACCTAGGCTGGGGTAAGTAGCTCTCGTGATATTACGTAAGCCTTTATTGTGGGTAGTTTTAATTTTAGAGCTCAAATTTCTGGTGGAAATTATGCTAGTGGTTAGTTTAACGAAGATTTTGAGGCGGAGTTGGAAGCGATTAAAGAAACGTCGCGAGATTAAGGGCGTGTGGTTATATTAAACGGCATTAAGTTAAATAATGAAGTTTCAAAAGCACTTTAGGGCTTTAGGTGCTTTTCAAAAGCACGTTTCATAAAGAAAGGTAGAGTGTGGATGTAAGGAAAATAGAAAATGCCCTATGAAATACAGACGCAAATATTGAGGTAATTTCAAGAACTTTTCAAGAAATTGCAGCAACTATACAAATTGTTCAATAGCCGCTTTGACAATGTACATCATGGTCTAAGACTACCTTTTTGATTTTTTTTATAATCTTTTTTATTAAGATACCCAAGTAACAATGAGGCTTGAATCATCTTTTTTTTTTAATTTTGCTAAATTAAGGGTTAAAAGAATCACCGTTAATATTGCAGAGAAAGGCAATTGGAGATCAAAAAATAACATTTTTGTTTTCAACCCTGAAATGATTGAAACCAATGCAAATAAAACATCTAATGCATATCAATATGCTCATACACAACATTAAAAACAATTTAGCACCAGCCAAGCGGAAACCTTGTTACGGTAACGTATATTTAGGCGTATCGAATGAGCTCGGGGTCCATAAAAATAACTCTGTAAGGGGTTTCCCCTTTGCCGGGAAATTATATGTGAGAAGTGTCGGGAAAAAACAGGCTCGTTAACTACAAGCGTTGAAGCGTGCTGCTTGAATGGGCACTGAAGACGTGGTGCGAGGGATAAGCGATGGACGACGAAGTTTAGTTCGGTCAGTTTGTACCTTCACGGACAAGGAGTCACATCTATTTTATACCATTTGTATTTTAGAACACTTACTATTCAGACCACTTTCAATGTATACCAATTTCAATTTAGACCACTTCCAATTTAGACATGAGAATTGCATGTCTAGACGAAATGCTTATTACACCAATTGCTACATAGCCATTTGGTTGGTATGTACAAGTAGGAGGCGGTCCGTGGAGGCTGAGCTGAAGCGTGGGAGGTTCACGTGGGGTCATGTGAGGGAGGCGTGGAGACGGACATCAGCGGCCCTTAGCTGCACCTGGGAGATATAGGAAGTCATCATCATCACATGATAATGCACATGCATTTTAGACGAAACGTTACTAACCCGGTGAGTTATAATACTGTATATTTTGTTTATATAGCTTATAACCACTATAGTAGTAGACAGTTGTTGCAACGGTTACCTCTGTTCTGTATCCGTCAATAAGTTAAGAGTTTCGGATATGACGATGGAAATTAAAGTTGCATGAGGAAGCCCTACTTTACATAAACAATGGACCTGGGCAGAAAAAAGATAGCAATCAAAAATTCTACACAATGAACTATACTCGTAAAAATTAGAAAGAAGAAATAACTGATGCATCTTACTCTGTCGTTACCTGCTACGTAATTTTTAACCCTTTAAAAAGTTTTATTGAGCCTGATGTGATCGTTTACCCTGAAGGGTCTTTTCGGAAAGATATAGAGTAATGCTTTACTCAAGTGTTTAACCGGTAATTTAGCGTTACGGGATGCAACATGATGATGCATATTGCTTAGTTAGCAATAAGTTATTATAAATAACGTAGCTTAAGTAAGTTAGTAAGTAGTTAAGTCATGGTCCTTTTGTATCACGGCATTTTACCAATATACTCCTTAGAACACTCATGGGTTTCATTTAAACGACATACCTCTGGAATATCAACATCAACATATTTCAATCCGACTAAGATGAAGGAATCGCAACAGTCATCACTTTCTTTCTTTTCAAGGTTTTCACAAGCTACGATTTTCTTGGAACATAGTTTTGAAATATTTAACTACAAACCTAGTAGTTAGCTCCTTACACCACCAGCAACAGTACCATTAGAACAGGCCTTGAGCACAAAGGATAGGTGTTTTAATGAATCAAACGTGTTGAATGTGCTTTTCGTATGTTAAGGTGAGATTTAGTGGGTCTCCTTCTTTTTACAGCTGCCTTCTTAACCTCGCTTTTATGAGGAGCGCATTGCACGTCTGATTCGTATTTGGAGGTGTTTTTGCACATAACGTTAAGAGGTCGTTTATAACCGACTAGCTGTTGCCCGCAACTTCGTCTGCTTCGATTTCAGTTATGATTGATTGATTGAATGATTGATTTTAACTTTATTATCTCCATAACACACAAGTTAATACAAAGAATACAAACAAGAAAACCTTGAAGTAAACTAATATTAAAGAAAAAAAAATAAAGCAACTTCACCTAACAGTAGATACCATGTGCCATGTGCATGTGTATCGCGGCACTATCCCGCGGGAACTATACAATTTGTCCGAATAAAAAATAGCCTATGTTATTCCTCAATATTTAAACTATCTTCTTACCAATTTTCATACAGATTGGTGCAGCGGTTTTCCCGTGAAGAGGTAACAAACAGATCCCATCGTGTAGAGAAGGCAAAAGGGAATGTTCTTGCGTTGCAACTGTATCATCATCATCACCAGCCTTATGTTTACGTCCTACTGCTGGGTACAGGCCTCCTTTTACAATGGGAGGTTTTTATTATGTAAATAAATTATTCATAAATTTCGGACATAAGTTCTGAAAAGTTCAGAGGTGCGAGCCGGAGCTCGAATCCGCGACCTTCTGCTTGAGAGGATAGAATTAAAATCACTAGACTATTTAATTATGGGGCACCTGTATATTATAGGACAAAGCTCGGGTGGTACTTATAAAGGGGTTATTGTTATTAGATATAGTAGAATTCAAGTCAGAGGCTAGATAGACGCAGAACATGGAGTGCAAGGTCTTTCGGTTGGTAGCTCAATTGATGACTATGACAAGGTAACGACTATAACTATAGACAAAACTGTTGCTGCTATAAGTAATTCAATTACATCCTTCACGTATCTATAGGATAGCTTTTTGTAAATAATAACTACTACTATCAAGACAGTTCATGTAACGAAAGTAACTCTATCTCTAAATGTGAAAACGAGGTGGCCTCTTTGGAAATAACGCCTCTCAACGAGTTCAACGTGATCCCCACACCACAAGCCGATCCTTATACATGAGTATCGTCTTACATAATCTAGCCGTCCCTACCCTATTACCGATTCAATATAGTGGATCGGGAATATAATATACGTCGAAAATAATATCGGTATACCCATCAGTACGTACGTACGAGTAGATATACCAATTATCGGACCTCACTCGAGATCCTTCGATGAATGGCCTTTGAAAGACCCTCAGTTATGTAAAACAGCTGCATCAGTTGGTATTGGGACACATGCTGTACCGTCTGTAGGTAAGTACACACTCCTAGGTACTCATGTTTGAAATCAAACATTTTTAAAAGACAGGATCGCGGGATCGCGGTGGATGCGGAAAGCACAAGACCGGTCTGAGTGGCGAGCCTTAGAAGCTTATGTCCAGCAGTGGACGTCTTTCGGCTGACAGGATGATGATTTTTAAGAAAGACAGTCTGGAGCAGTCTTCAGGTTAACTTTGGACTGCATTTTTTCTGCTACTTTTCGAGAGAGACGCAACTATTAAAGGAGGTCGTTCTCTGTTTGTTTATGGTGCCAATCAACGAATAGGTAACTCTGTATTTGAATCTGAAAGAACACAAGGTGTCTCCCAAGCAAACAAACAAAGTGCGAGTCCCTGACATCCAGTTTTATGATGAGTCATTTTATTCGCTTGATTCTGGTAATAAACAAAAGTGTTAAACGAAGAAGTGTTCATCATTACTAAGAATACTTCACTCGCAACCAAGCAGTTAGGTACTACCGCTACATTCACCCAAATAACAGTGTCTATATAGGTAGCAGGCTAACAGTACACACGTACAGCTCATATCAAAATTTATTACGTTCCTACAAACGCATACCAGAACAAAATTCTCACACAAATGCCAAAAAGAAGCACACAATCAACAGACCCTGTGCATACCAAAATGAGCAGAGTTACGTACAATTTTAGGCAGAGGAATCTGCTTTTGTCTAAATCATATTGCATTTGAAGTTACACATAATCTGTACTCAAACTCTTTTTTTGTTTTACGGAGTTCACAAATACAGCTTTGATATAAATGTCAATCGCGCGTCTCCAAGTGGCAATAAGACGGATTCGTCTTTGTAACTTTTTACTAAAACAATGAAAGTAACTGATAAAACAGCCAACAATGCGTATAATGTTTCAGTTATACGTTCACAAACATGTAACCGAAAATTCCACGACTCATCAATTGCGAATGTTTGCATACCAAACATAATTACACTATCGCATAAATCCAATACAGAAAAGCACTCGTAAAATGTTGAAAAAATAAATTCAAAATGCAATAAATAAACTTTTGAAAGCATTTCGATACAGACTACGTACGAGTTAGTTCAATAGTTTTTTTAAAGAGTAATGAATCAATTCTGGATATTGCACTCGATGGAACATGCTAAGTGAATGTTGATGCTCTTGAATATTTAAAATTTGTAAAAACGTTAACAGATATGAAGTGAGTAAAAACTTATCACTGAAAATTGGTTTAACTGTTTACGTAATTCAACATACAATGACAATGCAAAGAAAAATTCGTTAAGCAGCTGGACTTGAACCAGCAACCTCGGTAATCCGTACCACGCTCCACCAATTAAGCTATACTTAACGTTGGTGTACCTAACGAATTTTTCAATGCCTTGTGTCATATTTTATTTGGAAGATCTCTCCTCAGCGCCATCTATGAGTAGCTTAATCAAGCGGCTCACCCACTACGGAACTTCTACAGTTACGCATTAGTGGCAAGAGATGGAGCTATTTTCTGAATCAATGAAAATAATCGATTTATTGATTATTTTTGTTTTTATTTTTATGAAACATTCATAGAATGAAATTCAACATACAATGACAATGCAAAGAAAAATTCGTTAAGCAGCTGGACTTGAACCAGCAACCTCGGTAATCCGTACCACGCTCCACCAATTAAGCTATACTTAACGTTGGTGTACCTAACGAATTTTTCAATGCCTTGTGTCATATTTTATTTGGAAGATCTCTCCTCAGCGCCATCTATGAGTAGCTTAATCAAGCGGCTCACCCACTACGGAACTTCTACAGTTACGCATTAGTGGCAAGAGATGGAGCTATTTTGTGAATCAATGGAAATAATCGATTTATTGATTATTTTTGTTTTTATTTTTATGAAACATTCATAGAATGAAATTCAACATACGATGACAATGCAAAGAAAAATTCGTTAAGCAGCTGGACTTGAACCAGCAACCTCGGTAATCCGTACCACGCTCCACCAATTAAGCTATACTTAACGTTGGTGTACCTAACGAATTTTTCAATGCCTTGTGTCATATTTTATTTGGAAGATCTCTCCTCAGCGCCATCTATGAGTAGCTTAATCAAGCGGCTCACCCACTACGGAACTTCTACAGTTACGCATTAGTGGCAAGAGATGGAGCTATTTTCTGAATCAATGAAAATAATCGATTTATTGATTATTTTTGTTTTTATTTTTATGAAACATTCATAGAATGAAATTCAACATACAATGACAATGCAAAGAAAAATTCGTTAAGCAGCTGGACTTGAACCAGCAAACACCAACGTTAAGTATAGCTTAATTGGTGGAGCGTGGTACGGATTACCGAGGTTGCTGGTTCAAGTCCAGCTGCTTAACGAATTTTTCTTTGCATTGTCATTGTATGTTGAATTTCATTCTATGAATGTTTCATAAAAATAAAAACAAAAATAATCAATAAATCGATTATTTTCATTGTTTACGTAATATCTATAGACGGTCTGTTTTAACATAAAACTACCGGGAGATTAAATCGTAGATTACTAGGGTTTGAGTTTCGCAGATACTGGATGCGGAAAGCATAACATGAACATGGAGGAGGTCGGAAAAGACCTATACTCACCATTGGGTAGACAAAGATTTAAGATGAAGAAACGAAAAACTTAAATGATAAAATAATAAGAACATGATTTTTCTATTCGCTATTGAAGTTTCAGTTGACAATAAATTTTAATATAGTATAGAGGAAAACAAACGTGATCTACAATACGTGATAGGTAAGGTTAAAATGGAAGCTTCAAACACTCCTGTTAATATCGCCCCCGTTGGCACTAATAAAGTTATTAACGTCGATGCCATATTGCATTACCTGGAACCAAATGGGAATACTAAAAATAATACCAGGAAACATGCGCGCGCAAGAGGTAAATATGAACATGTCGCTTCTAATAACATTGGACTAGAAATCGTTCAGACTGTAGGTGTTCTATAAATACTGGATGCGTCTTCAATGTTACCTGTGTAATTAAGTAACTATTATTAAGATATTGGTAATATTAGTTCAGGAATGTTTCATTGATGATTAACTTCGAAACGCTTGCATCAAACGTTGGTAAACTTTGGTACTTATGCATGTTTATGTGGGTCAAATCTTGAAAGTTAATGGTAGTCAATATTTTGAAACTTGGTACAACTCGGATTAAACGAACCTCACAAACCACAGAACACTGTCAAAGAACGGTTACGAAAAGGATCTAATTTAACTTGTGCTGGACACCCTTCCAGTCTCATCCAGATCTCTATGGGTGCTCTCGACTTAAATTGAGATGTAACAGGGTGTAACAGTGTGGACGCCTAGTGTACATATTGAAAACAGTACGTACCTGGATGTTAACATTAAAAAAACCTGTAAAAAGTCAAAAATAAAATTTCTGGGCCTGAACCTTTAATCAGGAACTATGTTAACTTTAGCGCAGTCGGATGCCGTCTTTTTGTATTTGTAAGCCCTCCGTAGGTACAGCACCCAACTGAGCAAAAGTTAACATACCTACCTAGTTCCTAATTAAAAGACAAGGCCCAGTTTTTTTTTTAACTTTTTACAGGTTTAAAAAAAAATTACACTTCTTACAAACAATATTATACATATAATATTATACATATCTGAAATACGGCTGAACCGAGTAAAAGCTACGGTGCTACAGACAGACATACAGACACACATAGCGGTCAAACTTTATTACACCCCTCTTTTTGCGTCGGGGGTTAAAAACACAAAGCAATAGGGAGTGTGTCTTATAGATAATGGCTATGCTATGGACTTTGTGCCAAGTTTCTTGAGGCGCACTCTTCTCGGCAATCATGGTTTCTCGAAGCGCTGGTAGACTCAAAAACTTACGTGTAAAGGAGTTAAAATTTTAATTATTAGTTTTAATAACAAACGTGAAATTTTTGAAAACCCGGTAATTTTTATTTCAAATTCAAAATTTTATCTCGAAAACGGTCCGATTTTAATGAAACTTAGTCAAGAATCATCTACGAGTACATTAGGCTTAGCTTACGATTGAAAAATCCGTATCCAAATCGGTTATCCATTTAGGAGCTAAAATGCCACACGCATACACACGTGAAACTTATAACACCCCTCTGCAAAGTATTGTACCATAACAAAAAATAGAAGCAAAACGTATTTTCCTATTTATATTCTGTGTTCTGTGTTAAAGGTGCAAGGGGTCTTCGAATTAATTCCAAGTCGCTGTATTCTACGCTCTGCACCTTACGCTGAATTAACCGGAGCGATTTCGAGGCGCTTTTACTGAATTGAAGTTTCATTTAATTCTTATTAATACTATAAGGAAGGCAAACGAACACCTTATGGTAAGTGATCACCACTGCCCATAGATACCCACAACCCCGGAGGGTTCGCAGATGCATTGCCAACCTAGAGAGCTAAGATGAAATGCCTCTTGTGCCCGTAAATACACCGGCTGTCTAGTAAGACTCCACACCGGAACACAACAGTGCTTGCACTGCTGCTCAGCGTCCAACCTCGCACAAGGTCCTACCACCCGCAAAATGTTATGAAATACTAAAACGAATACATCAACACTGCATCATTAATATCTGAGATCCAGCTTTGCCAGACGCTTGTTAAATTCTCAATTTAACTTTGCCGTAGCACGTACATATAGGTACATATATATTAATAAAAGCAGCGGTTCAAATGTTCGCAACATCGTATAACGAACGGCTAACGAATGCAGTTAACGAATAACGTTTATTAAACAAGAATACGCAGAAATATAACTAACCCTGGGAATCGAACGCGGATCACCAAATCATTAAGTAGATCAAAGTTACTTACCGAAAACTATTGTATAATTGTTGTTATAGTAAGTTAGTAAAATAGAAAAAAGGAAAAAACACAAAATAGAAAATCCATCGAGATCGAGCTAGAATGTTCGTGAAAATATTAATTCGGCTCCACGATTGACTCTGTTCGTTGTTAAGTTAGGCTAAAAAAGATCCCCGATTACTCGAAGACCTATTTTATTTTATTTTTCTTTGAAGGGGTATTTTCTAGTTGGTCCTATTTTCACCAGATCAAGATTCTGAGATCTTGGAGAAATCAAAGGAACTCTTAAACTTAGAGGCGGTTTCGCTTTTTTGTAAAAAAAAACTCTTTTCCTAAACTTCTAAATGACGAACATTTCCGGAATCAGAGAGCAGCGATTACGCAAAAAAAATTACCATAATCATTGTCTTGTAATATCATGTGCAATAAAGGATTTACATACATTTACATACATACATATTGCGTGTGGTAGGACCTTGTACGAGGTCCGTCCGGATCGCTACCACCATCTTACTTGTTAATCCTGCCGCTAAGCAGCAGTGCTTGCACTGTTGTGTTCCGGTGTGGAGAGTAAGACAGCCGGTGTAATTAAGGGCACAAGAGGGATTTCATCTCAGCCCTCTAGGTTGGCAACGCATCTGCAAACCCTCCGGAGTTGTGGGTGTCTATGGGCAGTGGTGATCACTTACCATCAGGTGACCCACTTGCTCGCTTGCCTTCCTCGTTGTATAAAAAAAAAAAACATACATTTTCATACTTACAAAAAACTGTGTGCGTTTTCGCAGCAAGTTCTGGAGGTCCACGCTTCATTATTTGGCAAAGTGGGAAACCGTATAGTTAAAGTGACAAAAGCTTTCCCCCTGTCAAAATGTTTATGACATTGCCATAAGATTGATTTTTGCCTGGCCCGTCTATACACGAAAGGTTACAGACCGCGGATTTTCACTAGCCACCCGCCACAAGCTAACACTACAGTTAGTTAACCGATAAAAATATTGCACGCTACGGGGAATGGAAAACGGCGAGAGCTCTCCATCCGAGTTATCGTGGAGGATATAACACATAGGAATAAAGCAGGCGAGTAGTCTATTCATACGGTTCTAAAAGTTTATGTAGGTTTACAGACTGTTTTCACCCCCGACCAATGATACATAAATAACACCCCTCTTTTTCTTCTGGGGTTAAAAACAGAGGTAGATTATGTCATCAGCAAGTCGCTCTCGAATTAGATCCAAACTTACGCGCAAATGTCAAAATGTCCGGAACACGCTTTTCACGAATTCTACCAATGACAAGAGCGGTTATTTCATTGACAAGTAAAAGAGCAGTTAGTCCATTGACAAGTTAACTATAAACTCAATTTAGTTCATAACAAAACCGAAGTACCCACCAATATTTAAAAAAAACAACATGCTCTCCCATAAGCGCTTGACGTAACACAAAAATCTCCCTTTTAAAAACACGATGACGAGTGTTAGATTAAAATGTAGTCTTCAATATTTTCCGTTATAAAAGACTCCCCCCTAACCCCCCCACGCCTTTGTTTTGCGGGAGCACTCCCACCAACTTCCAAATGCAGTTGCGAACCGCGTCAGATCCACGAACGTCGTACTAAATAGCCAAGCGTCGTCTAGTTCAGAGTTTCGTCGAGCGAAAAGATAACTATGTCGCAGGGTATTTGCAAACATTCTGCAATCGGCGATCGTTCAGGTTTTTGCTGTTTGCATTAGGGCTCCATTGTTGAGCTCTGAGCTCCTGTGGAGCGGTTCGTGTCGAATTTGTCTGCCGCTTTCATACTTGTTGAGTTTCAGATTTATGGTGGCGTCGGTGGAGATTGGAAAAGCATAAAGAACGTGACTTTCGGGCAAATGAAAGGAACTCGTTGCTTTAGAAGTTTTTGGGGTTGCTAAACGCCATGCACCGGCCACCGGTGGGGTCATGTAGCCGTTTCCCAAAGGCAAAAGTTGCAGCCTGTATTTTTCTACGAACTATTTTCCTAAACCACCCTATACTTCTGAGTAGATATTTGCAAATGAAAGATATTAATTTACGTAAAATTTACACAGATACTTGAAAATTATTTCATTATCATCATCATGTCAGCCGAAAAACCTCCACAGCTGGATATAGGCCTCTCCCAAGGCTCTCCACTCAGACTGGTCTTGTGCTTTCCGCATCCACCGCGATCCCGCAATCTTTACCAGGTCGTCGCTCCATCTTGTTGGAGGCCTGCCTCCAGCTCGTCTCCCGGTCCGCGGACGCCATTCGAGAACCTCCAGGCCCCATCGGCCATCAGTCGAAAGTATATTTAAAAGCCTAAACTTGGAGTTAAGCACACCCAAGCGATTATGTAAAATTATTCCGTATCTCAGGCATTCAAACTATCTTCCAACGTCTATTTTATCTTCTTTGGCTCACATTTTTTTTATTGTTTACCATCTGCCGAGATTCGAGACAATGCAATTATTTGTTTTAATATTTAACAACAATTTAAAAAACCCCGTCATTTTTATTTCAAACTCAAACATCATCATCATCATTTATTTAGCAAACATGTACATTAGTCTTAGAACTAATTATACATGGACCCTGGTAGGGTATAGCTACAGTAAAAACTTACTTGTGTCTACTTATATACATATTCATCTACTTTATAAATATTTCTAATATTTTCTCCAACTTAACATCTAACTATGGTACCTATGGCACAGTTCACTTAATAAACTAACTAACTTAACCTTATTCTAAAGTAAGCCTTCAATTTCTTATTTATCTGTAACATTAAATAAGTATTTATTTATTTATACATAAGTATAAGTATTTATTTATTTATACATAAGTACAAGTATTTATTTATACATAAGTATAAGTATTATGTTTATTGATAATTTTTATATCTTATTATGTCATATATATTTTCTTTATTCTTCCATCGAATCGAATAATAAAATTTGTGTAAAAGCATTTTTCGAAGTTCATCTATAAATATTTTATCACTTTGTATGTTTTTGATATCTAATGGTAATTTGTTCTCATCTCAAAAACGGCTCACCGTTTTTAATAAAACTTATCTGTAAACCATCTTAATCAAACTAATCCGCTAATCAGCTTTCGATTAAAATTAACCTAGTCCGAATCAGTTGATTCTTTTAGGAGCTACCATGCCACAAACACACGCACAGATAAACTTCAAGTTTATAGCACTAGCACCCCTATTTTTGTGTCGGCGGTAAAACAAAAGAACGTGAAAACTTAAAAGATGATAAAGTCAGAGGGTTCCGTAACGCGTCAGTGTGTTACGTAGTGGTGATGGTGATAGTTAGGTCTGTGTAACACGTGTTGATTCGTGTGGCAGAGGAGGGGGAATAGCCTGGGAAATGAATGCTCACAAAGGGGGTGTGGAGGGAATGGTCGAAAGCAGAAAGTTTGACTTCGGGACTTTGTTTGGACTAGTTAAAGGATTAACATACTAAAAGTCCCCACTCCTCGGAGGTGAGCCCTAGGGTGGGGGGCCCAAAGGAGGTCCCGTTTTTTGTTCATTTCTCGAAAACGATGTGTCATACCAAATTTTGTTATACTACACAATAAGCTGATATTTTTTTAAAATAAAAACCACACTTTTGAAAAACTACTGTTTTTCGAAGCTCATATCTACCCAACGATTGAGAATAGGTAAAAAGTATATACAACCAAGTTGTAGAAAATTTTATTAGCTTTCTTTATGTAGTACGACAAAAATTCCTATGACTCGTCGTTTCCGAGATGTAAGCAAAAAACCAAAAAACGGGTCCTTCTTTATAGCCCCCCCTCCTAGGGCTCACCTCGGAGGGGTGGGGACTTTTAGTATGTTTGTTTCTTAACTAGTCCAAAGTCCCAAAGTCAAACTTTCTGCTTTCGACCATTCCATCCACAATCAGTCGTTGACCACACTAGAAGTGTTGCATTAGAACATACTTAGGTACATTGGTAGCACGTAGCTATACCTGTGCCCTAAGCACGACTTGTCGAATCCTGCGTCACGTAAAATCGAATAGTAAACTATAACGAGTTTGTATGACGTTTGTATGACGTGAGCGTATTTGGAACTAAAATTTAGTATGAGATTTCTCGATCTCGATACGATAACCGTAACGTAACGCAGGATTCGACAAGTCGTGCTTAGGGCACTGCTACAGTGTGTGGTCCGGGGTGAGCAAATACCAACTGTTTTTACCAGACTGCGAAACGCAAAAGAGGGTAATGTGTTTAACAGCGTATGTATGTATGTATGTATGTATGTATGTTTGTTCCTTTGTGGCACTCTAGAGACCGAACGCGCGGGCCGATTTTAATGATTCTTACGTCAATCGATTCGTGTTAATCTTGCGAGTGTCACTAAATTATTTAAAAACAAAAAACCCGACTGCAAAAACCATTAACTAATAAAAAGAGAAAACTAGTGAAACAAACGGATCACTCACGTATGTCAGTCGAGTATAGCTCGACATGTTTCGGACTAATCCGTAGTCCTTCTGCAGTTTACGTCTCGCCACCGGCGTGGCGTGTGCTCCCAGAGGAAGGACTACGGATTAGTCCGAACCATGTCGAGCTATACTCGACTGACATACGTGAGTGATCTGTTTATTTCACTATGTTTGAGTCTCACTGTAGTTATATGTTAAAAGAGAAAAACTAGCTCATTATAAGTAGTTTATACATAGGTAGCTTGAATATTATAAGGACTGCAGGCGGGGGCAAACAAAAATGATGAAACAGCTGTAACATGCCCCCGCCTGCACTCCTTATAATGTTCAAGCTACCTATGAACAAACTACATATAATGAGCTAGTTTTTCTCTTATTAGTTAATGGTTTTTACAGTCACGTTTTTGTTTTTAAATAATTTTGTTTATTAGTTCATAATAACAAAACGGGTTGGAAGAAACTTGCCGTTAACAGAGAGGTGGCGGGCGGAGGGGCAGGCATTTGCTCAGCAGTGGGATACTTTACCAGGCTAATAAAACAAACAATACGAATAAGATCTTTCACAGCAAAAGGCGAGCCCCAGTCATATGCACATAAAAATTACTCCAGCACTTGCCAATTAGTAACTACCCTACAAAGGCAACCTTAGCAAACCCTTTACGAGCGCAAAAATACAATTTGCATTCCAGTAACATGTGTAGGTAATGTGCAACGCCTCCCATACTCTTTTATTTCGCCCGCGATGCAAATGCAGCTAGATTTTCAATTCAGCTGTATGCTCTAAAAGTTAGCCGTGGAAGGTGGTGCGGCTCTTGTTGATATGCAAAGTGAGGGAGTTATTAATGGTAATTAAATACGTTACATTTAGACAATGACGAGTTATAGTAAGATGTATGAGGAAATATTAATTGAATCAGAATTTGCAGAGGTTCGTATTCTTATGAACTAAAAACAACTATTAATTTATATACAAACGAGATAATAGAAAATCAAACGAACTTACCTGTAAATGAAATTCGATTACTATTAAACGATGTGATTCGCCCGAGAGATTACATTTTTTTGTGGTAGCGGCGGCTGAGGTAGGGATGTTAGGCAAGTGGTTTTACCGGAACCGAAATCAGAATCAGAATTTATAAATTTAGGTAGTCGCAACCGAAATCGGGACCTACATGGACCAGATACAGGAGAAAGCTGATGTCGTGTTGTATCAGGAGGTCAAGGAGCTGGCTTATAGGAGAGATGATTGGAAGAAACTCCACAAGTTTGAAGATGATAAAATTGTGAATGATTAAGTGTATCCAGGGAATGAGAATTCACAATAATTACCTAACGTAGAATACTTCACCTTGTTGCATTGTAAATAAATGTCGGAAAAGAAGCTAATCGCTTTAGTTGAAAGTTACCATATTACTGCAGCATAGAGACTGTTTAGGCTGATAAATATTGTGGCTGAAACTTTTAGAATACGAAATGAGTTGGAGCTCTCAGTCTAGTTAATAGCTGTTTTGTAATTCATGTGCTCATAAGCAACTGTCAGAATAGAAAGTTTAACGTTCCATTTTCAATCGCGCGGCGTTTTTTATGTACCATTAAAGTTCGAGACAGAAACGTAGTATTTTTTGGGGTTAGGGTATCTGCCTCGACAGGAAAAACTGAACCTTCACAGGGTCACTTGGTTGTCTCTTTGTATGTCTGTCAATCTTACACATCACCAGACGTGTTTTACGTCGCACTGCCGGGCGCAGGCCTGCTCTGAACATCTCAAATAAAGGTAAATCTATAGGGTATTTCGTGTTGACCTAGAACCATTAAATTTGGCTTGAAGTAATCTTCTTGTCTCATAGAACAACTAAAAGGAAAAAACAGAAAAACGTAAATTTGTAGTTAATTATTTTTTTGCAGTAAACTTGTTTACAGTGGTGAACTGGCCGCGAACTAGTCAATGCATGCGGACAACAGTTGTCCAGTGGCAAAGTTAAAGTTAGTCTCTCAATCCAGTTTATTATTTCCACAAGTTGGTATGGAACCTGAAGCGGGCGAAAGTGTGGACTGTTTATTAATGAATTAAAGATGATATCAAGTTAAAATGTGGTTTAATAAGGAAATAAAAGGACAAAAGGAAATACCAAACCAATCACTAGAACTCCTGGCAGGACAATACAAGACAATGACATAAAAAATAATACATCAAAAAATCATAAACACTAAAAATTAAAAGAGTTCGCAACAGAACCCTTGGTGCGCGAGTTTGACTCTCACTTGGCTGGTTTTTTTCTTTGCATCTCCTGTTGCCACTCTCTGATAGTCCGTTTGCTACAGGATGATCTCCTGTCGATATCAAATCAAATTCTAAGATAATTTCCTTCACAAACTTTAGTCGATACTCAGAATACTCGGGTACATAATTACACAAAGCAACGAAACAATCTGTAGCCTCCTAAGTTAGGGAAGAGCGCCACGCCAACCAACATTTCAATAAGCATGGCATGCCGCCAATAGTTCGATTCCTTATCGAATGAATGCCAATTAAATTCTGCAGTTTGGCTAGACCAACGGAAATCTCTTTGATTTATGAGCTGCGATAAAATTTTATCGAATCAAAGTGGACGGTTTGAGTTAACAGCCATTCGCACTTCGCCGGTTCGAGTTCAGTCTTGTTAATTACTATTTCAAGCGGTAACTGCTGTGTTTTACTTTTTGTCACGTCAGTGAGTTTTCTAAAAGGTTTTACCGCGTAAGAATGTTTCCTATTTGTTTAGTTTGACAGTTTCAGTCTGACTTTAGCAACTGTTGTATGTGACATGACTACATTCTAATGCATTTATGTATTTTATTCTATAATAGTCACCTCCCAGCTAACTACAGCATTTGATAAAGTATCAACTGATATATTAGGTACACATAATTATATATTTACAAAATTCGTTCACACGGACCAAGGTTCAAAATTATATCTTTAATGATTAGAGTACATAGTGTTACGCATATTTTAAAGCTTAGGTTAGGTTTAAAAGAACCGATTAAATCACAGACACATAAAAGTCCCAGGCTAATTTTAGCACTTCCAATATTAGATACTTTGCTAGAACGATAAAAGCGAGAGGACTGCCAATGAATGTCTGTACAATGTCGCGTTCCTTTAATATACAATAAGCCTGCCGTAGCTAATAGTTTCACTATAAAGAGGTCTTTGTACCATTCATTTCGTATGACACTTACAACTCTGCTTATCACAATAGCGCCATCTATGAACTCAAAAAAAAACGAATGCATCTACATTAGTATCTGTTCGCTTCACTATTGTCTTTAGCAGACGTCAAAGTTGCATAGGAAATCAACGGTACAGACACCACTCTGTAGTAAAACTGTAGTAAACTATGAACCAGTCTTATTGTTTGAAAGGAACATCGTGTCTACAGACATTGGCAGTCATCTTGGATTTATTGATCAAGCGAACAAAGTGAGCGAAGCGTCTTTGTTTCAGCTTGGACAAAAATGATTTTGTCTGTCTGCAGTCTGTCAGGCTGTTCTACAGCTCATTGAGCCACTAGTTGTTATTGCTTTATGCTTTTCAATTCATCATCATCTTATTTAAGAATATCACTCTTGTCAATAGAGTTGTCTCCAGTCCGTTCTTATCAATGCAAGTTCTTTCCACTCCTGATACGACACAACGTCTATCTTCTTTTTTATTTGATCTAAATCCTCTATCCACTGCCTTCCCCTTCCTCTCTTTCTTTCTATTTATCCTTCTATAATTTTCAGTACCAGATCATTGTGTCATATCAAACGGCCCACCATTTTCCCTCTCCTAGTCTACATTGCCGAATTTCCACTAGTACACCAACCAATTACACGTGCCTTAACAACAGCTATTTGAACCCCATGTCTGAAATATTTGATGTCTAGCCAATCGGAATAGAATCGAAGCAATGGCCAATTCGTACCAATAACATTGTAGGGATCTAGGCTAAGTGTGCTCCCGATACACAATAAAGGTTAGGTTTAATTCACGCCAGAGCTTCTTTTAATCTCATTTTTAGGGTTCCGTACCTCAAAAGGATAAGATGGAACCCTTAGGATCACTTCGTTGTTTATTATGACAAGGTTAATAAAATTAACAGTTAACACCAAATCTTTCACAATGTCTAATAGATTGATTTCCATCCATCTGTCTGTATGTCTGTCAAATCCAAGAAAATCAAAACTTATACTTAGGGAACTACCTCCCATAGAATTATGTCAGAACACAAATCGAGGAAAATAATAGCTATTCTTCTTTAAATAGTCACACTGTAACAGACACACAAAAAAAAAACGGAAAACACAACTGACCCGGATCTTTGACATTCCGTGTAACGTGCCGTACCATTACATCAAAGTGAGTAAAAACTGAAACGGAGAAAAATATACTCAATTCAGATCATGAATTCAAGGAAAAAATCTAAAAAAACAAAATACAAGCAAGCTCGAGTCGCACTTGGCCGAGCGTTGTTATAGAATAGGGGAGGCCGGCGAAAAATAGAAACACCTGATACTGATTGATCAAAAACGCACACAGATGAAAGAAACGCCAATGGAGAGATGCTTTGTCAATATGGAGAGTTTATACCTAACATGTCTATAGCAAGACTCGGCAAGTAAAAGTTAAAAAGCAAAAACAACGGTAATTTATTGAATCAAGCGTTACTTTGCGGAGGTCCATATTTATGAACTAAAAAACAATTACTTTGCTCACCCGCGACCACTAATGACAAATAGTTATATCTGTGCGGCAAATGTATGTTTCCATGCAACACCTCCGTGGAGAGTCAGCGTCAGCGTTTAGTATAGTGGTGGTGGTGATAGTTGGATCTGTGTGGCATGTGTTGATTCGTGTAGCAGTGGAGGCGGAGGTGTTGCATGGAAACATACATTTGCCGCACAGATATAACTATTTGTCATTAGTGGTCGCGGGTGAGCAAAGTAATTGTTTTTTAGTTCATAAAAACAACGGTAGTTCTCCAGAAGTCTTCCCCATGTCTAGGCAGTTCTCATGGCTCTACCTATTAAAATGACATTGTTTTTCATTTATGGTACCATTGACTTTAAAAGCCCAAGTAAAAAAAAACAAGATGTTAAAGTCATCATCATCATCATCATTTCAGCCGAAAGACGTCCACTGCTGGACATAGGCCTCCCCCAAGGCTCTCCACTCAGCCCGGTCTCGTGCTTTCCGCATCCACCGCGGTCCCGCAATTCTTACTATAAGGTCGTCGCTCCATCTTGTTGGAGGCCTACCGACAGCTCGTCTCCCGGTCCGTGGACGCCATTCGAGAACCTTCTGACCCCATCGGCCGTCAGTTCTGCGAGCAATGTGCCCCGTTCACTACCACTTAAGTTTCGCAATTCTTCGGACTATGTCGGTAACTTTAGTTCTACTGCGGAAATCATCATTTCTGATTCTGTCCCGCAGAGGAACCCCGAGCATAGCCCTCTCCATCGCCCTCTGAGTGACTTTGAGCTTCCTTATGAGGCCCATCGTTAGCACCCACGTCTCAGATCCGTAAGTCATCACTGGCAACACACACTGGAGATGTTAAAGTACTGCAAAAAATTCTAGACATGTCTCGTCTCAGTATTTGAATTTAATTTGTGAGACTTTCTTACCACTCTAAAGCTCACGTGACGCTGAATCCAATTTCACCACGCCCCCATACTCTTGCAAATTTAAATTTCTATCTGTATTCAATTGTATGGTTAGTAAACAAAAAATATGTCGATAACTGTGGCGTTTCAGGAGATCAGACACGTTTCGCATTGTTGCATTTTTCAAAATAACACCCAATTGTTGGTGACTTTTCAATACCTACGGTGAGAAAACATTGTCATTTCTTGGTAAAACAAAATAGAAATATGTTACCACGAGTCCGTAAACAGCAGAAATTACGAAATTACATTACATAGCTTAAGTACTAGCCATTGTCATTGTCATTGTCATTTCTTGGTAAAACAAAATAGAAATATGTTATCACGAGTCCGTAAACAGTTTTAAACGAAATTACATTACATAGCTTAAGTACTAGCCGACTTGTGTATTTAAAATTTGCGTTAATAAAAACGAGCTCCAACTCCATAGTCTTACGTAAAGCCCCATCTAGACGTCGAGTCAATAAAATGAACAAAAATAACGCAGTAATTTAAATTTAAAGTAAAGGCAAGTGTAATTATCAAGCTAATTCAATTAATTTTTGATGCACGGCATCGAAACACGGCCACTTATTCGTAAATTAAATTACTCGTTATTTTTATGCCTCTGGTCCAATCAGCCAGTATCCAACCCAACACTTCAAGCCAGCACGCAAGGGTTCCAGATTCAAATTAGCAGAACAAACGTCGGTGCATATGCAATTTGTTTTCATTTCTTGAATTTCAATGCTGGCTGGCTGCCAAATGATCGACACGTTTTGGCGGCAAGCCAGATGATCTGGTAAAAAAAAGAAGAAAAAAACCTATTTATGTTCGTAATGTGACATTCCCCATTTGCGTAATTAAATGCTTTAGGTGGCTGCCAGGCCGGCGTGCCAGTGGCACATTGTTGATGTTTCTGGATATTACGCAGTAAACATTATATCGGATGGCAACACTTTGACACCATTTAAATTAGAAACACGGGCTGGTTAATCCTTCAGTTTATCGATTGTTTTACACGTTAAATCAATGGATTAAGTGCTGGAAATATCGGCGACAACGGTGACAAATTGCATCATCTAAATGACAAACGAAGTCTTAAACGTGGCAATAAATGTGGCAGGTGGGTACAGTACGCTTCAAACTTAAATGCATCTCTGAATTTGTTCTGGAGGTATTGCGGTCCCGTTCCCACATTCCCATTTCCCGCTCCCCATACATGTGACTAACTTCACTGTACCAAACTCTATACCAAATTTGAAATTGGAATTGCCCGTTGAAAGTTTTCCATTCATTCAAGTTAATAGTTTTCAGGTGGGGTAGTTTTTCATAGGGTAGTCATATTCTTGTGGTTTTCTGAGTACCTATTCTTGTTAACGGACTTCAAAAACAGAAGGAAGTTCTCAATTCGTCTTAATGTTTTTTTTTTTCAATGAAGTTTCAATACTTGATAGATTTTAACAGAAAAACCGTAAAAATAAAATAAACGAGAAAATACAAAGATTAGAAGATAGTACTTTGAGGTCATGAATTAAATAACGATTTATCATGTTCAAAGAAGTTAGTAAAAATATAAAAAATATAAAATATAACAAGTATAACAAATATCAATCGCACAGTTCTTCAATCCTTCAAACTGCATAATTCGTACGTTATTTTTCTACGTGACGTGGTTTTCTTTCGATACTAGTGATCCCGTCAACATCGGATTTTACTTTGGTTTTTATTCAGCTTTTATTGGTTTTTATTTAGCGATTTGGTAATCGCCAAGTTAACCTTCTCCGAATCGAGCTGTCATCGGCTATCGTAACTCACCGCTTAGCGGCGTTGCTATCGCCACTCGTAAAAGTCCGACTTCAAAGTTCACGAAGCTATTTTCGGATGTTTCGTAGTCGTAATTGTGACGTGATTTTTTTACGATAGCTTCGTAGATCAGGGCTATTGTACCGGTTTTTTACTATTAGAAAACGCTTGGTTTATAAAGGTAGTATTAAAATAGAAATTGAATTGGCAGCGCAGTATTTACTCGAGGTTGCTGGTCAAAGATAATAAATAAAATAGATGTCATTAATTGGTACAAGCATAACTTGCGATTGTCTTTACTTAACTGATGCAAACATTTTTAATCTAAAGGCACTTGAGTAGGTATCGTTCCACGATTAAAAAAAAACAACATCAAAAAACATAAAAAACAACATAAGTCATCGCGTGAGGCATATATCAAAGAAACTATTGATAATAACGACTTTGGCTTTTAATTGGAAATGGCTTTAAAACGATTTAATTCGCTCGTTAAATGATTTGATCGTTTTGTTCGCCACACACGCTGAAACCACAGTATAAACTAGGATGTGATCTCTAAACAAAATACTGAATTTTAATTGGCACAAGCGCTCCCGTCCGCGCACCCGCGCTCTCCTCGGAGGCGGGGACTATTGCCTGCTACTCTGGCTAAACGAGCGGTACGACTTCTACCGTATCACGCGCAACTCTGTTATCTTGAAATAATCGAGTTACGCCTAACCACTGCAAGCTGAATTTAAATACCATCATCATCATCATCATGTCAGCCGAAAGACGTCCACTGCTAGACATAGGTCTCTCCCAATACTCTCCACTCAGACCGGTTTTGTGATTCCCGCATCCACCGCGGTCCCGCGATCTTTACTAAGTCGTCGCTCCATCTTGTTGGAGGCCTACTGACACTTTGTCTCCCGGTCCGCGGATACCATTCGAGAACCTTCTGACCCCATCGGTCATCAGTTCTTTGAACAATGTGCCCCGCCCACTGCCACTTAAGTTTCGCAATTCTTCGAGCTATGTCGGTAACTTAACATATAACTAAAACAGAAATTACAAAATTATAGTTAGTTTCTGAAAAAAATTTAATGTCGAACTCACCTCACTATCTGCGGCTCCCCTCAGGGCTGGGAACTACTGCCTGCTACTGTTTAAAGTTAAAGATTTGTCTTTAAATAAATCGTCGTTTCAAGACGATCGGTCGCGAATCAGTAGTGTAATGTATGGAACCATATTGACATAATTTAAACTATCGATTCGTCAGTTTGCTCAGCCTGAAATGATGAATCGTAACGATATAAACCGCGTATAAGTGCGCAACGCGCGCGCTTGTAAGCGCGAATACAGATCCAACGTGTTGTTTGCAGATTACATTCTGGGCTTATGCTGTTTGAAACCGCACATGATGAACCCTTAATATAGTTAAATTGAGAAACGAACGGCTGTCTGCATCTTTTATTTATGCATATCCTGGTTACTCTGTTCTGGCGGTTAGTTTATG
Source organism: Clepsis dumicolana (assembly GCA_963691665.1). Classification (NCBI taxonomy): domain Eukaryota; kingdom Metazoa; phylum Arthropoda; class Insecta; order Lepidoptera; family Tortricidae; genus Clepsis; species Clepsis dumicolana. The sequence goes on along the minus strand of OY829507.1, from coordinate 16,633,230 downwards.
TACGTTAACTAGTTGCGGTGTTGTTCATGTTTGCTTTTTATTGTTTGAAGCTGTGCTAGCCTTCCATTCTAAGAAATCATTAAATGAGACGGCATGCCTAGATCACGCCCCTATTTCACTAACGTTGCGAATGTCATTTTTACAATGACAATCGATTTACATTCCACTGGCAATATGAAGCGCGCTAAAACAAATACGCTTCAAGTCAGATTGTCGAGCATGACTTTACGAATGCTGCGTAATGTTACGGTTACCAAGTCCGGATAGACAGAAGGACGGACAGACGACGAAGTGATCATGAGGGTTCCATTTTTCCTTTGGAAGTACGGAATCGAGATGTCAGATGCGCTTTTGTTTTTAGACAATGATGATTGATGTAGATAAGCGACAAGCCATGCTTTACGTAAAAATCTCTAGTTTATTAACACTAAAACTTAAGAACGCAATGATTTGTACCCATCATATAAAAACTGTAACTATACCTATTAACCAAGATCTATAACCGTGTCCTCACTTCTTTTTAACTCTCGCATTAACATTTTTGAACTTCGCCCAGCAGACATTTTAAAAGATAAATAAATCAATAGTGAATAACGCATAACGTCTTCTTGATTGTTGATAAATCGATTCTCCATACGTTGCTTTACGTTTGTCAACGATATAGGCCACAGCTGTTCACAATAACTAACTATCTTTAAGATTATCGGACCATTATAATGTAGTCTTACAAGATTAATTAATTGCTGTACATTTTCTAAGTATTACAAAGAACGACACAAGTGACATAGATTTGGTAGACGACTTAAAATTTCAATAGAATAGCGCTTAAGTTTGAAATAGACCGACTTGTAATGTTGAGTTGTGCTAGTCTTTTGCGGTGTGCTAGTGATATTGTCTGACGAGCTTGACGAAGACCTGTTAATTGTTAGTAAATGTTCTAAGAAAATATTAGAAGAATGTTGAAGAAAATAATACTGTTTGTTGAGTCATCGGGATAAAGATTCTTTGGTAGTCATTATGTTGCGAGTGTTGACAGAAAAATAATCTAAGTGGTGTCTAAGTGGTATTAGTTTCATTCAATTAATTTGTTCTAGATCTACTTTTCTGAGTACTTCTGTACTAACTGTACTTATTTAACATTAAAGTAGGTGTTTGTGATCTTTTGCCTCTGTCGATTCACTAATAATTTAGTTACACGTTAAACAGCTGAACTCACATTTTTTTGTACCTTAACATTTTCAGTTAATTAATTCATATCAAAAAACAAATCGCCAAAAACCCTGTTTATTATCGAACCAGATCACATAATTTAACGAAGAACCGGTCATTTTTGAACATTAAATTTTTTTTCTCTTAAATAATATAAAAAAAAAAAACGAATTGACAAAAAAAAAACTATGTAATTAATAATTAGCAAACCTGCTCACAAAATTTCACGAGACTCGTTTGAGAAATGTGACCTGAAGATGAGAACAGATCGATAGCCGACAGACGCGGACGGACAGACAGACATACATACGAAATAATTTTTTGTCAAAGCTGAACTGACAAGCTTCGCTCACCTTCGCTTCGCTCGGTCAGTAAATAACTTATGAACTAAAAAACAATTACTTTGCTCACCCGCGACCACTAATGACAAATAGTTATATCTGTGCGGCAAATGTATGTTTCCATGCAACACCTCCACCTCCACTGCTACACGAATCAACACATGCCACACAGACCAACTATCACCACCACCACTATACTAAACGCTGACGCGTTTCGGCACTCTCCACGAGGCCATTTACGAAGCACAACAACAACCCGCTCAACATGCCACCACTTCCACTACTGACATATGTAAACCATGTACTCAACTTAGTTAATGACAAAACCAACGTACCCACTAATATTTTATAAATTCCAAACTACCCTTTTATGTAAGTCCTAAACTACCCTTTTTTAAGAAATGAATTCCAAACTACCCTTTTTATTTTTATTTTTAATCTACGCCAGGTACCCCGTTATTTTTAACCGAGTACGGTAAAAAGAGAAGTCATGTTCTCATTATTACTATGACACATTATTAAAATTAGAACCAAGTCGTAACAAAGGCGAAGAAACCAAATTAACTTGTTCATTAATAATAGACCCCATGTTGTTGTACCTAATTATTTCCAATTGTTCTAAAACCGATAGCCGCAAACCCTTATCACAATAATGTAAAATTTCGTACGTATCTGAGTCTAACAACGAATGATTCGTTTCTAATAAATGCTTGGCAAAGTTTGATTTCTCTGGATGATCATGCCTATATGACGAGACATGCTCTTTAAATCTAGTATCAAAGCTTCGACCGGTTTGTCCAATGTATACTTGACTACAGTCGCCACAAGTGAGTTTATATACGCCCGACCTGTTCCCTTTATCCACCTTTTCTTTGTTATTACAAAGTCTAGAACGTAAAGAATTAGTAGTCTTAAAGGCAACATTGATGTTATTTGATTTTAAAATATTATAAATCTTGTCAGACAACCGGCCAACATAAGTAATACTAGATCTAAATTTGTTAGTAGGCTGAGATGGCAACGCAGAGTAAAGCATGCTATTCACTATCCGTCCCTGCTTCTTTTGAACCAGACTATTAACCATTGCTGTACTATAACCATTTGTTGTTGCTATCTGATATATAGTATGTAACTCAGAATCATAATGCTCTT
>OY829507.1:16333128-16630328 GCA_963691665.1 Clepsis dumicolana | reverse complement strand
ATATTCTTAGATGTCACTTAGAAAGGAAGCGTTTACATCCGGGGGAGGTTTGTGAGTTAATAGAATTAGTAACTTTATGCATGAAACAAAATTATTTCAGATTTAATGGTCAATATTATTTGCAGAGTGATGGTTTAGCAATGGGGTCACCTCTTAGTCCTTTAATGGCTGACGTTTTTATGGATAACTTTGAAAAACAATATATAGTGGGGAACAGCAATTTAGTATATTATTATAGGTATGTTGATGATTTAATTTTATGTTGGAAGGGGAGTATGAGGCAGCTAGATTTGTTTATTAGTGCTCTCAATAACAAACATCCAAAAATAAAGTTCAAACGAGAATTAGAGGAAAATCGTTCATTAAATTTTCTGGATTTAACTATTACAAGAGTAAATAATAGGCACCAGTTTCAAATTTACCGTAAGCCTACGTACACAGATACTGTCATACCTGCAAATTCTACTCACCCATGGCAGCATAAACTGGCTGCTTTCCATTGTTATGTACATAGACTACTAACTGTACCTCTGTCGAAAGAGCATTATGATTCTGAGTTACATACTATATATCAGATAGCAACAACAAATGGTTATAGTACAGCAATGGTTAATAGTCTGGTTCAAAAGAAGCAGGGACGGATAGTGAATAGCATGCTTTACTCTGCGTTGCCATCTCAGCCTACTAACAAATTTAGATCTAGTATTACTTATGTTGGCCGGTTGTCTGACAAGATTTAATAATATTTTAAATCAAATAACATCAATGTTGCCTTTAAGACTACTAATTCTTTACGTTCTAGACTTTGTAATAACAAAGAAAAGGTGGATAAAGGGAACAGGTCGGGCGTATATAAACTCACTTGTGGCGACTGTAGTCAAGTATACATTGGACAAACCGGTCGAAGCTTTGATACTAGATTTAAAGAGCATGTCTCGTCATATAGGCATGATCATCCAGAGAAATCAAACTTTGCCAAGCATTTATTAGAAACGAATCATTCGTTGTTAGACTCAGATACGTACGAAATTTTACATTATTGTGATAAGGGTTTGCGGCTATCGGTTTTAGAACAATTGGAAATAATTAGGTACAACAACATGGGGTCTATTATTAATGAACAAGTTAATTTGGTTTCTTCGCCTTTGTTACGACTTGGTTCTAATTTTAATAATGTGTCATAGTAATAATGAGAACATGACTTCTCTTTTTACCGTACTCGGTTAAAAATAACGGGGTACCTGGCGTAGATTAAAAATAAAAATAAAAAGGGTAGTTTGGAATTCATTTCTTAAAAAAGGGTAGTTTAGGACTTACATAAAAGGGTAGTTTGGAATTTATAAAATATTAGTGGGTACGTTGGTTTTGTCATTAACTAAGTTGAGTACATGGTTTACATATGTCAGTAGTGGAAGTGGTGGCATGTTGAGCGGTTGTTGTTGTGCTTCGTAAATGGCCTCGTGGAGAGTGCCGAAACGCGTCAGCGTTTAGTATAGTGGTGGTGGTGATAGTTGGGTCTGTGTGGCATGTGTTGATTCGTGTAGCAGTGGAGGTGGAGGTGTTGCATGGAAACATACATTTGCCGCACAGATATAACTATTTGTCATTAGTGGTCGCGGGTGAGCAAAGTAATTGTTTTTTAGTTCATAAATATGGACCTCCGCAAAGTAACGCCTGATTCAATAAATTAGTAAATAACTTGATAAGGCTTCCATAACATAGTAGTTACCACTATAGTTAGTGGAAATTCATTAACAAAGTTGTCACCTTTCAATACCCACTCGATCTTCTAATTATACTCTATTACATCCTTCGAAAGATGAGGTTCTGAACTTGGGAAATTCGATATTCTAGCAGAACAAAGGGTCTTAGTAAATGGATTCACACGAACTAATTGGCGTATTTTGATACTGATGATTATCATTTATGAGAATTTGGACTACAGTATAATATTGTATACTTACATTGTTAGTTTCTAATAAAAGTGGAGAGTGAAAATTAAAACAACCGTTTTCTTAAATGTAGGATGACGAAGTAAGTTTTATTTAAAGCAAAGATATCAAGTACACATTTACACGTTAGAGGACGCTAGTGGGTTTATTTTATGTTACCAGTATAAATAAATTTTAACACCCCAACTACAGAAAATAAACCTAAAACTTTTCTATAACTATGAGCTTTTCATTTATACTAACATTCAAAACCTAACTCTTACTCATTCCCATGCCTTCAATACATTTATAATGTTTCATAGGACTTAATGCTTTAGTCAGTACATCAGCTGGCCTAGCAGTTGTTGGCAAATAATTTAAATTAATAATTTTATTGTTAACAGCATCTTTAACAAAATGATACCTAACATCTATATGTTTACTCTTTCTATGACATACATAGTTTGCCACCAACTTCTGTGCACTTTGACTATCATTATACAAATTCACAGTATACAAATTACCAGCTAGTTCACATAACAAAGATCTTAAATATATTGATTCTTTACAAGCTTCTGTAACAGCCATATACTCGGCTTCCATACTTGACAAAGCCACAGTTCTCTGCTTTCGGATTTCCCATGAAATTGCCGAGCCTGACATACGAAAACAATAACCTGTATAAGACCTGCGGTCTACTGTACTACTGGCCCAGTCGGCATCTACATAACCTACAAGTTCTGGCTTTGCATTTTCATATTTTAAACAGTAATTTTTTGTTTTCTTCAAATACCTAAGTATTGGATATTAGTATGACATTCATTAAATTGACTGAGAAAACTAACACTAAAAGATATATCTGGTCTTGTGAGAACCGATAAATACATCAGACTTCCAATCAATTGTTGATACGGAATCTCATTTTCAGAATTTTCACACTTTTGAATATCTAATTTACATTCCATGGGAGTACTAGCTTCTTTACAATTTAGCATATTAAATTTATTCAGTAACTGTTCAACATATTGCACTTGGTCTAAAGTAATAATATTGGATTTTTTATCTATCTTAACCCTCATACCTAAGCATTGTTGAACCTGACCTAAATTCTTTATCTTAAACTTAGAACTTAACACAGAAATTAGTTTTTCAGTCTCTTCTTTACAGTTATTACTAGAATAGATAAAAGAATCGTCTACGTATAAGGCAATAATAATGTACACATTATTATTAACTCTAGTGAAAACACAAGATTCTAAGCAACTCTTTTTGAACCCTAATTCACACAAACACTGCTCTACTCTCTCGTACCAAGACCTAGAGGACTGCTTCAATAAATAGATTGCTCTATTTAATTTTACAATAACATTTTTCTTATTGGGATCACAGTCAATATTTGGCTGAAGCATATAAATATCCTCTTTAAGAAAACCATTCAAGAATGCTGTTTTCACATCTAAATGAGTGATATTTAAATTTAATTGAGCTGAGAGAGCAAATAACATTTTAAGAGTCTTACTACTGGGGAAAAAGTCTCTTCATAATCAACACCAGGCTTCTGCGTGAAACCTTTAGCTACCAGACACGTTCTATGCCGAACACTATTATCACTATTTACTTTGTTTTTGTACACCCACTTACACTAGAGTCTTGTGAGGAGGTAGTTCATCAACAGGAACCCACGCCTCATTTTCTTCGAACGCCTCCAGCTCGTCTTTCATAGCTTCAATCCATTTTTCTCTGCCTGGACTTTCTAAGGCTTCACGAACAGTAATAGGGTCCTTGGTCACTTCCGAACTGGCCAATGTACAAAGGTTTGAAAATCCATAGCGCTCGGGTGGTTTCCTCTCTCGTTTGGTAGTTACTGGGTCAGGTTGTTCTGGTTCACTGTCCTCCTCAGATGCTGTGGTTTGCTGCAATGTAGAATCCAAATCAGTCATAGCGTTAAGGTAATCAGATTCTGAAGAAATATCTAGACTCTCACAACTTGGAGAATGTTCCTCTTTTATTTCTTCTTTATTACTCTCAACATGGCTGCCAGACTCATCTGTTTGGATTTGATCCCCAACTTAAACTGTAATGATATTACCTACTTTTTTTCAGTATTCTCATGGATTACTACATCTCTGCTTGTTGTGATTTTCTGCTTTACAGGATCATAAACTCTGTAACTTTCACATTTTCTGCAAAACCAACCAGGATATGCTTCTTCGACTTAGTATCCCACTTAAGCCGTTTTTCTTTGGGGGTGTGAACCATAACCAGGCTTCCAAATATTCGGATATGGCTCAAATCTGGTTTCGGATTAGTCCAGAGTTCATATGGAGTTTTACTATATAAGCCTGAAGCGATGGATCTATTTCTCAGGAAGACGGCAGTATTTGTTGCCTCCGCCCAAAACCTCTTATCTAAATCTGCATCAAATAATAAACACCTTGCTCTTTCTACTAATGTTCTAATATTTCTCTCACTGCAACCATTCTGCTCAGGAGTATATGCATTGGTCTTTTGATGCACAATACCTACTTCCTTCAAATAATTTTCAAACTCATTGCTACAGAATTCTAAGCCATTGTCTGTCCTGAATATTTTTATTTTTCTACTCTGCTGATTTTCTACTAATGATTTGAATTCCGAAATAGTGAAAAACTTCACTCTTTGGTTTGAGAAAATAGACAAAAGCCATACGGGTATAGTCATCAACTAATATAAGGAAATACCTTGATCCTCCGATTGAAGTTTTCTCCATGGGTCCGCAAACATCAGCATGGATCATATCCAATAGCTTGCTGCTCCTTGTTCCTGCATGACCAAATGGCAACCGTGACTGCTTTCCTTCGCAACATACTGTGCATGTACTTTTGTTAATTACTGACTTGTCTGAGAATGACACACCCGTGACTGCTCCATCTCGCATCTTATTCAAATCATTCATATTCAAATGTCCTAATCTCCTGTGCCATGTTTCGCTGCTAACTGTCACAGTAGGAGATGTAAACAAACACTGTTTGGTTTCCAACATTAACTTGTAAACGCCGTCTATTTGGTTAGCAACTGCCACCAAAATGTTCTGTTGATTGTAAACATAGCAACAATTATCTTTAAATTCCACACTATTGCCATTTTTAATCAGCTGACTTATTGAAATCAAATTCGTTGTGAGGTTAGGTACATAAGAAACATCTTTTAAAGTAACTTCGTACTTACAATGTGGAGTTATTGTAATTATATCCACATCACCCGAGCACAAAACCGGCATGGCACTTTGATTTGCTGCTATTATCTCCTTGATACTCGGTGAAAAACACGGATTTTTAATCATGTTTACATCTGACGTCAAGTGAACACTGGCGCCCCTATCTAAGTAAAAGTCTTGTTTACTATAGTTTCCGCTCAAGAAAACTGCCGAAAATGCATTAGTCTTCTTAACTTGTTCGATATTCTTCTGTTTACACTGCGATTTATAATGTCCAAACTGCTTACATCCGTAGCACTTTATATGAGACTTCTCCATTTTGCTCGTGCCGGCCAAAGACAATCTGCCGCCATGATGACTTGATCTTGAGCTGTCATTTTTCCAATGGCTACCAACGTGACGTTGACGACTGTGTTGCCCAGTGCTAAAAAATGCACTACCTGCCTCCGAGTCGTTACCTGTCAAATCAATCAACTTGGTCTTGATTACGTCAGCGGTTATGGCGATACCCGAATGTTCTATCGCCATAATCATCGGAAAGTATTTTTCGGGTAAACCTGCTAGCAAAAAACCTAAAACCCATTCGTCGTTCGCGGAAAAACCTGTTCCTGATAGCTTCTGGGCCGTCTCGATAATTTGCGTAATACAGGTAGTCATCGAATCACTGCTGTCTAGACGAATCGATATTAAACTACGCAATAACGTTATTCTTCGGGAGAATCCAGAGTCATCAAACATAGTCTTCAATTTCTGCCATAAGTCCTTACAGCTTGAAGCTTCCTTAATGTGAACATACAGCGACGGATCAACGGTTAGAGTTAACTTAGCTTTGGCTTTTGCGTCCTCTGCAGCTGCGGTTTTTGGGCTTTCTAAAACTAGCAAATTCTCCGCTGCGAACGCCCATTCATGATAGTTATCACGCCCCTTCAACTTTGGAACACTTGTCAGGAACGAGTTCGATGCCATTTTCGTTAACTTCACTGTTTTAAGTCTTATCACTTATAACGCCGCGCCTAAGCTAAATAAAAGACTAGATTCAGACTTTAATCTAACTAATAGGGCATACTGGGCCCATAACCTAATAAAAGTGGAGAGTGAAAATTAAAACAACTGTTTTCTAAAATGCAGGATGACGAAGTAAGTTTTATTTAAAGCAAAGATATCAAGTACACATTTGAACGTTAGAGGGCGCTAGTGGGTTTATTTTATGTTACCAGTATAAATAAATTTTAACAGTTTCCCTGGCGTTGAATAAACATAAAATTATACAGTCGAACTATTTCCTTCCTCACCATACGCTTTTACGGTAAATGTCACAATGATTTTATTTTTGTGGTGTATAAGTGATGTCTGTTGATTATTTGTGTTTTAACATTAGTGTGTGTTTTGTTTTGTTACGACTTTCTAGGAACATGAAAAAAACACAAGAGCGTAGACGTGTGCTGTACATGTGTACTTCGTCCCCTTCGAGAAGTAGCAGAAAAATGTAGACCACTGATGTGCCGTCGGAAACTTTCCAAATATGCGAAATTTTCAGAAATTTCTCACATTTTTCTATTATATGGGTTTCTTGGGGTACTTTCCTAAATTGAAAATGTAAAATTTTCAAGAAATTTCCGAGTACTTTTCCAGCTTTTTGGAAACTTTCCGCAACTAGCACATCAGAAGCCAAAAGTACGCTAACGACTGCTCCCGTGTGTCTCCTCTAAGTTTAAAATTTTGTGGATTTTCAGTCTATTGTCACAGACACGTTGAAAGCATATGATTCACTCATCCCGAGACAATGGCTAGAGCACCTGCCGCCTATAACTCGCACGCAAGATTAGACAGGCACGTGAATGTCCTAAAACTGAGCGGGGAAACGCGTAGATGCAATTTATCTGATCATGTAGATAGGGCGGAATTAAATTATAAAAAAGAAACAAAGACTGCGGTCCATCGTACTACGTATACTTTCTTTAAATTTGAATGAGAATACCTATTTAATTGCTCTGAAACTAAATTAAAATTAAAGTAAATAAAGCACAAAGCCAAACCGTTTACATATTTTGATCTTTTATGTCGTTTTAACGCCGCATTGTGGCGTCTCGTATTAATGCCTTACGTCGAATGGACTTTAAATTTAGGTTTTTATCATGTGTATACACGTATGTATGTATGGGCTACGTTCCAGTTTGGGCGAAAATGCTTTCGTATGTCCGCCTGTCCAGCAAGTCGCATTTCTCAACCAATAGTCATAACATTTGTGATCAGACCCTATGGCACGGTAAGTTTTTTTCACGACATAAAGCATTCGTCACTTTCTAACAAATACGCAAGTGCGAGAGGGACAAATGCCGAATGGGTCTGGTTCGAAAAAATATGTGATTTTTGTCAATTCAGTTTTTGAAAAACGGTACACAACTTAGAGAGCCTCTAGTTCTTATTATGGTCTTCTGTTGTTCGCATCCACAAAATAATCTCATCTACAAAACATTAACATTCGCGGTCGGCGCGCTCTCGGGGCTATATAAATTTATATCCCCAAGCGGCCCCGTTTGCCATTAGCGTGAAGAATGTGCAACTATTTACGATCACGTCTTTTATTAAATAGTTTATTTAACACGCTACAATATAGACCTGGCCGCAGACCGGGAGACGAGCTGTCGGTGGGCCACCAACAAGATGGAGCGACAACCTGGTATTTCAGCAACTTTACAAATGTTAATTCGGCTTCAATTGCTCACTTGAAGAGCGTTTGTTTAGCGCGCTTCATATTGGCAAAGAAACGTAGTTCGAATTGTCATTGTAAGCTGACAATTGTAAAGTTGGGGCCAGGTAAAGATCGAGGGATCGAGGTGGATGCGGAAAGCACAAGACCGGTCTGAGTGGAGAGCCTTGGGGGAGGCCTATGTCCAGCAGTGGACCTCTTTCGGCTGATATAATGATGATGATGATGTGTATAAGCCAGAGTATTTTGTTAAACAAAACTGGAATTTCGGTGAAACTAGCTTTCGATTGAAAAATAACGATGGAAACGAGTGGTTGTGCGCCTCCGTCAGCTGCGACTAGTAGTCGCGCGAGCAAAGCCTTGGCTCGCAGCTCATTATCTGCCTCTGACGTTCGTGTCGTCACGGCATACTTAGTTTTTAAGGCTTAGTTTTTAGGTAAAAGGGTCACATTGAAAACCAGCGCTACGGCTTGCCGCAGCATCATGCTGAGGGTGACCTCAGCATGATGCTGCGCCGATGAAATATGTGCCGAATAGCACTACAAGGGTTGTAGTGCTATTCGGCACATATTTTTAATCGTTTGTCTTTGTTAATTAATAGTGTGTCTGTTTTGATTACTGTTTTCTTTTTTAATTGTATGTGTATGTGTCGAATTAGTGTCTAATAAAAATATTTTTCTTTCTTTGTTTTATGTACAAGTTTCGCTGCCGCTGAGTAGTGAGCTCCCAGAGGAAGGACTACGAACTAGTCCGAAACATGCCTTGATGCCTTGCTCTTTTTTTTCAACATCGATCGTTCTACAGGTTAACATGTAAGTAGAATCAGTAGTAATACAAAAAGAGCTTTTTTAATCGGCAATAAAAGGGGGGAAACAATAAAAATGCCTTCATAAATTAAACGGTTTCGAGATTGTTTGACGTGGAGTTAAGTAATAGGCTTAAGCGTGAGCGACAAGCGGGTACATTGTATAATTTCACTAATAATTCGCGATTTCGCCTGCGTAGAATTCGGTTATTGCTATCCCATGAAGAACTACACAATTTTCCTGTGTCGGGTGGAATAGATAGTTACAAACATTCACCCACTCACACTCAATCACCTAATCATTCACCCACTCACACTCAATCACCCAATCATTCACTAACTTTCGCATTTAGAATATTAGTAGGATAAGGATACGACAGTCTCGATCTAACGTCTGAACCCCGACGCGAAGAGGGGGGATAAATTTTACCCGTGTTTCTGTGGCATCATAGCTTCCAAAGGATGGACTTATTTGGAGGCGGCATTTTTTTTTATAAAAAAGCTAGTTTAATCGAGTTGGTGCTTAGCAAAATTTCATCAAAATCAATTCAGCCGTTTTTGAGATACTGAACTGTTAAATAAATTATCTAGGGTTTTAACTTTTCTAAGTTGGTTAAGTTATGATATTTTCATACGTCTTATATTTTTTAAAAGAAATAGTATTTTTTGCATATTAATATCGAATACCGCCAGTCTGAGGCCCGAGCAGGAGTATTCGAATGCTACGTAACGTAATCGAGTGGAGCGTTACAGATATTTTTTTTATGACGTTTGGAAAAGCGCCGTCCGAGGGAGTATTTGGTACTAAAAGTTTCTAGAAGTTTCTCGGTGACAATACGATAGCGATTACATTATGTAGGACGTTACGTTGTGTACTTGTGCTTGGGGCTCTGGTGTCCGCGGTCTTCTGTGACTTGTGGCACCACATTAAAAGTAACCCACAGCAGACGGCAGACGGCCGCGGCGTAGCGTCTAGCGCTTTGATGAACAACCGCGCGTGCGCAAGACAAGCGAACGTGAATATTCCGAGTCTCAGTCATAATAGTTAGGTGTGGATAGTTTTGCGGGCGGTAGGACCTTGTGCGAGGTCCGTCCGGATCGCTACCACCATCTTACTCGCTAATCCTGCCGCTAAGCAGTGCTTGCATTGTTGTGTTCCGGTGTGGAGAGTAAGACAGCCGGTGAAATTACGAGCACAAAAGGCATTTCATCTTAGCTCTCTAGGTTGGCAACGTATCCCAAAACCCCGGGGGGTTGCGGGTGTCTATGGGCAGTGATGATCACTTGCTCGTTTGCCTTCCTTGCCGTATAAAAAAAATCACAGACCTATATAGAGATAGAAAGAAAGAGGGTATTTACCTCGCGTGCCAAAGAGAAGGGATGAGAACCTTATTGTTCTCCTCGAACTTTAGTGACTCCCGACATCTTTCCGCTGGCGACGTCAAATTTTAAAAACAAAATGCCGTTATCATAATACTCGGAACTTAACCGCGTAAAAAACATATATCTAAATTTGAATTTAAATACCTCGACGTTTCGGATGCGACGTTGTGTCCATGGTCTCGAAGGGACTGAAAACTAATAATAAAACCAAGTGCGAATAGTTCGAGGAACTCGTGCAGCTAGGAGATGTTGATACCCGCCTCTTCAGTCCCTTCGAGACCATGGACGCAACGTCGCGTCCGAAACGTCGAGGTATTTAAATTCAATTTAAATATATGTTTTTTACGCGATTAAGTCCCGAGTATCGTGATAATGTGTGAAAAACGCGAAAGTTTAAATCAATACATAAACAAATTGCCGCGTTGTTCAATAAATTTAGAAAACTTATCTTAAGCGGGACATAAGTTTTAAAAGTTTTACAATTAAACAATACCTCCCCAAAACGTTTGTCTAACTAATAAACATTGAATTATTACCGAAACTCCGTCCAATGAGCAGTTACAGCTCCCTTACCTGCAAAGGAAAATAAAAATATCATTACTCCCAAATAAACTTGGAAACGGTTTACAGCTTCATAAAATAAAATTAACGAATACTTACAAAATACCAGGTGTAAAATTTAATTATTTGACTATTAGGGAGGTAATAAATGCGAATGATTAACGCTTGCCTTGTTTTCCTACCTTAAACCAGGTTAGCTGGAAGAGGTCCCTTTTTAGGGGCATGCTCGCCTTTGTACCCTTTTGCCTTTGTGTATTTGTATTTTTCATGTTTTTGTGTGCAATTAATAATTACCATACAATACACTAGACTACGTAATTAAAACAAAGTGGCTAAATTTTTCTTCACGTGGCGGCAGAAAAAGTTTGGTATTACATGTTTTTAGATCTATTTGTCTGCCTGTATCCTTTGTGAATCCCAAATCGAGGGACCAAAATGCATTTAACACAATTGTATTTAACTATACACGTTTTGTTTTACATCTGAAGAGTGTACATAGTAGTGTAAGCCAAAAATTCCTTGAAAACAAAGTTTTTTCACAATAGCGATTCCCAACCTGCTACAGTGAAAACGTCGTCCGACTATCGACCAAAAATACCGTCAGTAAAACAGTTGACATACCGTTTCGAATTAAACGTCATTATTACGAAACTGCATTCTAAATCGAGATACATCTCGGGTTTGGCGCGTATCGGGCACGCCCTGAGACAATAGTAGGCCAACGGTCGAGTGGTACCGCCTACCAGCCCTCCCACTGATCGAATCTTTGGCTACCACAAATCTGTGTCATTTTAACATCGTACTTAAGAACGCCAATTGATTATCAGTCGTTTTTAGGGTTCCGTAACAAAAATAAATATTTCTAGGCCGGGGGGCAGCTGCCCCCTCCCCGCCCCCTCTCTTTACGCCCATGGCACGTCATACCTACATGTAACAAAAGTTGAAAAAAATAATTTGATTTCAGCAAACATCAACGTGTGGCACATAAATATTTCGACAGCTCTTTTAAAAACGCTTTGAGGTTTTTAAACTATTTTTTGATAAAGCTAATATTTACGGCAAAAATCGCTCCGAAAGCTGCGTAAGTTGTGCATAAACTGCGCTTCTCAACAAAAGGACGTAAGTGCCATGGAGATACATCCTTTTCATCGGTACTGCATTTCTTTGTAGTAACGGTTACGGAACCCTACACTAGGCATGGCCCAACATGCTGTTGCCCGGTTTTCAATTGTGAAGGAAAGAGCTTTAAATCCCTACAGGTCACTTCAAGCCCAAAGTACTCGAAATCTTAAAACCCTATCCAGTTTCTTAAAGACCTAATGAGACTACTCTTTGTTAACCCTTCTGCTAGGAGCTGGCGCCTCGCGAACATTCACCTGTTGCCAACGGTTTAACACGTCGCGTACTTTATACAGGATAATTATTGGCTGGTGATAACCATTGTACTATATGAAGGCGTTAAAATATGCTGTCATTTTAGTAATGGTCTGGGGAATTTGCTATTGGCTTTTGAATTTATTTGGGGTGTTGTGGCTATAAGTACATGATTTCATTTGTTTTATTGTTTGATTTATATCGTCATAATGTTTAACCCCTGCCGCAAAAAGAAGGGAAAATAGCGTGCTTTAAGTGTATTTCTGTCGATGGCATTGCAGCTAAATGAAAATAATCGATTTATTGATTATTTTTTGTTTTTATTTTTATGAAACATTCATAGAATGAAATTCAACATACAATGACAATGCAAATAAAAATTCGTTAAGCAGCTGGACTTGAACCGAGGTTCCGAGGTTGTTCCGAGGTTGCTGGTTCAAGTCCAGCTGCTTAACGAATTTTTCTTTGCATTGTCATTGTATGTTGAATTTCATTCTATGAATGTTTCATAAAAATAAAAACAAAAAATAATCAATAAATCGATTATTTTCATTGATTCAGAAAATAGCTCTATCTCTTGCCACTAATGCGTAACTGTAGAAGTTCCGTAGTGGGTGAGCTGCTTGATTAAGCTACTCATAGATGGCGCTGAGGAGAGATCTTCCAAATAAAATATGACACAAGGCATTGAAAAATTCGTTAGGTACACCAACGTTAAGCCGAGGTTGCTGGTTCAAGTCCAGCTGCTTAACGAATTTTTCTTTGCATTGTCATTGTATGTTGAATTTCATTCTATGAATGTTTCATAAAAATAAAAACAAAAAATAATCAATAAATCGATTATTTTCATTGATTCAGAAAATAGCTCCATCTCTTGCCACTAATGCGTAACTGTAGAAGTTCCGTAGTGGGTGAGCTGCTTGATTAAGCTATTCATAGATGGCGCTGAGGAGAGATCTTCCAAATAAAATATGACACAAGGCATTGAAAAATTCGTTAGGTACACCAACGTTAAGTATAGCTTAATTGGTGGAGCGTGGTACGGATTACCGAGGTTGCTGGTTCAAGTCCAGCTGCTTAACGAATTTTTCTTTGCATTGTCATTGTATGTGGCATTGCAGCTCTTTAACGGATAAAAAGGTTTGGATACACGTTGTTTTAAATAGACAAATAATTGTACTGTAGTATCAAAACACACCTAATTCATTTGTCTATGAACTGTCACTTTTGACAGCCCTCTCTTCCTCGGAAACCCCGAACTAACACGACATAGCTCGACGCATTTGTTAAAATTATATTAAGAATATTATAAATAAACCTACGAAGATCTACATGGCGCAGCCGGTAGGATTTATCAGAAAGGTTTCTAGCTAAGTTTGATCAACATCGGTTGAGCGGTTTTGCCGTGACGAGGTAACAAACACAGAAGACAGAGAAACAGAGTTATTATACTCACTGGTACTACAAACGCACCCCATTTTCCCTGATTATTTTGAAAACTGTTAATTAAGCAATCAATTAATACTTTTAGAACGAAGTGGCAAAAATAGGATGGGCGAGTAGTTGATTAAATTAAATAAATAAATATAATGGGACAACTGATACCAATTGACCTAGCCCCAAACTAGGCAAAGCCTGTACTAGGGGTACTAGACAACGGATAAACATACTTATATAGATAAATACATACTTTTATACATATTAAGCATCCATAACCTGAGAACAAACATACGTATCCATCGTACAAACATCTGCCCTGACCGGGGATCGAACCCGGGACCTCAAGCTTCATAGTCAGGGTCTCTAACCACTAGGCTATTCGGTCGGTAGGCGTTCCGGTCGTTGTGCCGATGAGAGGGTAAGTATTATTTTATTCCAAGAAACACCCTCCAAGTCATCTCAACTAAACTGATAAAGCCATAAATCTGTTACCAAATATATAGCATAATATAAAAGTTTCGAAACCAAACAAGACGTCTGTCAGAAAGTCTCTCCAAACAACTTTAACTCCAAGTGTACCTGCCGTGGTTCTTTCGAATTTTATTCAATCGGACCGCCATGTAACAAAATTTTTCATACACTGAACAATAAACATAAAATTAGAAAAATGAATGTGTGTGTATTTGTGTGTGTGTGTGTATTTGTGTGTGTGTGTGTGTGTGTGTGTGTGTGTGTGTGTGTGTGTGTGTGTGTGTGTTTGTGCGTGTGTGCCGTGTGTGTTGTTCTCCGTCCGTCTGTCTGTCTGTCTGCCAAGACCCTTTTTCTCTGGAACGCGTTTAGGTAGCATGCTGAAATTAATATCAAATACTCAAGCCTACGGTCCCTTGAAGCTGTGAAAAATAAAATTTCTAAGTCAACGAAATCAAAAGATGCAGTCATTAAAAAGGTTGTTTCCATACAAATTGCCGAACTGTGAAAACCTGAAGTATACTTCCATTTAACCTAGAAAATTGAAATTTGGTATGAAGATAGCTCTTTGTAGGAAGCACAACCACACAGAAAAATCTCAAAATCTTACATTTTTATGTGTGTCTATATATGTCGCAGACCAATATAAAATGACTCCACAAAGCGTACATTTTGCTTAGCTAGCCACTGGATCACTTAAAACACTGGGAAAAAGCGAGAAAATCTTTGCACGGAACCCTCGGTGCGCGAGTCCAACTCGCACTTGGCCGAGTTTTTACGGTTAGGTTAGATATCAATAGATATTTATTTAAGAGGCTACTCCGAATATCGCGTCACCGTCACAATATACAATAGTGTATCTACACCGCCGGCTATCCTTTCCGTATGTATTATTCAGTGCCCAGAGCTCAGCAAAAACATCGAGGATAACATTTCTGTCTGGGCTTGTGCCAAGACCTCTGTATGGAGTTTCATCTTAGATGTCCTTGTATTTATTAGGGATAATTTTATTATGGGGACAGGGTTTGGATTGTCTTCAGGTTCCAAACAGGTATCAAATCAAGGAATCAGTTAGCCAAATAAGGGTAGACTTAAGTGTATATAGCGTTAGGAGACGCCTTTCGGTACTCGTTTTTTACGCCAGTTTTACGGTTTAGGGAAGACTTCAATAGAGAGATCTCAATCTAGGCAGATGTTATGCCTGGGGACCGAAGTCCGAAGGACGTAGAAGATATATTTTGAAGGCTTGCTTATACAAAGCAATAATTCGCGCGAAATGTAGAGTTAAATTACCGGTTTGTTTCATTCGCGTCTTTCAGGAGATACAACAAGATCTTTTCATCCAAACAATCTAATTCCAAAATCGAATTGTCACTGACAATACTTTATCTAGTATTTTCAGGGAAATAAACAAATTATCTCCAAAAAAAAGCAAGCTTACTCGAGTCGTAAACTGCCACGTTAATGGATTTTTATGTCCTCTGCCTTCAGACGGTTTGGGATAGATCTTAATCTAGTGTTTACAGCTGTCTAGATGCCTAGCACGACGTGCTTTTTCTTAGGGTTGAGCACGACTTTACGAATGCTGCGTATCGTTACGGTTATCGTATCGAGATCGAGAAACCTCATACTAAATTTTAGTTCCAAATACGCTCACGGGTGGGCGCTGTTCCAAACGTCATACAAACTCGAAAACGTTTACTATTCGATTTTACGTGACGCAGGTTTCGAAAAGTCGTGCTCGACCCACTGAATTGTCTATGACGGCGTTGTTGCTGAAGGACTCTACTTTGTAACGGACGAATGAAATGACGAACGGCTTAAGCACATAGAAAGAAAGTTCGCATGCACATTAAAGAAAAGATATGGTTACGTTTTAGCTCGAATATGGTACAATTGTCACTACAATTTGAAGCACAAAATGTGACACGTTCTATAATTGTATGGCATGTGTGTGTACCCTTTTAAGTAATTATTATACATGCGACTTCTAACTTATTGTAACTACAGTAAAATAAAGCAGATCGATTCTCACCCACTATATTTCTCATCATTATACATTTTATACTATGACTAAAAACATAGAAAACCTCAATGTTAATAAACAACACATAACCAAACAAACATAACCTAATTAACGTATAAAAGGGCCTTTTGTACGTGTAACAAGCCGTCCATTTTGATACCATCTGGCCGTAATCAAAGATGGGACAAAGGAGAGGGTCGTAATGAATGACTTGCAACCCCACTCGGTCTTATAATAATAACAGAATCATTCTAGATTTTACTATCCGCTAGAGAACTAAAAGTGTCACGCTTCATAATTTTCACCTTAAACCTATGTCAGTCACAGACAACACAGACTAGGTATCTATGACGGTCAGAGGACCCCTCCCCCCCTTGATAACTGTACAGTGTACCCCCACTTTGAAAACTATAGCTATATGCCCGAGACTATTGCTATAATTTAACTTATGATTCGAATTTTAATTACAAATTGCTATATTTATTAGAACATGCAATTTTGTCAAAAAATGTAAATTAAGTCCTATTATAAGTAAGTAAGTAAACACTTCGTTGTACAAAAAATAGGATAAAACACAAGTTACAACAATAACATTTGAGTACAAAGGCGGACTTATCCCTTTAAGGGATCTCTGCCAGTCAACCTTTGAGTGGTGGAGAGGAATTATTATTCTTATCCTTGAAAAAAAACCTTATAGTGTCAACTGTGCCGTAAAGGTCTAGCCTAGGGCACTACTCCCACCGACGGCGAGTAGCGAGAAGTGAGTGTTTTTCGGTATTCATACCAAAAAGCACTAGTAATGAAATAAACGTATCACTCACGTATACTCAGGTAGTTGTGAGCCGCCGTCAGCTGCGCCGATCAGCCGCGCGAGCAGAGCCGTGGCGCGCAGTTTACGTCTCGCCACCGGCGTGGCGTGTGCTCCCAGAGGAAGGACTACGGATTAGTACGAAACATTTCGAGCTATACTCGACTGACATACTTGAGTGATCCGTTTATTTCACTATGATTGAGTCTCACGGTAGTTTTATGTAAGTGATACGGGCAAATGTATGTAGGTTATCTGTCGCAGTGCTATATTTACTACAACATGTAACTTCGTCATAAATAAAATGTAAATTAACCGTTTAAATAAATACACTAGTGGCTTTGTGAGCTGTGGACCTAGCGACCTTTTTGTTTTTTTTTTATTGCCTAAAAATCTATATAGTTATATAACCAGCTCACAAAATTTCACGAGAACTTGTAGAGGGGAGCAGACGGACAGCTGGACAGACGGCGGACATACGAAAGAAATTTTGTCCAAGCTCAAACTTGGACGTTTCGCTCACTTCGTTCGCTCGGTCAATTAATACGTATTATTTGTTCTACTACCAGCTCGAGCCATTTAGGTTGGTAAGCCGATATTTTAGAACGATCAGCTATATATTGGAGACCTTGACTGTTAACAGGAAAACCGTGTCTTTTGTATTATTTTGTCAGCCACGATTACCATTCGGAAGCCTTCTTTGATCCACTCAGTGTTCTTTCAATATCGTGTCAGCGTCAATTTTCCTACTTAAGCAAAGTAAAAGCATTGTTAAAAAGCTCCGATTACACGCTCAATCTTGCATGCGCAAACGTTTGTGCAATTAATGTTTCCTTGGTATACCTTTTCGAAGTCTCAACGCACTAAGAACACAAATGAGACATAGTACTGTTCGCTGATGATACCTCCCTCATTTTTAAAGTCAACAGGCAACAGGAAGATCAAAGTCACATCAATGAGACTCTAAGAGATGTGCTGAAATGGTTTACTGCAAACAATTTACTATTGAATGCAGCTGAAACGAAATGTAAAAAATTTTCGTTGCCTAATGTAAGACAGGTCTACTATCAGATTAAATGGAGAGAAGCTGAACCTCGTGGATGAGACTGTTTTTCTCGGGCTTACCTTAGATCGCAATTTGCAATGGAGCCCACACCTATCTGGTCTTGCTGGTAGATTGAGCTCTGCCGCTTATGCTGTACGAAGAATCCGGCAATTCACCAATGTAGAAACCGCGCGGTTAGATTACTTCAGTTATTTTCACAGCATTATGTCTTATGGCATCCTAATTTGGGGCAAGGCGGCCGACATAGAGACAATCTTTATCCTGCAGAAGAGGGCGGTCCGGTCTATTTACAATCTTCGCTCCCAAGATTCACTTAGAAAACGCTTTAAAGAAATCGACATCCTTACAGTAGCTTCTCAGTATATATATGATGTAATATTGTACACACACAAGAACATCAAATCTTTCAAGAAAGTGTCGGATGTGCATGGTTTCAACACTCGGAATAAGCATATAAACTTGCCGTCCCTAAATTTCGTCTACGAAAAGTCAGTAAGTCTTTTTTGGGAAATTGCGTGAGGTTCTACAATAAAGTGCCTGTAGATGCATGGGAATTGCCTCACAATTCATTTAAAAGATACATAAAGACCGCTCTCTTGAAAAAAGCATACTACAAAGTGGATGAATACTTATGTGATGGCACCACCTGGCCAAGGCTGAAAACGGAAGATAATTAGGACATCAATGTGACTTTACTGCGTCCCGAAGATATTCGTGTATAGTGAGCGGCTCTGTTGCCGTTGTCCGCTGCGTACTAATTGTAATACAATTGACATAAATAATGTTTCATTTATTTGACATAATGACATGAAATGTATATTTCATCAATTTTTGTTATTTGACATTTGGAGACCATATACATCTCCAGTTTATGTATATGTATTATTATACTTATTATTTGACCGTGGAGGCGTTTTACACCTCTGCTGATTTTAAATTTAGTTTAAATTGACCCTAGAGACTATACATCTCTAAGCCATTTAGATTAAGTATTATATTATACTATTAATTCTGGGACCCTATACATCCCTTTGTAATTTAAATTTTTACAGATATTTGACCTGGAGACCCTATACATCTCCTGCTCAATTAAAACGTGCCAGTAAAGTAGTGTTCTGGTTTTGCTGTTCTAATAATTACTTTTTACACTTGTTTCTAAAATGCGGTTTTTTTTTCCCTCTTAATCTTTTAATGACAGAGTGAGGTTTCTTTGTGTAATTTGTCTGTGGTTACGTATTGTAAGAGCTAATGTAACTTGTTTTTTGAAAAAATGACTTTGTGCCAAGTTTCTTGCGGCGCATTCTTCTTGGCAATCATGGTCTTTCCGAAAGCGCTGGTAGACTCAAAAAAATTACGTGTAAAAGAGCATTCAACTGCCTATTTGCTGAATAAAATTTTGATTTAGATTTTTGATTTTAAGAGTTTGGAGAGAATGAGATTGAGCGTATAGCAGGAGTTTCCTTAGCACTTTTTTATTTATTTGTCGAAGCGTCAGGTGGTTGGGTAGCACTCTCAGGAGGTAGGTCGGGCTCTTGAGGCTGACTCATGACGGGTGGTACGTTTAATTGCGTCTCACTCGGAAATAATAACACCAGTACTGTTCAATTTACAATTATAATTAGTTCTTCACACAATCAATAAAGTTAAATAACGAATACGCTAACTCTGAAAACTTTAGAGTGGAATAAGTCTTTACACGAGCAGTGCCAGCGGCTAACTGTCAGTTTCATAGCAACTGCTGAGGCTTTCAAATAGAAAATAATTATAGACTACCCTCATTCATTGGTCAGATTAAATAAACTATCAACTCGTAATCAAAAATTGACTTAATTAATTAAATCAAAATAAGAAAATAAAAGTACAAAACTTAGACATTAACTTCCGCCAAACTGCATAGCAGTTGGCTGTAAGAGGAAAGCTCCCACTCACTATAATGCTACATTATTTACTATCCTAATTATTTTATCTCTCTTAGCACTTTTTTTATTTCAGTAGGCACTATTGATAATTTATACATTCTCCCAACTTGACAATAATCTAATCTGGCAATGTCGCCGTTGGCCAAACATTAGCCAATATAAATCCTAGGTCTGGAATTGAGCCATTATTTAATTTATCTCCGTCACAAAAAGAGGGAAGGGGATAAGCTTCTGTCTGTGTGTTTGCCTGTGGTACCGTAGCTCCTAAACGAATATACCAATTTGGATGCGGTTTTTTAAATTGAAAGCTAGTTTAACCGAGCTGTTTCTTAGCCAAGTTACATCAAAATTGATTGTTGGACTTTTGATTCAAAATTTGGGTTTTTTTTTACTTTTCCAAATTGTAATTATTGA
Organism: Clepsis dumicolana; assembly: GCA_963691665.1. NCBI lineage: Eukaryota > Metazoa > Arthropoda > Insecta > Lepidoptera > Tortricidae > Clepsis > Clepsis dumicolana. The sequence continues at coordinate 16,610,227 of OY829507.1, read as the reverse complement.
ATCGCTATTTTCCGCCAAATAAGTAGTCAACTTACAACTATATTCACCCTTATAACTATGTGACTACATTTTTAAGGAAGAAATTGGCAAGTACCTAAGTAAATATCGATTTTTTTTATTTATTTATTTATTATCAAAACAATTTTACAGCATTACAGCAAAGCCAATGCGCTATAAAATTAAAAAATAAACAACTCACAATTCAAAAAAAGTACATATAAAAATTAAAACAAAACATTACAACTATTTAGGGAGTTTTAAATGTCAGTTTCGCTTCCCTAAAGCGATGGAACACCACTCCCTCCGGCCAAATTAGGAGCGCAGGAACATCTGCTGGTGCTTGGCAGGCACTTGGAGTCTAAAGGAGCTAAAGTTGTTAGCCCTAGTAGACTCGAGCGGATGGATGAACACCCGGGAACCCTGTAACTGCTGCCTCGCGGATGTGCTCGAAGACCTTGTCCGATGTAGTCTTCTTGTCCAAACGAGACAGGTAGATGTCCACCAACGGTTCTGCAGCTTGGATACAGGAAGCCGCTGCAGGAATGGTCCCGCGCTGATTGCGATTACGTTTAAGACGGCGTTTCCGGCTCACCACAGGAGTATAGCCATCTCCGTCCATAACCACTTTCGGCGCTGGTTGATCGGCGGCCGCAGGTCGCTCTTTATGATTGAATGTCACGGTAGTTTCATGTTAAAAATATGGATTTATCCATCTACGTTCTTTTTTACGTTTTTAACTCGTATTTAATCATAACGTGATCTTCATAAAAGTACCGGTAACCTTTTAAACTGTCCAAAGGTACAACTTGCATAACCAAAAATAAATTAATCAAATCAATTTGTCAAACCCAAGCAAAATCAATCAAAAATACACTCCCAATTTATTTGGCATCAAACCAATTACAGGGAAGCCATTAGAAAGCCGCCATATTGGATCGGCCATTTTGAAAAGAGTTGCCGCGCTTAACGGTACGTTTTATAACGAAACAATATTATGAAATTCTTGAATTATCATAGTTTTATTCATAAGTTTATTGTTGCTGTCGAAAAAACTGATTCGCAATCATAATGAATCATTAATATAAACATCAGGATATGTATGCCCTTTGTAACACTTTGCAATAGAAACAGTGTTGCCGAGCTCGCCGGCGGGAGCGGCGCTCGTGCGGACGTGCTCGCGGCTCATATCACTGAGACTACTTTGTAGTCTCACTGAATTAGGAAACAAAAACAAAATACTGAAGGGCCCATCCATACGCTATGTTATGTCTATATAATGAACCCTTTTGCTGTAAATATCACATTAGCATACCATGCGTCGGCCAAGGAAATAATTGTTTAATTCAGTGTTTCCCAACCTATGGTCCGCGGACCCCCAGGGATCAGTGAGCCCATTCTAGAGGGTCCGTGGTCAGAATAAAAATGGATGGTTGATGATGAAAGCATCGATTAAATACGAGTATAGGTGTGCGCTTGATTTTTCTTCAATATGGCCCTATATTAGTCATCAGGGCAGGTCTGAGTGTGGTCCGACATGTAAAAAGGTAGCAAAAGGCTGGTTGAATTGATTGAGAAAAAGTTCCAAAGAGGTGATTCAGTTACTTAAACTGCATAACCTAACCTAACATGACCAACTTAGAAAAGTTGAAAAAACCCCGACATTTTCATTTCAAAGTCCAATATCTCAAAAACGGCTGCACCAATAGAAAACATGCTATCAAATAAATAATAACTACATCCAAAACGATTAACCCGTTTAAGAGCCACATACAGACTAACACACACATAGCGCAAACAGCCAATCAAACTTATAACACCATTCTTTTAGCGTCAGGGGTTAAAATACTCACATGCATTGATGGAGTGGTCTCTACACGTCAGTTACTGAAAACACTTCAGACATAATAATGCTCAAAGTTCAAAGATCGAATCAGCTGATTGGCTGACGTCAAAGCTCTGTTGGTATAGCGAACGAACAAACAAATAGTGTGGCATGAAGTCGTATAAGTGGTATTGATGTGCTAGAACAATGTTCATTTTGGTTGAGTGGGAGTTGGGTAGATTAATACTTGACAAACACACACCCATAGTGAAATGTACGGATCATTTACATGTTGGAAAACAGTGTTGGATACTGCGTCAACGGATAAGTGTGAACGAGCCTTTACAAAGTGATGTGATTGTGTGAATGTACTACCCTATTTTTGACAATAATAAAATTAGCAATGAAAACGAGGGTACTTGAGCGTGGCTGTCAGTTACGCGAAGTTGCTGCGCAGTATTCGTTTTGCTACCGCTAAAGCGTGTGCCCAGAGGAAGAATGGAGGTATTATTACGCTAAGTGAAAACTTCCTTGAACAGTGCGTGAGTGTGAAATTTGATAGGTATAGTTAAAGTTTATTTTAGTTATTTTATTATTTAAATGAGTTTATTTACAGAAGAATAAGGCAAACGTGCCAGTGATCAACACGTTAATTCCAATAATTGACACCTTCCTTATCACCTTTATTGTGTGCGTATTAAGATTGAAAGTGCCAACTTTTGGGACGGCATCAGCCACAGGGACGTTTACCTTAAGTGTAGATTTTTTATTTTATTTCGATCTTTTGAGCGATAACTAGTATTAGTTTACACGGTTAAAGATTAGGTATCGTTTTATTTATTGCTCAAACATTAACATTAAATTTATGACTTGAAGCAAAATAAAATAACTATTTACGGCAAAAAATCAAAGAAATCAATCCGTAAAAGTTTTAACGTATGCTTTTGTGACTAAAAAGTTTAGTCCTGACCATCGACAAGCCTCACTCAAAAATGACACACAAACGCGTCACTGTCAAAAACAATTTCGTACACATTTTTTTGGTTTACAACAATTTACAAATATTTCGGTAAACTTACATATCGCCAGATGAATTTATTGGATCTGCCAGTTGAAATTGGGATCTTAATATTCTCGTATTTAGATACAAAGTCAAAAATCAGAGCGTACAGCATAGTTGAGTTAAGAGAATTCTACGCGCCATGCCTTCTGAGGCAACTGGATGTGTCCCGAAGTTCAATGGCTTCAGTGAACACTTTAACCCTAGACATATTTCAAGACTTCGCGGCAAACATTCAAGAACTAAATCTAAGCGGTATAGCAGACCTCACAGTTGACAAACTCATCCATCACGTACAACGGTGTTCCAACTTGAAAACGCTAGACGTGACATTCACCAGTATCTATTTATCAGACTTAGCTGACATTTGCACGGAGTATTTAAGAAATATCAGTATTAATTTCTTCAAATGGCCCAGAAAGAATAAGAGCGATGACGTGTGGAAGAAAAGCTTAGATATATTTAAGCGTCAACAGTTCGAGCGCGTGCATTTTGTTGTATTTGAGTTCTTTGATTCTGACGCCCCCCTCGTGTTCATGAAAGATGTACCTAGGACTAAGTATCTGAAGATAACGGTAGCGGACAATTACAGAGATTTGTGGGAAATCGATGAAGAAGACATACCTTCAGATGTTGAGGACACTATTGACATTAATTTCACAAAGCTATTTTACATATTTCGTGACTGCCGCGTGACTCATAAATCTTCTAGAAGCCTAAGAGGAGTGTCTAATTTGGATTACAAACAGATAGAATACATTTTCATTATGTATTTAGAGAAAATATACATCTACTCGTCTCCTATATTCAGTAGAGTATTTGCGTTGAATTGCACTGATTTACAAATAGAAATATGTACTTTCTTGCCCCTTGATTTCTTGCTCGACGGAAACATTATATTTAAAGCTTGGAACAAGTCGATAACAGAGTTTAATGATGCCTTCTTCGAGAGTTTACTGAATGAGTTGGCGGATTATTTTCCTACTTACATGTGTATGCATAAAATGTTAGAAATGAAAGTTACCGAAGCACCCAGTAATTGGTTTTGCATCGATTCCTGCGAAGGTTTTGAGAGAGTTTTAGACAAGTTACCAGAAAAGGTAACATTGACTGACTTTTGTAGAAGAGAAGGCACTGTCCTACGTTGCAATCGTCCTATAACATTGGTATCAGAATCGAAAACGTTGAGAAACATCACGTATTTAAGACTAAGCAACATTTGTTTGAAAGAAGATTTCTTCGCCACGTTGTTCGTGCAATGCAAAAATCTGTACACTCTTGACGTTTACATTGAAAAGCGGGGTCGTTTGGGCACGTACCGTGGCTCGTCTCTATCCTTATCCAACTCAATATACCTGACAAAGAGCCTTAAGAATATAAAACTGACTTCAGAGGACATAAAATACGAGATGATCTTCGCTTCCCTGTGCCAGTGTCCGACGTTGGAAAATATTCATATATGTGAGTACGAGCGTACGCTTGCGGATAATGAAATTGACGTGCAAAACATCTTGTTACTTATAGAGAAGTGCCACGGTTTGTACAGCTTGTTTATTGAAGCGGACATGTCCCCTGAGAGTCTGACTGTACTTATGGCCCCTTTGAGGGCCGCGGCGCAGAATCTCGAACGGGACCACTTGTGTATCGAAGTATGCGACTGCTACGGTGGCTGGAACCCTTTCGCAGACGTGTTTAATCCTAGCCCTTTGCATATACTTGATTAACTGTGTACGGTTTTGGAAATATTTATGACTTTCTGTTTGCTTAAATAAAGATTTGCTCATAACTTTGGTCTGTTATTCAAAATAAAAAAGGACGTAAGTTGTTGCATCCTGGCAAAGACTGGAGATTCCCAGAGACGTTATTTAACTTTAATGTAGACTTATATCGTATATTTTTCAACAAATCTAAATAATTTCGACAGGGAGTGCCTAAAAGGCGCTGTCGTCACATTTCCCAATTATCTACATTTAATTTAGGTACATTCGTGGTCAGAAATATACAAAGTTGCCAGAAAGTGTACGTACATCGACCTCATTGCGGCGGTAATAAAATCTGTATACATATTTTTGTTACTCTCAAAAGTAAACATATCTTTGATTTCGACTGTACTTTACTAACCAACAAAAAAATTACATTGTCATTTTAAACGATCATTGTGTTCCCAAACTTTCTTAAGATTAACATAAAGCTAACAAAACCCAGGTCCTTTTATCGGCCCTAAACAACCCATTAATTACTTAGGTCGCGTAAACATCACAAGCTCTTTCGCTTTTTGTTTCATACGGGCCAAAGGGATTCCAGCGCACCTAAAAAATAAATTACAGCTTTCAGGCCACCATCGCATTTATTCATAACTAGACGCGACATTCGAAATTGCTCCGGCCGCTCGGTAATTTGAACCTTGCTCTTACAAAAATAGGGGAGGTTGTTGAGTGTTTCGAGAGGTATACAAATTCGAGAGGTACTGTATACAAACGCTCGTAATATGACGAGGTGGAATATAATCAAGTTAATGAGATCGCTTCGGTCTGGAGAATCTCGGCAGACGCCATGTCAACAAAGGTTTCGCGTTGACTGAATGGATTTGCTTTTTAAAATTGGTGATAATTTAAGGTTTTTAGAAGCGCTTGCTCTAGGTAATGATCATCGTTATTTTTGCACTGTTGCACTGACAATTGTCAATCTTAGCGTTTTGGTTATCAACGTGGTTAAGACCGTGGCGTTATGTTACAAATGTACCTACCTACTGGATGTTTTGAACTTTTGTCTTGTATGCTTGTATGCAGTAGGTAGGTATACAAAGTCAAATGAAAGTAGTAAATTAATTACTGTCGTATTTAATCAGGTATTACTTGAGCTAAATCATAGACTATCAACTTCGATCACTCCACTCTCTAGCTCACTCATTATTTTAAACGTCTATTACACGGTTCTTATCTTGTGTTCATCTCTGTCTCCTCTCAAAGGAATCCAACGTTGCCCGTCCGACTGTAATCCTGTAAGCTGGTTACATCTACAAGGTACAAATTGGTTCTCGTATAGAAAATCTCCTATAAAACCCGGTCACAAAATGACTTAGTCGCTTTACAGTGACATTTCAATTTTAGACCCTACGAATTAGACTTTAAAGTCAAAACTAAAGGTGTTTATTAGAGTGGCTGTAAGCCTCTTTGGAAAGTTACTTTTCAGACGTTTACAGGATTTGCACTTGGCGACATTCAATTCCTTCCTTTGACAGATATTGGATTTTAACAAACTAAATGAAGTTTGTGAACATTTTGTTTACTCTGAGTCTTAATTTAATTCTACAAGGCTTTAGTGTTTTTGACGGAAAATAGATTACCAGTGCAGACAATGAAAAGAGATTTGAGATGCATAATATAGACATGATTTCTAGGACCAGGGATAAAAATAATTTTCCGTTTATAAAAACAAATTACTACTCCTTAATTTATTAATTGATCTAAAAACGCATTGGTCCCATTTTCATTATGTATAACGCATTTAGTCTATGTTCTCACGAAGGAAACAGTGTCTGAATAATAAGTAAAAAAATACCCAACTTGTTCTCACAGCCAAATAAACTTGTTCTTTCTCTCCCCGCCAAACACGTACAAGCAATGAAAAGCCTTGTTTCACAAAAACAAATATGAGATCCTTCGTAACCGTTTAAACTACACGAAACCGAGCAAATGTGCCATGAATTTAAATGCTCTTGGAACCGCAAAGCTTCCGTGTAAAAAGCAAGTTCTTTGGATAAAATACACGCCTTATCAATGCAATTGCATTAGCGAATTTCTAATTCGAACGGTTTATTTTTGTTAGTACAGACTCAGATAATAATTATAGCCAGTTTATTTTAAACATTCAGGAAGCTCTTGGACAGAATTCGCGGCAAAATATTTTGTCTCAAATAAATTTGGGAACTAATCGGAAGCGTTTGGTTTAAGCAAATTTTTCTGTACCAGAATTAGTTTTCAGACTTAATTCTCAGTTTTCGATTCTCGTTTTAGCCAGACAAATAGTAGTATCTATGCACATATATTTAAGACAATATAATAGTCATACGCGGCAACTTTACGAACAGACCCTTAATTAAAAAACCGGCCAAGAGCGTTTTGAACCTTAACTACATCGAAAATGGGCACTTTAAAACTAATGATTTTGCAAATTGATCCCTAAATCCAAAAAACAGTCTTTGCACACATTGAATATTTTTGAAAGACCTATCCAACACGAAGAGGACAACGACACCCCACAATGTGGCAAAAGAAAAAAAAACACCTCACCGCAAAGTTTATTCACATTTTAATCTAAGAAAGTTGATCGGCTAAGGAGTGGAATTCCCTACCTCCTGCGTCTGTGTCCTCTGAACACTCAAATGATTTTTGCAAAAACAAGTAAAATATGTATGCATACAGAAATGACGCCAAATTTCAGCTTTCTAGCAGCAAAAGTATCTGAGCTATGCCGCGGACAGACATCCTTCATCCTTGTTGACTAAGGAACCCTACAAACCTTAGAAGTACGAGTCTAAATGTAGTTGACCGAGACACATGTTCCCATGTTTGATACTCGAGAATCTGCTCGAGCTTGTGCAGATCATCGTGAGCGCTTCGGTTGCTTAGCAACGATTGCTGCTGACTGTACACTGCACACTACTTTAAAAATGTCTAAGGGTCAATTATGTGTGGACTACACGTGATGATCCCCAGAAATTTTTGAGCAGTGTGCAGTGTACATACAGCAGCAATACTTGCTAAGCAACCGAAGCGCCCACAATGATCTGCACAAGCGCTTATCTCTATAATAATAGAGCTGTGCTTAGATCATTGTAAGCGTATTGTAGGACTGTACCTACATGGTTTGATAAAGTGACACTCCAGGTCACTTTATCGGTTCAAAGATCAAGTAATAGTTCTGCGACTACAAAACCATCTATGCACTCATACTAACAATATTTTCAAGACTCATGAAATCCACCGCGCCGGACAGGAAACGTGTTGCCAAGTCGGACGCGACGACAAATAACTTCCGGTTAGCTAGTACCTAAATACGGCGACAACCTTATCTACTATCGGTGGCTAAAGGCGGGACTAAAGCTTTACAGAACAAAACTTATCCAAATCGTTTGATAGTGGCGCCGCGGCTGGGTGAAAAATAGGTTTGTCGCGGTATATTTACTGCTGAATATAAATAGAAGATGGCCGTAATTTACGGAAAATCGGCGACGATTTTCGTGGTATGATTTAGTGGTCAGTTTTATTGGTCAAGGTTTGGATTATGAGATTAGTTTGATGATTTATTTAACGACCAACGGTGAGAGTTTATTTGGAAAGGTTAGCTGCGGTCATTTTGCGATGTTCGATTTTTATCCTAATAGTGAATTAAAAAAAAAACACTTTAAAGTAAAATTATTTTAACGAATTTCGCTGTCGCTAGGACTGCGTTCTGTTACAATCTTATATTCTTGCAATATTTCAATGCAGTCTTTTAGAACCACCGAAGTCAATACTATCTGCCATATTACGTTACCTCATAATTTAATAACCTAAGGATAAAAAAAAAAAATTTTAAAACAAGCTTTTTTGCCGGCTGTACTTTTTGTTGTCTGTACGTGTATTATCATCCAACTTACGTATGCATACCAAATTTCAAGTCGATGCCATTAACCGTTGAAGAGTTCTCTCCTGCGGAGACTATCCTGGCCGCACCACCAGGAGTACCATAGAGTCATAATTACAAATATCGCAAGTTAATTTTTCTTCTTTTTTTTTATACGACAAGGAAGGCAAACGAGCAAGTGGGTAACCTAATGGTAAGTGTTCACTACTGCCCATAGACACCCACAACCCCGGGGGACGGGCAGATGCGTTGCCAACTTAGAGACCTAAGATGAAATGCCTCTTGTGCCCGTAATTACACCGGCTGTCTTACTATACACACTGTTAAACTTGAAAAGTTGAAAACCCCCAACATTAACATTTCAAAGTGCAATATTTCAAAAACTGGTGAACCGATTTTAACGAAACTTAGCTAAGAACCATCTCGATTAAAATAGCTTTCGACTGAAAAAAACCGCATCGAAATTGATACACCCGTTTGGGAGCTATGATGCCACAGACAGACACACAAATACACAGACACACACATACACAGATACACAGACACACATTTCAAACTTATAACACCCCTCTTTTTTGTCGGGGGTTAAAAATACATAAAATAATTCTCTAAAGCCATCAGTTTTATGACCTACCACAAATACGAAGTCGTGCGTGCGGTGTGAGCGGAATACCTATTATTTGAATGAAGCACCGACTTCATATTTGTGGTAGGTCATAAAACTAATGGCATTAGAGGATTATTTTATGTGTGTTTTTTTTTGTTTGAAGGCGGTTTTACTTTTTGTTAAAATATCCTTTATTTCACAATTTTAAGTTGCGTTAACATTTAAAGAACTATCCTCCAACTCCTAATCGTTAAGGAGTTGAACCTTCCATCATCATCTCATCAACACGAGATGATAACTACTAGACGCAAATACTTGAAAGCTTTAGGAATGAAACAGGTGCTACCTGCCTATAAAATTTGTGGGTTGCCCTCGATTCCCCTGGGATCCCATCATCAGATCATGACTTGGTGACAATAAGACCAACTAGTTCAAACAAAAAAATTTTTTTTGAAATCGGTCCAGCCGTCTTCGAGTAATCGGGGAACGCACATAAAAAAACATTCCAACGAATTGAAAACCTCCTTTTTTTGAATTCAGTTCAAAAGTGTCTCTGAGTGCGACGCCCTTTCCCTGCTGCAAGCGACTCGAATTACGAAAGACTACGTCTCGCATCGGAAATTCTTGCGGTCTTTGTGTTAAACGAAACAGTGCGCAGTACGAATTCCCATTTATCTCAGTTGTGAATAGTTCTGGATTTAGTCTATTGGCCGGTGCCAAAGGTATGGGAATAAACTAAGGAAGTGGTTTCATTGAGTATTTAGAAGCGAGGATAGAAGACGGCTTGTCATTTGGATAAAGCGAGTCGCAGAATGGGCCTCAATAGGAAGGTCTCAAAGATACAATATTCTGCATGTACCTTGGTTTATTAAAAAACATCTTTTAACAAAAAGTAAAACCGCCTTCAAAAAACCTCAGAAAAAAACATAAAATAATCCCCAAAAAGCCATGAGTTTTAGGCCTAGCAGAAATATGAAGTCGGTGCGGTGCTAGCGGAATATTCTTGGAATGAAGTACCGACTTCATATTTCTGCTAGGCTTAAAACTCATGGCTTTTTGGGGATTATTTTATGTTTTTTTTCTGAGGTTTTTTGAAGGCGGTTTTACTTTTTGTTAAAAGATGTTTTATTTCACAATTTTTAGTTACGTTAATATTTATAAATAATATCCGCCAACTCCTAACCATTAAGGAGTTGTACCTTCCATCATCAGCTCATCAACACGAGATGATGACTACTGGACGCAAGTACTTGAATAGCTTTCGAAAATATATGAAAACACATGATACTTCCCTATAAAATTTGAGGGTTGCCCTCGATTTCCCTGGGATCCCATCATCAGATCCTGGGACCAACTAGAAAGTATACCCTTTCGAACAAAAAAAATAACTTTTGAAATCGGTCCAGCCGTCTTCGAGTAATCGGGGAATATACATTAAAAATATATATATACATATATTCCGACGAATTGAGAACCCCCTCCTTTTTTGATGTCGGTTAAAAAACAGACAGATAAACAGACAGACAGACGGACAACAAAGTGATCCTGTAAGGGTTCCGTTTTTTCATTTTGAGGTACGGAACTTAAAAAAATATTTCGACGAATTGAGAACCTCCTCCTTTTTTTGAAGTCGGATAAAATGACATATTTTACTTTTAGGGTTCCGAACCAAAATGGCAAAAAATTAAGTCTTATTGGTAAGGGCAACTTGCAGCGAAAATTAGGTTTAAGTCTGACATTTACATACTGATGAACAGAACTGTCATGTAGTTATGAACTGATGGCCGATGGGGTCAGAAGGTTCTCGAATGGCGTCCACGGACCGGGATACAAGCTGTCGGTAGGCCTCTAACAAGATGGAGCGACGACCTAGTAAAGATTGCGGGACCGCGGTGGATGCGGAAGGCACAAGACCGGTCTGAGTGGAGAGCCTTGGGTGAGGCCTATGTTCAGCAGTGGACGTCAATCGGCTGACATGATGATGATGATGATGATGAATCAATACAATTTTTAACAATATCTCGGTTACAAATCGCTCCACTCATCACGGTACCTCGACCGCTAAACAGCGCTGTCATGTCACAATGTCCCAAATGCGCGCGCGCCGGTTTGTTTCGAAGATTTATTTAGAACCGTGCGAAATCGCGATCTTTGATGTGCAACCTATAACTGCGTGGGAGGCGGGTCGGTAACCCGTGATATGAGTTGCTATGGAGTTTTTTACGAGTAGCAAAAATAGTTATATAACAATTTAAAATCTTTTCTCACAGTTGACGATAAATTAAAAAAATATCAGATTCAGATAGATATGAATTTATCGTTTTTCTTGGGAGCTTTAATATATAGTGATCTTTGCGAGTTTTTAGTTTTTTGAATAGTCTTATTGAATATTAAAAAAGTGTAGCTGTCTCAGATTAAATTTTATCCGGCAATTTTTCTTTTAAACATTGATTATAAATATTATATACGTTGTGTCGGTACCAAAGTAGGGGGTAGGTTACAGTTTCAGAAAATTTGGCATTCCTTATTTGAAATCTAGCATAACTTCCAAAGATAGGCCACGCACCTGTTCAGCGCTGAAAAAATGCAGCCCTCACTCATCAGCTGTCATTAAACTGACATAATGTCAAACATCAAGGGATACTAAGTCACCGAAACACCTAACCACCATTGCTTGTCCGCGCGCGGTGAAGCGGTGGCGTATCTGTCTATTTTTGTATATCAATGATAATAAGTATGTATTTATTTATCTGCTACAGGCTTTGCCTAAATAGTTTGGGACTAGGCCAATTGGTGTCAATTATCATTTAGTAGCCATAATGCAGAGATTGCCTAGTTCAGGACTAGGTCACTTGGTGTCATTGTCCCGTGATATTTATTTATGTATTTAACTACGGATTACCTTATTTATATCACACTATTCGGCATTTTGTCTTAGTTTTAAAAGTTTGTTTAAAAAAACCGGTTTTTTTTTTAAATGCCCTGTTTTTTGTCTCTCTCATTGGATTAATTCGTTGTTTATTTGTCTGTAATCACAAAGTAAAGCAAAATGCATCTCTCCACAAAGCACAGAAGTACCTCTAAATTGGCTCAAGCAAACGCGCGCACAAATATTTGACGGCACAATGTCGCCTGTGGCAGTAGCACCCGAGTATTTGCTTGCGCGTTAATGAAAACAGCTGTTTGTTTCGATTTGTATTAAAACGTGTTCATACGTGATTACGAGGTTCAAAGCTTTTGTTGGAGGAACGCAATTTAGTTGGTTGCTTTGCAGCGAGTGTACATTTTAACTCCACACAAGGAATAGTTGATAGCGTTGTAAGGTGATGATTTTGAAGTTTGTTCTGCAATGGATGTGATTGACAAAGTAAATTATCTAATTTAATGAAAATCTGCCTGTTTTTTCAGGCCACAGTAATTATTTAGCTCAACATAGTCTAAATTTTTTTTTTTAAATAACAGCCCCTGCAATCGAACAGTGGGGTTAGAGTTAAGTAGGTATATCATTATGGCAGCTTAAATTATGTTCCCTTTAACAGTTTTAACATAATGAAAACGGGATATTGACCGCGATTACCTCGTGAGCTCCCGATATTTCAACGCAGTTACATGCATCATGATCACGGGCGGGGAGCTCATCAAGCCTATTAGGTAATCGCGGTCAATTAACCGTTTTCATTATGTATGTTTCCCTTTACATGTTTAAGGTGTAAACAAAAGTTAATCCTGCGAACCGCAGTACTACGTTTAGGCATTCCTTCTAATTCAAATTCAAATTCAAAAACATTTACTCCAGACTATGTCCATAAAGCGTTAGTTTACAATTACCTTATCCTATGTTAGCTTAATATAAATCTAGGTTTACATAATATTAATAAACTACCCCTCTGGATCCCATACGCACGGAATCCCAGTGTTTCCTGTAAGCGCAAGCAGGAGACTCCAGGACCGTTTTTCACGAGGCTGTTGGTGCTTCCTCGTACACGACGCATCAAAGAGGCAGTTCTGTTTCTAATTATTGACCTGAAACAGCCAGTCCTAATGCGCTAATGCCGCGTCTAGGAGCATTCGAATACAACCTAGTAGGAATAGAGTGCACGCTATGAAATTCAGCGACAGGCGTACCTTTTTTCATTAGAAAATAATTGTCGGTGTGAGAGCAATGAAAATTATTTTAAATAAATAAATCATGAGACAATTGACACCAATTGACCTAGTCCCAAACTAAGCACTGTTGAAATAGGCCATATTATACTGATTTAGTTACTGGCTATTTTATATGCCTAGTAATCAAATTAGTATTCTCTTTTTATTTTTCAAAATCTTGCTTGTCATATTATATATCGTTTACTTTACTTCAACAAAAACCATCAAATAGTAAACATCGTTTCCATAATATTTTTTTCTTCTAAACAATTTACAACAGGCAAAGCCTGTAGTATGGGTACTAGACAACGGATAAACATATTTATATAGATAAATACATAATTACTTATATACATATTAAACATCCAAGACCCGAGAACAAACATTCGCATTTATCATACAAACATCTGCCCCGACCGGGGATCGAACCAAGCTTGATAGCCAGAGTCTCTAACCACTAGGCTATCCGGTCGACATTTTATATAGGTTGAGTGGAGGGATAACGTGCAGAAACAAATGAAAAACGTAATACGTGCCTATAAATTTCCCTGGGATCCCATCATTAGATCCTGACTTGATAACAGTGGGACCATCTCATGAGTATACCCTTAAAAAAAACATACAGTCGAATTGAGAACCTCCGCCGAAGTCAGTTAAAAAACAAGATCCTATAGATTGTACCACAGCTACCTTCAAGCCAAGTTTCCCGGGACTAAGATTTGTGGTCGAAAAACTTTGTCCATTAAGACCCGCTGGCCACCACGCCAGCAACTTCGGTACAATGTATATTCTTTAAAAAGTTCAGAGGGTTAAATGTTTAGGCCATTTTTAGCCGAGAGTTTGCTAAAGAGAACCCTTACTAAACGTGTTAAGGATTCCATTTATTATCAGTAGCTACACATCGTTTAATTCGTGTTACGTGTGGCGGCTTTTGGTATTTTTAGGATTAAGTTCCCAATTGAGAAGGAAACATCATAAAGTTGACTTAGTTGCATCAATCAGAGGCTGTTTTCTTGTCCAAAGAAAATTGCAACCACAAATCTGCTTAGTTAATACATGAAGGGTACACGGAAAGAACATTCTAATAAGTCACTTTTTTTAAGGTACAAAATTTCTCCCACATCGCTGCCAATAGGGAGGGTGCCCAGAAGGCTGGCAGCGTTTCCACGTTGTATGCATCTATAAGGCTCGCCTAGAGATCTTTATATAGATGGTGCGTGCTGTGTATGTATGTATTATTACATGTCTTTTTATCCAATTTGTCTTTCAATTAAATGAAAATAATCGATTTATTGATTATTTTTGTTTTTATTTTTATGAAACATTCATAGTATGAAATTCAACATGCAATGACAATGCAAAGAAAAATCCGTTAAGCAGCTGGACAACGCCAGCTGCTTAACGAATTTTTCTTTGCATTGTCATTGTATGTTATCTGACATTGACGAAAAACGTGTGACAGTTGCACCGTTAATTCAAATCTTAAAATAAACGGAGTACCTATAGCACTTATCGTTATCATCGTGTGCTAATATGAGTTCATAACACATTCTCTGACTCCACACTTCCGCAGGTTGCGGCACCCTACGTTACATGTGCCTCCAAATTTGGGATTGCGGCACGTGGTGAGAGTCATAAACGGAAATGCATATTAAATACAAGTGTTCATCATCATCATCACCAGCCTTTTTTACGTCCCACCTCTCAGAATGAAGCTATAGTTCCCACGCGGGCCTAGTGCGGATTGGCAACTTCACACACATAAAATTGCTTCGCTGGAGTGTGCCAGTTTTAACAGTTACAAATGTAATTCCGCACGTTAATTCCGAAAAACTCAGAGGTGTGAGCTGGGGTTTGAACCCTCGACCCTTTGCTTGAGAGGCCATAGGTCAAACCACTGGGCTATCACGGCTTTACAAGCCATACAGGCTATACAAGCGTTGCCCGCACTGAATGTGTCTTAGGCAAAGAATATATACACTAACGTAACAAGAAACGACACTGACGCATGTGTGCAGTAAACGACCTCGCGGCTGTGTGCGTTTCGGGACTTGAGCGCGGGTTGCGCGGGGTATGTAAAGGCGATCCGCGGTCGCCACGGCGCGGCAGTGTCGCGCCTGTGTCTTTGGTAGTATCTTTAGGGTGGAGTCAACACTCCCCTTATTCTTCGCTCTCCGGAAGTTCAGCCTGCTTTTAATCATCATAAAAAGCTTCGTACATCAATTAACAGCACAGCTGCCCAATAAATCACGGAGTCGAGTAAACAATTAATACGGTTGGCGCGATTTGGAACAAAAAGTACTGCCATTAATTAGGACGTAGGGTCCGAAATACTGCACCAACTGAATACGTAATCGGGGTATAGTGTGAATCCAGTACGAAAGGTACGAAATATACGTTGAATTTTCCCTTGCGCGAGGTTCTTACGCAGTCACTAGATTAGGCAACTAAGTAGATTGGGCAACTAGTGCATAAAATGGATTTTGTGAACGAGTTATGCATTGCCTTTCACTTTGATTGAGAGGAAAGTGAATAACAGACAAAATGACAAACGGTAATCCGCCATCTTGGATCCAAAAAATAATACCAAATCATCATAGCCAAATTACATGAAATCGACATTTTTTGTGTCAAAAATGTCAAACTGTCATCCACCAACTTGGAAAAAAAAAACAATTCGAGCTTATCACAGCCAAATGACATGTAATACATATTTCAGAATTTTATTATTTCTTTGTTTTTCGATTATTATATACACGCTTGCATTGTAACGTGATTTCAATTCGTGAAACTTCTTTTTCGTGTCCAAGATCTGGCTAGCTGAAAGCGGGCGGAGTTGCTTAGACGAGTAAAAAATTCGCTTCGTTTGTAGATTACGTACTGATCTGTACTGTGCCGTATACGGAACCAAGCCAAGTCGGTAACGGATGCTAAAGCGTTTGCTGGATTGCTGTTGTTGTACAACTTGGTACATTAATCTAACGAGTAGTTGTGGGTACGCTGTTTCCGGTCTGTCGCAGTATTTCGTTTCAGACTTTTGATTGGTTAGATAATAAATAGTAATGTAATGACTGATATGTATTACATGTACAGTCAGCAGCAATAGTTGCTTAGCAACCGGAGCGCTCACAATGATCTAATAAGCACGGCTCTATTGTTATGGAGATAAGAGCTTGTGCATGTGCAGATCATTGTGAGCGCTTCGGTTGCTTAGAAACCGAACATTATGACTAATAAATAATAATGTTTCTTTGTTAGCTTGTTACTTTTCTATGTCCAAGTTTAATAACTCAAAAACGATTTTGGTTGGCTAAAAATCATAAAAGCTTACAATGAAAAAAAAAAACTGCATTTAAATACCTATTTAGATGCAATATTTTCATAGTCAATGTATTTAGGAGCTATAACACCCCAGACAGACACACCGATACATAGACACACGTCATACCTATAAGCTTTTACCACCACTCTTTTTGCGTCAGGCCTCACAAAAACGAGTGATTTTTTTCTTATTTGTACAGATATCAGGATACTCAAGAACAAAAAGGCTGCCTGTATTCATTTATTTTGAATAACAACCATGCTACCAATGCACAGGTCCCGAGCATGAGTATTCGAATCCTACGTAACGTAATCGAGACAATTTGTATGAGGTTTGGAACAGCGCCCCCATGAGCGTATTTGGTGCTAAAATTTAATATGAAGTTTCTCGATCTCAGTACCTACAATAACGATTACGTTACGCATGGTTCGAATATGCGCGCTTGGGGCTCTGTATAATCAAAGGCTTCCAATACAGCTTATTTCACGCCAGCGAAGTCACTTCAAAAACAAACGAAAACATCAAAAGCACCTACACTGTTCCACCTACGCTATGCTAATAATTCGATCGCCCCGTCGACTTAACAACCCGTCACATCCCTTTGACTTGAGAAGTCAAATATAAATATAACATACGAAGTGTCGGGGTCACACTTTCGATGTAGGTTAAAGCTTAAGGCGGTGTGTGGAAATAAACGTTATGTACTATTGTAAACAATTGACAGTTTAAGATAAAAACAAAAGCCTCATTGGCATTCTGCCACAGGGGGGAGATTTCGGGGGTATCTGTGCATATATAGACATTAGACAATTAATTTATTGAATCAGGCGTTTCTTTGCGGAGGTCCATATTTATGAACTAAAAAACAATTACTTTGCTCACCCGCGACCACGTCACGCCACGCCACGTGGTCGCGGGTGAGCAAAGTAATTGTTTTTTAGTTCATTAGACAATTAGTTTATGCAATATGTTTGTATTTTGTGTATCGATAATATCATCATCACTTTTAACATTTATTTACCGAAAATTTACACAGCATGATAGTAACAAAACCAAAGCACTGGAAAAAAATAATTATAAACTAACATACATATAAGACAACAATATAAAAAAGTACACATAAATACACAACTATTAAGGGGGTTTTAATGTCATTTTCGCTTCCCTAAAGCGGAACACTACACCCTCCGGCCAGAAGTCCACGAACAAGAACATGAAACTAACCTGAGATTCAATCATAGTGAAATAAATGGATTACTTATATAAGTCAGTCGGATAAAGTCCTTCCTCTGGGAGCACACGCTTCGGTGGTAACGGAATTAACACGCACGATTAGTCCGAAACATGTCGGGCTATTACTCAACTGTATGTCAGTGGGTGAGTGATCCGTTTATTTCACTAGGAAAATTGTTGGTATTAGTATTATTATTATAATGTTTCTGGCAAACGAATTTTTAAGGCATTTTTTTATATATTTATTATAAATAGCAATTTACAATGACATTAAATCTAAGCTAAAACTAAATAAACATTTATTATTTTGTAAGTTTCTTCCTACATACGTACATTCTTCCTACACGTATCTTGTAGTCAAGTGTGCCGTTCCCGTATTACCTTGCAAATCCACGAAATACATTGCATTCCCTTTCGACGATGCTTGTGCAGTCAAATGATAATTAGGGCAAGTTTGATTAAAATGTCATTTTTGAGATCTCGTTCAACATTTTCACAACCATACTCATTGGTTCAGGTTTAAGACTGATGTCAATATCAGACCAAAACATAATAAAATGTAAGGATACAAAGCGATGATACTTGTCTATCGTAAAAGTTAATTTAGGCGGTTCGTTGACAGACTGGACTGGCTGTGCTATAAATAAGCTATTACTCCTACACGTCACGCCAACGTTACATATTAAACAAGTGCGATGGAAACGTTTTCTTCTATATACATAGTTACTTTATGGCTATAGTAACACTGATGAGACTATGTCGTTGAATGTTCGCATGTACGTTAGCATATAAACGTGTCAATATAATCAAAGATCGCCTGATCCTACTTATTACCTATCCTGTTTTTTCAGCTCTACGTATAATAAGGAAAGAAAGAGAGCATGAAACGAGGTTCTTTTGTAAGAAATTAAAAAAGTATTACTATGTATGGAAGATTATAAAGTTTCATCATCATCATTATCATCACCAGCCTCTTTTACGTCCCACTGCTGGGCACAGGCCTCCTCTCAGAATGGGAGGTAAAGTTTCATATTTCTTGGTTATTAAATGCAGAGGGTCGAGCACGACTTTACGAATGCTGCGTAACGTAAAATCGAATAGTAAACGTTGTCGAGTTTGTATGACGTTTGGAACAGCGCCCGCCCGTGAGCGTATTTGGAACTAAAATTTAGTATGAGGTTTCTTGATCTCGATACAATAACTGCAACGTTACGCAGCATGCGAAAAGTCGTGCTCGACCCTCAGCAGTAGCATGGTTTACAAAGTGGAAAAATAGGGGTGGCTTTAGATTTGTTTCTCTATTTTCCTTACGTTAAAATGGATTTCGAGGAAAATTAAATTACTTATTATACGTCTAGGAGAATACGATAACACATTTTTTTCGACGCGCTGTCGGTAGGCCTCCAACAAAATGGAGCGACGACCTGTGCCCTAAGCACGACTTGTCGAATCCTGCGTCACGTAAAATCGAATAGTAAACTATAACGAGTTTGTATGACGTTTGGAACAGCGCCCGCCCGTGAGCGTATTTGGAACTAAAATTTAGTATGAGATTTCTCGATCTCGATACGATAACCGTAACGTAACGCAGGATTCGACAAGCCGTGCTTAGGGCACTGGTAAAGATCGCGGGACCGCGGTGGATGCGGAAGGCACAAGACCGGTCCGAGTGGAGAGCCGCGGGGGAGGCCTATGTCCAGGAGTTGACATCTTTCGGTTGACATGATGATGACGATTTTTCCTGATAATAAAATTGTACCGTGTCATGTATAATAGTGTCACAATAATAAACAAATGGGGAGGCTTAAACAATTTAGCAACTAAATTAAAAATGCTAAAACAAATGAAACCTACGCAAACGGTTAGAAGGCAGTTTTGCTTAATTGCCAGCTGGGAGCAACTTTATTGTAGCTTGCTTGCAATTCGCTCGGCAACACAAGGTTTTATGTTGTTAGCGGTTATCGAAATTAGATTCCACGTCTTAGAGAATAAGGTTTAATATTCAATACCAAGGTCAAATTGAAACGTATAGTGTCAGTAGTTTATTTGCTGCTCAGTTATTAATTTAATAATAATTTTCTTGGGAGGCTAAATTAATGGACTGGTACTGGTAATGTTGTAGTCTTCTTGGTTAAAACGCTTTAAAAATTAATTCCAGTTTGATAAAATTATTTGTGTCAATAATAACCTAAGTAGACACTTTTGCTGTATGTATGTAAATATTTGATGATATATGAACAAAATATAATTAAATTGCTCACCCGCGACCAACAAGCGAACGCAAAGCGCATTTCGCGACCAAATAATTATTTACAGTACTTTAGCAAAAATACATAGGTACAAAAACAAATCTCAGTAATTTAGGCAAACTATTTAGGTATTGCCCCAAATTAATTGCAGTTATACTTTACTGTACTTGCTATATTTCAGTTGCCAGAATCGAGTTACCAGTGCCCTAAGCACGACTTGTCGAATCCTGCGTTACGTTACGGTTATCGTATCGAGATCGAGAAATCTCATACTAAATTTTAGTTCCAAATACGCTCACGGGCGGGCGCTGTTCCAAACGCCATACAAACTCGTTATAGTTTACTATTCGAATTTTACGTGACGCAAGATTCGACAAGTCGTGCTTAGGGCACTGAATAGCAACTTCAAAGGCGAGTGTAATGCTACGACATTCATTTGCCCGTAGATGGCCTACGGCGTAGCACTCAATCGTAGAGTTCGTAGACCCTTCACAAGCCTATTTGGCTACGAAATATTTATAATCCAATCAAAAAGCTTAGATAGAAGAAAAATCTTAAGTTCCTGAATTGAAAAATAGTAGTTTATGCAACTGTTACATAATGTGACACGAGTGAGTTTTTATGAGACGAGGTGAAGCCGAGTTTCATAAATAGGATCGCAGGAGTGTTTTAAGGCCTAATTAAGTACTGTAAGATGGGTTCAAAAGCCGACAGCATAATAAAACTGTTACGAACTTGGCTGTTTTTTTTTAATCAAACAAATATAATACGAGGGGCGGCTGAAAAGTAATCTACCTAACAATGAAACAAAAGACTGTCGTGGCTAATTTTTTTTTTATTTTTCTGTATAGTCCCCTGCTAGTAAAATGCACTTCATAAATTTTTCAAATATTGAATTTAAACCATTAAAAAAAAATCGTTCGGGTTGTCGTCAAAAAAGTCGGTAACCGCAGCCTTCATTTCGTCATCGGTCATAAACCTTCGTCCCCTGAGGTCTTTCTTGAGAAGTCTAAACAGAAAATAGTCACAGGGGGCTAAATCTGAACTATAAGGGGGGTGGTCAATGGTTTCGAAGCCATTGTCTTTAATTGCTAGCTTCGTTGTGCGGGCGGTATGCACTGGTGCGTTATCGTGGAAAATCAGAATTCCTTTGCTTAGTTTACCTCGCCGTTTTTCTTTTATTGTCTCTCTTAGTTGATATAGTAAGTTTGAGTAATAATCAGCATTCATTGTAGTTTTCTTCGGTAAATAATCTATGAGCAAAATCCCTTCTGTGTCCCAAAAGATTGTAGCCATAAGTTTACCTGCCGATGGACAGACGTTGAATTTCCGAGGCGGCTTCTCATCCTTAAATTTCCACTGTAAGGACTCTTACTTACTTTCCGGGTCCCATTGTCGAATCCAAGTCTCATCACATGTTACAATTCTAGAAATTATTTCTTCCTCTTTCCCCCGACTCATGTCCAAAAACTCTTCGCAACATTTGACACGCCTCTCCATGTCACATGCAGTCAACATTCTGGGGACCCAACGTGCACTAACCTTGACCATGTTCAAATGCTCATGAATTATTTCATTGACTCGCTCTTTACGGACGCCCACATCTCTAGCTATCTCCCACTGCTTCACTCGTCGGTCCTCTAATATAATTTTTTTCACCCTGGCTACATTTTCATCGGTGACGGCCGAAACTGGTCTTCCGCTACGAGGATCATCTTCCAGGCTCTCACGACCTAACTTAAACTGCTTTGACCAAAACTTTATAACAAATTCGGAAGAACACGAACTGCCAAACACACGTAACATACGCTGTCTGATCTCCGAAGGCGTATCCCCTTCTTTAGTCAAAAACTTAATCACCGCACGCTGCTCGATTTTATCCATTTTCACTTTTTCTACCGACATGTTTGAAACAATTGTAAGAAAAAAAAAAAAAAAAATGAAAATAATCGATTTATTGATTATTTTTGTTTTATTTTTATGAAACATTCATAGAATGAAATTCAACATACAATGACAATGCAAAGAAAAATTCGTTAAGCAGCTGGACTTGAACCAGCAACCTCGGTAATCCGTACCACGCTCCACCAATTAAGCTATACTTAACGTTGGTGTACCTAACGAATTTTTCAATGCCTTGTGTCATATTTTATTTGGAAGATCTCTCCTCAGCGCCATCTATGAGTAGCTTAATCAAGCAACTCACCCACTACGGAACTTCTACAGTTACGCATTAGTGGCAAGAGATGGACACAAGGCATTGAAAAATTCGTTAGGTACACCAACGTTAAGTATAGCTTAATTGGTGGAGCGTGGTACGGATTACCGAGGTTGCTGGTTCAAGTCCAGCTGCTTAACGAATTTTTCTTTGCATTGTCATTGTATGTTGAATTTCATTCTATGAATGTTTCATAAAAATAAAACAAAAATAATCAATAAATCGATTATTTTCATTGATTCAGAAAATAGCTCCATCTCTTGCCACTAATGCGTAACTGTAGAAGTTCCGTAGTGGGTGAGTTGCTTGATTAAGCTACTCATAGATGGCGCTGAGGAGAGATCTTCCAAATAAAATATGACACAAGGCATTGAAAAATTCGTTAGGTACACCAACGTTAAGTATAGCTTAATTGGTGGAGCGTGGTACGGATTACCGAGGTTGCTGGTTCAAGTCCAGCTGCTTAACGAATTTTTCTTTGCATTGTCATTGTATGTTGAATTTCATTCTATGAATGTTTCATAAAAATAAAACAAAAATAATCAATAAATCGATTATTTTCATTGATTCAGAAAATAGCTCCATCTCTTGCCACTAATGCGTAACTGTAGAAGTTCCGTAGTGGGTGAGTTGCTTGATTAAGCTACTCATAGATGGCGCTGAGGAGAGATCTTCCAAATAAAATATGACACAAGGCATTGAAAAATTCGTTAGGTACACCAACGTTAAGTATAGCTTAATTGGTGGAGCGTGGTACGGATTACCGAGGTTGCTGGTTCAAGTCCAGCTGCTTAACGAATTTTTCTTTGCATTGTCATTGTATGTTACAATTGTAAGAGACAAATAAACGTGATGCAATAAACAAATGAATGTAATACATTTTGAAAATAGAATAACAAACGAATATAAATCCATACCAGCCAGCATTATTTTTGCATATATTTCTGACCAAGGAGATTACTTATCAGCCGCCCCTCGTAGTATCGAGCTGACGTTTCGTATCGACTATTTTTTTTTATTGAGGCCTATTTTTAAATTGCATTGGTTTTTGAGGACGAAAATTGATTATCGTAATTGGGCCATTTTATAGAAAGTTATACACACTTTTTTTTTTATTTCTTTTTTTACTATGTTATATCTAAGTACTTAGAATCACGAGCACTATAGATTTTAATACGTGAAAAAAATTGTCCCAAAATATTGTGTTTCATTCCGTTACCCCTTTCAAATACACGTATACGAGAGTAACGGAAGGGAAATGGAATGGACGTCCAAAAAATGTATGAAATTTTTGGGTCATTTTTTCTTCACCTATTAATATCGGCAGTGCTCGTGATTCTAAGTAGATATAACATAAAAAATTAAAATCTAAAAAAAGAGGGTGTACAACTTTCTATAAAATGGCACAATTACCTACGGTTTCTGAATGAACAATAGAGGACTTATGATATGTGTGCAGATAAAATTATACAAACAACAATTCTTTCAAGTTATTACGAGCTAATAGAAAAAAAGCGTCATGGCTTAAATACGCGCAATAATGTCACGTATTATTGTGTGAGTGCCGTTCGACTAAAACAAATTGACTGTTAATATTTTGCCCACGTACATAAAATGACTTTTGACGACCGGATTGCCTAGTTGTTAGCGACCCTGACTATGAAGTTGAGGTCCCGGGTTCGAATCTCGGTCGGGGCAGATGTTTGTATGATGAATACGAATGTTTGTTCTCGGGTCTTGGATGTTTAATATGTATATAAGTATGTTTATCCGTTGTCTAGTACCCATAGTACAGGCTTTGCCTAGTTTGGGACAACGTCAATTGGTGTCAATTTGTCCCATGATATTATTATTATTATTATTACTTTCTCCCTTCATTCCATTCCATTTTATTTGATACCAGTTTTTTACAATTGCCAGCTTGCTTAAAGGCAATTAAGATTTAATGCGCGTTTTCATTTTTGCACACGGGCTGACGAAAAAGCGCAGAAATAACGGAACAAATATAATAGTAGTTTATGCAACTGCTACATAATGAATGTTTTAAGGCCTAATTATGTGGAGTTGCAAACATTACTTTATCTACACACATATTATAAGTACTCTAAGATGGGTTCAGAAGCCGAAGGCATACATCATACCCATATTTGTCACGAATTTGACTGTTTTTTTTTTTAATCATAGACAAACATACCGAGCTGACGTTTCGTAAACTGTTTTTTTTTATTGTAAAAAAAAAACACATTATTATTTATTCACGTCGGACCGAACATGACTTATATACGTGAGTGATCAGTTTTATTTCACTATGATTGTAAATTACGTTGGTTTTCAAATTTGAAACATTGAATTCGATATCGAAATGTCATTACGATAGCGAATTCGATGTCGTAATGACTATTACTTTACTGCTGGGGTGGTGGCTGGGGGGCGCTGGCGGCGAAGTCGTCGTCGTGCTGCAATGCTGGTCATTTTCTACGGTTTCTAAACGCACTATTGAGGACTTATGATATGTGTGTAGATAAAAACTGTTTGTTCAATCCGGAAAAGCCAATTTTTATAAAAGCACATCATGCTAATTAATGTGGCATGTGGTTAATTTCAGGTTCCGGATCCTCTTACTTTTATTTGAATGTCTACTCTTTTTTCTGATGTCCTGTCAATCGCCCGAAGGTTTAACTGGTAGAGATCCCTTTAAGGGATAAGTTCGCCTTTGTACATTTGCTTTTGTTCTGTTATCTGTATTTTTTTGTTTTATATGCAATAAAGAGATATACATACATACATACATGCTATCGTTATGAAGTAAAGTTAACGATAAAACGAAAAGATAATGTAAGCTTACCAATTATTGGCGTGGCAATTACATGAACTTACTAGCTTATGCCCCGAGGCTTTTCCCCCGTGAAATATTTCAAAATGGGCTTGTTCCCTATCCCGTGGGAATTTCGAAAAAATCTTTCTTAGTGCACCTCTAAGATATTCAAGGTATATGTTTGCCAAATTTCAAGTTTCTAGGTCCAGTGGTTTAGGCTTTGCGTTGTATGTCAGTCAGTCAGTCAGTCACGTTACTGTTTTATTAGAAAACAATTAATTTGCTCACCCGCTACCACAAACCAAAAAAGCCCTAAATTGAAGTGTCCAAGATAAGGGACGTTTTACCTTACTCAGTACCTGTTTTCCTGTTAATCCCTCGCATTTTGTATGTTTCTATTGGACATATAGTTCATAAATCATCATCATCATCATCATGTCAGCCGAAAGACGTCCACTGCTGGACAATTGGAAATAGGCCTCCCCCAAGGCTCTCCACTCAGACCGGCTTTTTTGTACAATAAAGTGTTTACTTACTTACTTACAACAATCACCATTTGGATAAGGAATAAACAACTTAGGGAAATAACAACGCAAGTTTTAAGACCTGGGTTACATACAAACCCGTGGTTACCTTGACGTGTTTGTATCGTCTGACGTATTACTAGCACCGAGTTAATATCTCATCCAGGTCAACACACGTCTTAGATACCAAGGGCCTTATTCATAAACGTCACTCAAGCCTCGATTAGTTAAAATAGGTTTTGTCTTTTTCTTACTAACGGAAATGTCAATGTGACAAAAAAGACCAAACGAACTTTAACGGCATTTTAGTGAAAATAAGTTTATGAACAATAGGGTAAGAAGGTTAACACCCTTCTCGCAATAAATGACATAATTTACAATACCAATGCCACAGAAGACCCTTGTAAAGGTTTTAGTGGAATGCTATCGAATTCCTCAGCTGAACTAGCTTAGCTTTTCCAGTAAGATTGTATTTATGTCAGCCGAAAGACGTCCACTGCTGAACATAGGTCTCCCCCAAGGCTCTCCACTCTGACCGGTCTTGTGCTTTCCGCATCCACCGCGGTCCCGCGATCTTTACCAGGTCGTCGCTCCATCTTGTTGGAGGCCTACCGACAGCTCGTCTCCCGGTCCGTGGACGCCAGTAAGAATATATTATTATAACTGATTAAATCAGGCCAGTCCTGTCCCTGAACTAAAAACAAATGAATTTGATCACCCGCGACCAAAAACAACGACGCTCGACATAAGAAGTTTTGGTCTAATAAAATTATATATAACATCTTTATTTGTTACATCTTAAGACCAACGTACTTTTCATTTAATAACCTAGCCTGCTATATAAATCTTAACACTTCTAAGTCTATTTACAATCAAAGTTTACAGTTGCAGTTGTTTTAATGGGTCTTAAGGCTGTAACGTAGTCGAGGTTTTCCCAGTGTGTTTCGGACCAATAAAAACGTTGTGATTATTGACACAAACGGTACTATGGTTATATTTACACAAACTACGCTATAACCATTACTGCTCCCAATACCATCTCCATCAGTTTGCATAAAACTACGGGGTGTTTACAATGAACTACAGGAGGATTACATTTACAAACGACGTAACGACCTCACTGCTCCCGAATGCATTTGTTTTAAGGGGAACTACGGGGTGATTATGTATACAAACTTACCGTTGTAAACACTGTTCATTTATCACGTATAACTCGCGATCGATACGACACGCGTGCGTCTAGCCTCGGCGCCGGGTACGGACTGAGGGACGGAACACCCTGTAGGGGTTTGTGTAAAGTTACTTTAAAATATACAGTACAATATAAAAGGCCTCATTGAGCATAACGTAAAACAAACAGAAAAGAGGTACACAGAAAATCATTGGTAACAACAGACGGTCTTATCGCCACAGAGCGAACTCTACCAGGCAACCATAATAAAAGAACAGATCGAAGCAGCAGAATACAGGTTGAGTACTGTGGTCTATTATTTTTGTTTGAACTTGGCTTTTAGGGTTCCGTACCTCAAAAGGACAAAACGGAACCCTTACAAGATCACTTTGTTGTCCGTCCGTCTGTCTGTCTGTCTATCTGTCTGTCTGTCAAGACCCTTTCCCTCTGGAACGCGTGGAGGTAGCATTCTGAAATTAATATCAAATACTCAAGCCTGCGGTCCCTTGAAGCTGTGAAAAAATCGAACTTCTCAGTCAACGCAATCAAAAGATACAGTCATTAAAAAGGCTATTTCCATACAAATTGCCGAAATCCAAAAACCTAAAGGGTACTTCCAGTTGTCTTAGAAACTTGAGATTTGGTATGAAGGTAGCTGTTATAGCACAACCACTCACCAAAGTCTCAAAATCTCAAAGTCTGTCTGTAGATTTCGCAGAGTAATATAAGTTGAACCCACACTGCGTACATTTTGCTTAGGAGCAGGGCTCTGCTAACACTGGACTTCTTAAAACACTAGGGAAAAGCGTTAAAATCTTTCTACGGAACCCTCGTGCGCGAGTCCGACTCGCACTTGTTCGGATTTTTAATTTAATTTCGATTTAAGGGAAAAGGAATGTTGTGGTCGTAATTGGAGAACACACAGCGTTTTTCATTTGTAATAACTCTTTTTTCACTAATAACAAAACACTGCAAAAATACATCAAACGTTTGACGCCGTTGAAGTTTTAGTGTGGATTAGGTTGTTGATTTTTAATTAAGGGCAATAAATAGACACTATGACTCAAACTAACAAAAACAACATTAATTAAAATAACTTAGGTATAACTATTGTACCTCTTTACAAAGTGTTTTGAAAATAATTGAGAAACTCAGAAATTCAAAATACAAATTCCAGCACAGCCACACAGAAACATTGTTAGTGAACGTCACATCGTAATAATGTAATTTATCAATTTTACTCAGTGTTAATTGTCATAGTTAAATTATATTTGGAGCTCAGACTAATTATACTCGCGTTTCAATTTCAAAAGAGGTTAACAACAAACTGAGTAAAGTCTAATTTAGAGCGTACAAGTACAGCGTACTGTATTCTCAATTTAAACGAAGAACTATACAATAAACACATCTGTTTTTTGTAAGGTGAATAAACGAGAACACCATTTATACTGTGCTTATTTAATGTATACTATACTACAGTGTTTTAAACTTGTTTCATGGAGCAACCCCCTTAAGTCTGAAATACAGGGTGTCCCACGGCTATGCCACATAGAGGGGAATTACCTTAAATATCATTTGTTTTCACGTAACTTAATCGCGTTTAGGTACAACGCCCTGTACACGGAACAAAGGAGGTTTTAACGCTCTAAAATACCCTAATTTCACCTTAATTTCACCAATATCACGTAAGACAAACTACCAATGTAATAACCATTACGAAACTATCAAATGATGCTTAGGAACCACAGCTGTTTCGGGTCTCCTTAACATCTGAAAGGTAGTAAGAGCCAGTATTGTTTCACGTACGTACGACCTTTCGTTACGACAGGGTGATGATTCACGGTCAGCCGGTTTGGGAAAATAATTTTACCTTGTTTGTTACCCCCCAGAGGTGAGAGAGGGGTCGTAAGTCTGCGCTGTTTTGCAATGCAGGTTGGCTAATATGAAATAGGTAAATTGTTAAAGTAGAATAGAAGATGTAGATTATAACAATGGGTCCAGTGCGGATGGTAAGAGTACAGTATACTACACAGACAATTAATGGTAAATATTACAGACATAACTATTTTTCACGTGTGGTCGCGGGTGAGCAAAGTAGGTAATTAAAGTAAAGTTGACGACCGGGTGGCCTAGTGGTTAGCGACCCTGTCTATGAAGCTTGAGGTCCCGGGTTCGAATCCCGGTCGGGGCAGATGTTTGTATGATGAATACGAATGTTTGTTCTCGGGTCCTAGATGTTTTCAATATGTATATAAGTATGTATTTATATATATAAGTATGTTTATCCGTTGTCTAGTACCCATAGTACAGGCTTTGCCTAGTTTGGGACTAGGTCAATTGGTGTCTATTTGTCCTATGATATTTATTATTTATTTATTAATTGTTTTTAGTTCATAATTAATAGTACATTGTGTATTAAGAGTGGTAGTAATTCCCGGACGGCCTGTGAAACATGTTTTTCATCGTACTTGCGAGGGAACGTAGCTCGCAGTGCTGATGGGTCCGCCGATGCACGCCATTACGGCTCATGGGCGTTATGAAAATTGAAAAGGTTCGTGGATTTTATTTAGGGCATAACAACCAAGTGTTCGATCCCCCTCCCCCCTTTCCTCCATCCTTTTTCGTCCTTAAAGGCCGGCAACGGACTTAATGATTCTCTTGGGGATGCTGGATTTCATGAGTGGAGGTGATCGCTTGCCATCAGGTGACCCGTAGTGAGATATTTTACTTCACCGAAAAGATCATAGTAAATTACAAATTTAATTCCGGGCGTAAATTTCTACAAACTCAAAGGCACAACCCACGACGCTCTCCTTGGGGTTCTATCGTCTTCTTCTTCTCAGAATGTATTTGTCCACTGTTGGACGTAAGCCTGTTGATGGGCTCTCCAATCCTGCCGGCTGTATGTTTACCGGGCCCAGGCCGGCCCGGCAGCCCTCCAGGCTCCTATTTCACCAACTTTACAATTGACAGTTTTCAATGACAATTTGGCGTCACTTGCTGATTTGAAGAGATTTAGTTTTAGCGCGCTTCGAATTGGCCAAGAAATGTAGTTCGAATTGTTACGACAAACCGACAATTGTAAAGTTGGTGAAAGATATCGTCCGACCATCGGGGCGGGTCGGTCCACGCTCGAGATTATTAGGGATTTTTTTATACCACGCGGCTTTTGTTAATTTACTTACTGTTCTATTTTCATTTCTCAGCCTATTGCGTCCCACTGGTGATCAAAGGACTCCCCTCAACGCTTGCAAATCCGAACCGACTTTAACTAAAAGTATAACATTCGCGGCACTCAATGGACTCCGCCAAAGCACGTCCCGATGCTATCAACACGCGAGCTTGTAATAAAACTGATAAATGTACGACAACACGAAAGCCTTGCCTATGCGCATGCCAGGCGCAATATTATAGTGTTTTGGTTTACGAGAATGCGAGGGAATTATGATTCGATAACATCTTTGATTTGTAATCGCGAAGACGCGGGTGGGAATCTAATGCGTTGACCACGAGGTTAAGTTGTATTCAGATTTATGTTAAGCATCATGATTTGGTTTACGCGGATAATTTTTTTTATACGACAAGGAAGGCAAACGAGCAAGTGGGTCACCTGATGGTAAGTGATCACCAATGCCCATAGACACTCATAACCCCGGGGGGTTTGCAGATGCTTTGCCAACCTAGAGAGCTAAGATGAAATGCCTCTTGTGCCCGTAATTACACCGGCTGTCTTACTCTCCACACCGGAACACAACAGTGCAAGCGCTGCTGCTTAGCGGTAGGATTAGCGAGTAATATCCGGACGGACCTCGCACACATGTTTTATTTATTAACTAACTTGTTAAGAGTGTGACCAACAGGCGTGCTTTACCGCGATAAAGATTACCGCCAGCCTGGTTGCTATCCCACAAGACTACAGTTCCACCGTAATTTACCGGCGAACCCATAAAACTGCGGTAAAACTCGCTCTTCGGTAACAACCTTTAAAAGAATGTGCTCAGACAACATGGTCGCAATTATAAATGACGGTGTGTGCCATAAGTCAAAATTCAGAGTGTGTTGCAAGTCACGATGTGAGTACGACAATAACAGCACACTGTAGTATTTCTTTTGTTTTATTAAAACTTTACCTACTTTACTTGTCGTTTCATGGTATAGTTCGACAAGGGATCTTATAGAACATGGATGTCACAGGCAAAGCGCGCTTCACGGGGTCACGGCGTTAGTTCCAATTTAGCAACCCTTGTCGAACTGAAGGGCAAACAATCACATCTGGTTTGACACACAAACCATCAATGACGCCGTCCATGTAATATAGGTACTCATTGTGACGTCACAGTGTTAGCTTCAGCCGCCATTGTTTTTAGTCAAAATGAATGCGTTTCTTTACTTTCATAAATAAATAAATAGCATGGGACAATTGACACCCATTGACCTAGTCCCAAACTAGGCAAAACCTGTAGACAAATACATACTTAAATACACGTGTAACACCTATGTCTCGAGAACAAACATTTGTATTCATCATCAAACAAACATCTGCCTCAAGCTATGGGTCTCTAACCACTAGGCTATTCGGTCGTTAAGGGCATACTTTAAATTTAAACTAATTTCAGACTGGTGTACTCACAGCCAGTCTCTATTGCAAACGTGCCCTATTTGCTAACTTGTGGCGTAGAATCGAAAACAAAAGGCAGGTTTACTCGTAAAGTCTAAAGTCTAGTCTTCATCCCACTAAAGAATGTATAATGTCGATGTATTCAACCTTTAGTATAGAAACTAGCTGTAAATAGCCCTGTAGAGCCAGACACCCCTTTGTGGCGGGTCGGTGACCCTTTTATGTGTAATTCATATTTACTAGAGTCTAAAACTACCCTGCGTGACGTGACATTCTCAGTAAATAAATGAGATAGGTACGTACTATTTTCAATGAAATTTGATGGTAACCAACTAATTGGATTTTTAGATTGCAGTTATCCTTAACTAAATTTGAGTATTTATCCGTACTTTTTCACTCTTAGTACAGTAAATGTACGTTAGTGTACACGCGTGTGTGAGTGTGTGTGTGTGTGTGTGTTGTGTACGTTTTTAATGTACGTAGCAAAGCCCATTTATAGTCCACACATGCTCCTGTGAATGACCACAACGACTTGTAACTTGTAAAACAAGCGGAAGCCTCTTTTCAGCTCCTTGTATCGCAAGTTACAAGCCGTTATGAAACAGGAACCAGATTGCTATAAATTTATAAGGTGATTAGGGTTGTTTCTGAATAAAACCTGACTGCGTATTAATAACGATAACTTGAATCTTAAGACTTAGAGGAAACTTAAAGGAGGCTTAGCTTTTCGCTGCTACCAATGATTGATCGAATGGCGCAGTTGGTAGCGCGCCGCCAAGTTCGAGGTCTTGGGTTTGAATCCCAGTTCGAGAATACTTACGTTTCGGTTCGAAATTTGACAACTAAGGAAGACTTTGTACATGCACATGTCGACATAGTACGTGAACTTATATTATAAACATATATAAGGGTCACCTCTGACCTTTTGTAAAGTAACACACATAATGAGAGCGAAATCAAATTATCCTCCAATAACCGGGCGATGCCTAGAAAGAAGGTGAGTTACCAAAATAAAGTTCTCCCTATGGAGCCCTAGCTAGAAACCTAAATCATCTAGTCGTATCCGACTACCTATCGGTTTTGCTGATATAAATTGGGAATATTTTTATCCGTATTTAGGGTTCCGAGCCAAAATGGCAAAAACTAAAAACTAACCCATTCAACACGGGAGCAGATCATTGTGACCGCTTCGGTTGCTTAGCTACTTCTGCTGCTGATTGTACCAGCCTGACAGCGCAAGGAGCTGTCTTAGAATCGAATTGAAGACAAAATCTCCCGCCAGTCGCCAACACAACGTCTGGGCCAAATATAAATAGCAAGTATATTGCAGACATTATCAAATTTATTTGAGCCATCCCGAAACAAAGTGCCGCGACCTTATTTCATCAATATTATGAATGGTATATAATTGTACTGTCACGGAGATGTAAACTGTAATGTCATCGTCATCATCATCATGTCAGCCGATTGACGTCCACTGCTGGACATAGGTCTCCCCCAAGGCTCTCCACTCAGACCGGTCTTGTGCTTTCCGGTTTCCGCATCCACCGCGGTCCCGCAATCCTTACTAAGTCGTCGCTCTATATTATTGGAGGCCTACCGACAGCTCGTCTCCTGGTCCGTGGACGCCATTCGAGAACCTTCTGACCCCATCGGCCATCAGTTCTGCGAGAAATGTGCCCCGTTCACTGCCACTGTAATGTATAACTATAATGTGTTTTACATTATCATTACTCGGGACTTAATCGAATCCCTTCGAGACCATGGACGCAATGTCGCGTCCGAAACGTCGAGGTATTTAAATTCAAATTTAAATATATATTTTTTACGCGATTAAGTCCCGAGTATCATGATAATGTGTGAGGATCGCGAAAGTTTAAATCAGTATATAATGTGTTTTGTCTATAAACTGACCAGTGATTGACCCCTATCTCACTTGATGGAAGGTGCAGATGAGGCCTAAGGTGTAATTCACTGGTTTAGGAACAGCCTGTTCACTCTAGCCTTGAAGAGCCCTAGATTGTATCCGTCCGGAAATGCGTCTGCATCAAACTTGACAGCAAAAAAAGTTATTTAAACCCAAATGTTTTTTATTTAAAGAAATTAAAGCAAGCGACGCCCCAAGCGATCAGAACTCCGTCCCGGGTGAAGTAACAACTTGAAAACTAATAATACGAGTTTTGTATCGATTTTTACAATATTCCTTGAGTTAAGTTTGTTCCGCATTGATCTAAAGATTACTATTTTTTTCATAAAATAGGAAATAGCATGCAGCTCGCCAATTGCTAAAAAAAAAAATACAGCAAACTGAGATTAATACCAAAAGCTATCACACAAATCAAATTCCTGACTGACTGATATATCAATGCACAGCCCAAACCACTAAAGAGAGAGACTTGAAATTCGACACACCTTGCGTATCAATAGAGGTGCTATAAGAAGGCATTCCCTGAAATTCCCACGGAATACGGAATAATCCTCAAATAAAATCATTATTTGGGAACTGAAACGACAAGCTTCGCGGACACTCCGATGTGGCAAGCGTCGCCAATTTGTTGCTCCACAAATTCAATTATCGGGTCTGTAAACCCCAACTCAGTTTACCAGACGTCGACTTGTCGCGGAAGACTGACGTTTCTTCAAGATGCTTTGTTTCATCACAAATTAGGTAAAACAACTCGAGTAACAGTTTTAAATGATTCGCGGTAAATTGCATTAGACATAATGAAAACTGAATATTGACCGCGATTACCTTATTAGGTTGGATGAGCTCTCGAAATTTCGACGCAGTTACATGCATCATGAGTATGATGCAGTTGTCCCGTGATCATGATGCATGTAAATGCGTCAAAATATCGGGAGCTCATCAAACCTATAAGATAATCGCGGTCAATATCCATTATGTCTGAAATAATTCACATAATTGGGAATAAACTTCAGAAACCTTAGGCAAGGCGCTTGCATACGAAACCGCTACAACATTCTATCTTGTGTATACGAAATTCTGTCCTTACTATGCGCTCAAACCTAACCACAAAGTGAGATAGGGATTCGATCGCTTCGTGTATTGATTTCACTAGCATGCGACTTAGCTAGGGGTCAATGATCTTTTCGTTTGGTATTATCATTTCCAGCCTATTTACGTCCCACTGTTGGGCACAGGATTAACCTAAGAATAAGAGAGCTTTGGTTATAGTTCCCACTAGGGCCCAGTGCAGATTGGGAATTGAATTGCTTTGCAGAAGAGTGCACGATGATTCTCACAGGTAACTGAATAGCTCATGATAAATAAGAAATAGATAGTTATATAATCTCAAGAGATAATTAAGAGCTTTGGGCTCAAGCCCACGATACTTTACTTGAGAGGCCATAGATCGAACCACTAAGCTAACACGGCGTTTTATCCAGGGGTTAAATCGAAGGTGACAAGTGGAATAATTCTTTAAAACAGCGAGGTCGCTTTCAAAGTTGAAAAAAATCGACAGAAGTTCGTAAAGTTTAAACTTTTAAGCTGTTAACAGTTGAGCTACAGCGAAATTCAAGTTCGAACCTCTCAAAGAATCGTATTTTAATTGTTCATTTTCTCATTTGTTTAGGTCAGATTAATTCCATGTTAATAGAATTTGAACCGAATACATATTATATACCTACTTCCATCTAGGAGTTACAAATCGACAGAGACTAAACATACATAAAGTATAAAAGTTTATTTTCTATAAGGACTATCTTCTTTTATCTTCTATACCTATAAAACAGTACCGTGACTGACTCACTGACTGACTGACAACGCACAGCCTAAACCACTGGACCTAGAGACTTGAAATTTGGCAAACATATACCTTGAGGATCGCGGTGATGGATGCCGAAAACACAAGACCGGTCTGAGTGGAAAGCCACTGGGGAAGCCTATGTCCAGCAGTGGACGTCTTTCGGCTGACATGATGATGATACTCAAAGTATCCTAGAGGGGCACTAAAAGGGGATTGTTTGAAATTCCCACGGGAAAGCTAACTAGCCAATTTCGAAATATTTCACGGGAGCAAAACCGCGGAGCATAAGCTAGTTTCCTTTAAGGACTAAAATAAATTAAACGATGTAGGAACAATACTCTAAGAAGCTTCTCTCGGACTTCTTTTAAATAAAACACCGCTTAGGTTTGCGAATTAAATTTCCATGAGGAAAATGTGTTTAAAAGCAAAAAACAAACATCCTTTTCACACAGCCTGCGACTATATTAAATTACATTTCGCAAATGAAACCGAACTCTGAAAGTTTAGTCCGAACTATATTCAATCATTCACAAGGAGCTCGATTATCAATTAATTAAATTGCGGAATTTCTGGAAGATGTCCTTCTTAATTTGGCATCTGAAGGGTAGCTTACCCTTTACCCCGATCTATTTAGGGATTTAAGTTCATGGTTTGCGGCGAATAATTAAGCTGTAAGAACGGAGTAAATTTCCTGACAGAGACAAACATTTTCACATTCACTCAACTTTAGTATCAAAACCTGGCTGCCCGTGAAGACGTAATACCTGGGAGCAGTGCCCTTAGTGTAATCATATCGGATGAATGTGAGATCATACCCACATTAGATAAAAAATCACGTCCCAATCAATTACGTAACTTAGATTATTTACCGACATACGCCTTGCCTCGCACAAAGAATAACTACGGCAGAAGGAACAATATCTACTTATTACCATGTATTCTAAACACCCTGCCTAAACATGTATTGAATGACGCATTAGAAGTGATTGATAACCCGAAGAAATTCAAAACAATACTAAAAAGACACTACTTGCAATGTGAATCTATGTTTAAGTTGTAAAGAAGCTCAACACGGCAGCGCATACACAAATAGTAAAGTTCTGTATAAATATAATTACGGCTCGAGCCGCTCGATGTCGCCAGCTATTATATAACCATGGTAGGTGGTTCTCAATAGTGGCTAAGAACATCACTAACGTAACTTATAATTTTTGGTTTAAATTAATTAAAAATACGTCTCGATCGCGTTTGCGTTAAAGTGTCAAATAGTATGAGAATTGTTTAAGACATATTTCTTGGCCTGGTCGGCGATTACACTAGGCGCTCTGAACTCCATAATGCAAAGCATCAAGTAGAATTTCAGTGCGTTACAAATATGCCACACATTTTCATTCTGAGAGTAGGCCTGTGCCCAGGAGTGGGACGTTAATAGACTGGATTACTATTATTACTCGTATTTATCTGTTTTGTGACTTTTCGTGACAAAGTTTTTCGTGGTAAAGCCTATTCGTGATATTATAGTCTATTCGTGATAAAGTTTTCGTGATACACCTAAGTATCTAATGACTAATCTTTTCGTGGAAGGTAAAGTTTTTTGTGAAAAAGTTTCATGTGGTTGTACTGATGCGATCCCACACACTTTAATGATTTACGCGGCCCGTGGAAAAAATTGATAATTCTGGTTCATCTAGTCGACAACGTCAAGCAGTGATAAAGACAAGTCATTGTGGCTGTAAAATTACCGAGTAAGAACTTTTGTTGTACGTAATAATATTAACTTGTTTGTCGTAATTACCCCAAGCATTGTATCGGAACGGCAACCCAAATTAATTCCTGGTAATATTATTTTTAGAACCTTAGAGCAGGAAAGGAATGACGCGAAAATCTAACATTGCATCTAACATCTAACAAAATGCACAGGGTCTGATGATTATGTGCGCGTTGTTGGCATTTGCGTGACAGTTTTGAGAGTGTGAGTTTGCAGGAACGTAACAAATTTTGACATGAGCGTAGACGTGTGCTGTACGTGTTCCTCGTCCCCCTTAAAAAGTGACAAAAAAATTATAGTGTTTTGTGGTTAGAACTTAAAAAGTAGCGTAAAGCAACTCCTAATAA
Source organism: Clepsis dumicolana (assembly GCA_963691665.1). NCBI lineage: Eukaryota > Metazoa > Arthropoda > Insecta > Lepidoptera > Tortricidae > Clepsis > Clepsis dumicolana. The sequence goes on along the minus strand of OY829507.1, from coordinate 16,572,929 downwards.
AGTGAATACAGAGTCTACCAAACCTACCACAAAAACATTAGGTAGTGCAAAAACAAAAAAAGCTTCCTGTACGACCGCTTATTATCACATAGGGATGCGTCTTTTTCTTTCTAAAAGTAGCTGCTTAAAAGCGACAGCAAACATTATCGTACTAGCAAGCATGCCGGTTGTCGTAAAACCGTAGGTACCTTGGGAAAAACGTTGAGGAATGCAAATACTTAAAGCCTCCACATAGGTAAAGAAGATTTCTTTGAAATATACGTTTTAACGGGTGGCGAAGACATTATTGAGACTTAGTAATGACTTGCACTGACCTGGGTTAACGTGACCTACTTGCAATCGTCTGACGTAATCCTTTCATCCTCATCGCTTTAAAAAGGTTGACAGTCTAACACTGACCGCTTTAAGCGGAACTTTTTCCCTCTCACGGCGAAGACATGGAATTAACTTCCTGCGGCAACACTCCCGGAGCGATACAGCTTAGGGATCTTTAAACTTGACTTTAAATTTGACTCACCTCTTGCGGTTGTCCATGGATGGCAGCTATTGCTATTCATCAGGTGACCTGCTTTCGTTTTCCCGCAAGTCACTAGTTTATGCGGCGTGCGAACCCATAGTTTGTGTCCATACCATACAACGCCAATGTCAACAGACTGGCCAAGTGTGCGGTAGCTCATGAGTCGTAGTATCATATTTAAAGACCCATAGTCTTATCAAATGTTACTAAAACTTAGCTGCAACTTGGCACAAGCGCGCTTATTTGAGTAGCCAATGGTTTCACAGTGCAAATTCAATTAGCAGTTAAGGAATTATGTTAGTAACGAAGACTGTCGTGTCAACGAAACTATTTCAAACTAGCGTGAATTATAAATCGAGATGACATAGATAGAGTTAGATTGCAAAATATTATTTTTGTAACACACTTCACTGGGACCAATTAACAGGCAGATGAAATTATTTAATAACATTTTTGGAGACTTGACGATCATTGATACAAGACATTGACACTTTCTCTCATAGAAATACAAGCACAAACACGAATGTAGGCACATGCACCATCCTATACGTTGATGACAATTATTTACTTTTTGCGTGCTCCTTTACCGTTGACATAAGAATAAATATAACATTACTACGGAAACTCCCGCTCCGGACGGGCTCAAGGTCACGATATTAGAGTACTCGTTAAACGAGCTACTCAGTCAGGCTGTCACGGCCGGCGTCGCGGCACGCGCGTTTGGTTGTCTATAATTTGGTTGTAACATTTTTACGTGAGCCTGTATGTTTTTTATTTATTGTGGGATTGGCTTGTCGATGAAGTAAAACCACTTTTTAAAACTTGCAAATCTAATTAAAAAAAATATATATATAAAACAATAAAATGGTACAACCGTCACAGCGCGCGTCTTACGTCTTAATCCCCCTGATTTCTCCTCTCTTTCCCTCTCGTTCACTCAATCATCATGCTATCTCTTTCAGCTGTCATACGTCATTCTTACATTCCGTTTCATGCAATTATAATTGTAGGTAATTAATACTAACTTAAATGGCTTCATTTTGTATGGCACTCATAATAACTTCTTATTTAGAAGTATGTATAATATGTAATACGTAATAATTTATAAATCTCATAATTTTGTAAAACTAGAATAAAAGAATGATTTGAAAGTAAAGAAAAACTAATGTTTTAGCGATACTATCTTTTAGACGTAAGTAATATTTAACAGTAAGCAACCCTAGCAACACGCCTGGACGACAGAGGGGTGAAACGACGTGAAGGGGGAAGTAGGTATATAAATGGCGGAGTTTTGGACTTGGTCAAAAAAGTTTCCGTTCTACTTTGTTACTATTTATTCTTATGCCGTTGATTTATTTCTGTCACAACTATAGAGCCCATCTGTTTTGTAAGTTAAAACTACTGTATTTTGTTTAATCGGTCTCGCAAACGCTCAAGATACAAGCTGCCTAGTTTCGAGTCTGATGAATAGTTATTTAAGTAGGTAAATGCTTGTTTAAATAGGTAGGTTTTGCGGGTTGTAGGACCTTGTGCAAGGTCCGTCCGGATCGCTACCACAATCTTACTCGCTAATCCTGCCGCTAAGCAGCAGTGCTTGCACTGTTGTGTTCCGTGTGGAGAGTAAGACAGCCGGTGTAATTACGGGCACAAGAGGCATTTCATCTTAGCTCTCTAGGTAGGCAACGCGTCTGCAAACCCTCCGGGGTTGCGGGTGTCTATTGGCAGTGGTGATCACTTTACCATCAGAGGACAATTGGCAACAATTGCCCTAGTCCCAAACTAGGCAAAGACAACGGATAAACATTCTTAAATAGATAAAAATACATACTATTAAACATATTAAACATCCAAGACCCGAGAACAATCATTCGTATCAATCACACAAACATCTGCCCCGACCGGGGATCGAACCCGGGACCTCAAGCATCATAGTCAGTCCCTCTACCCGCTAGGCTATCCGGTTGTCAAAACAAAATTTTCAACTCTAATTAAACGAGGCTTAGATGTAATAAAATTGCATAAATAATTCAAAACGAATCTACGAGCCCACATATTTCTGGAGTTTGATAATAAGAAAAAGCAACAAAGAATAAAATAAGCCACGTTGTTATTTAGAAAGTTGGAATAGGCACATCAGTTTAAGTGGGCGAAGATTAGCCTTCGCCGGCGTTTCTAATTGGGTTTTATCAAACAAGAACTTCCCTCGCCTTAAGGATGTAAATTGTGCCCAATTTTTTTCCGGAGACCGAAAATACGTAAAGAAGCTACAGAAATATGAACACTAGTTTTGCGTGGCGTCAGACCGCAAATTTGGATCAAGTGAAGTTTTCAATATCCATTTGTTTGATTGTAGATAGTAAAGAGATAATCTAGCTTATGCCTCGCGGCTTTACCCCCGTAAAATATTTCGAACTGGGCTAGTTCCCTATCCCGTGGGAATTTCGAAAAATCCCTTCTCAGTGCACCTCTGGGATACTCAAGGTTTATGTTTGCCAAATTTCAAGTCTCTAGGTCCAGTGGTTTAGGCTGTGCGTTGTATGTCAGTCAGTCACGGTACTGTTTTATAGGTATAGAAGACTACGATAACATGGCCCGCCGCTCCGAAATTCAAAACGCACAATGTTAAACGGTAAGATAACGCGCAACAGCATCGAAAACTATTGAATATTTCCTAACAATATCTATTTCAAAGGCTAAAAATAAGATCGCGTTACCGTCACCTGTTTTCCGTTCTTCAGCGTTCAAATACGCAAAAACAAAAGAAAAACAACTCGCCAACGCACACTGTATCGCCACCACCATCACAACACAGTTTTCCAAAACAGTGCCTATCAGATCAGAGAGAACTACCAAGAAAGCACCAGAGGCCTTATCTGATAGGACTGGTGCGGAGTTCGCACTGCGATAGACATTTATTGAAATTATAGCGCCGTATCTCTGGGGACATCTTGACCCTTTTCGGGATGGAATTTAATGGGTCGGTGTTACAACGTTGAGGACTTCTTGGTGGCGTGGATGGTTGTTTTTTGGGAGCTTAATTGGCGACATTATTTTGGATTAAGTTCCTACTGTGTTCATTGCAGTTTAACGTATAGTGAAATCAAACGGATCACTCTCGTGTAAAGTCGAGTTTAGCACGACATGTTTCGGACTAATTCGTAGTCCTTCCTCTGTGAGGGCACGGCCCAGCGGCAGCGATACGCGCACTGCGCGCCGGGGCTAAACTCGACTTGTACACGTATAGGTACGTTTATTTCACTATCATTGAGTCTCACGGTAGTTTCATGTTAAAAGTTTTAGGTATGTTGTTGAGTGAACGAGTTGAGTGTTTTACGATGACGATGATGAAAGACGTGTTTTTAGAATACGTCAATTGTTAAGTCTAATTCATACAAAAATTGGTTTGTGTGTAGTCTGGTAGAAAATTCAGCATGTAAAGTCGTTGGAAAACTTTTCAAATCGTTCATTAAGATTTTCACTATCGCATCTTTACATTTTCGCTTTGAAAAAGTACACCTGCGCTAGCTCTGCAAACCGACTTATCTAAGGAATTTGTGTATAATTACGAAGCCATCCTATCCCGGTCAGATTAAGTCCGACAAATTTAACGCCAAGGGCTTTACAAAAAGAGGCCGGGGCACGGATCGGGCTCTCAGATATCGTTCCGATGAATGCATAATATTTGCGACCAGATACCCTTCGGACCCGGTTGTGAAGTGACCGAAAAGTCGAAGAACTTGTTTTGTTTTTGTTTGGTCGATGCAAAGTAAGATAGTTTGCCGTGATAGGCCAATAGTTTGACTTATGGCCTTTCAATTCATCATGTCAGCCGAAAGACGTCCACTGCTGGACATAGGCCGTCCCCCAAGGCTCTCCACTCAGACCGGTCTTGTGCTTTACGCATCCACTGCGGTACCGCGATTCGTAGCTTCGCGCTTTCGATTCGTAGGTACCAAAATTTAGTATTGAATTTTCTCGATGGCAATACGATAATATCACGTAGGAGTAAAATATTCGTGCTTAGGTCTCAGCAACAGCAAATTTTGGCGTCAGCAATACGTTTTCATTACATAATGTAATGTCTATAAATTATATTGAATATGACGATTATATAGAGTCAGCTAAGCCACGCGTGAGTTAATGTTATGAAGCTTGGCAATTTTGGCATGCCACAGCGAAAGTGAAAGCAGCGAGACCACTGTGATAAAACGCTGCTGTTTATAAGAGTTAGGAAAGCAACGCATTGAAATTAACATTTATCGTGGTTGATATAACAACAAGGAAACAATACGAATTGTCGTTTCAAATTTCCATCCAAACCGTAATGCAAAATTTGTTGGCTATAAGTTTCACTAAGCATTTTTAGAGATATTGCATAGTAATTAGGGAACAACAATGACAACTACATAAAGAGATATACAATACATACATACAACTAAATTGATATCACTTAATTTTTTGATGAAAGGTAGGTTCTTACAATAAAACTTTTGTTATATTTAGCAGTTTTGTCAGATTGCAACGTATCTCTTTTCGCTTATCTGCTTTTGGGATTTAGACACAGACACGAAGAGAGATAGAAAGAGAGAAAGAGAGACATTTATTCAAACGACACGTACAGAAAACTTAGTATACCTACTTAAATCGAGTATTAAAAGCTAAAAGTTTGAGTCCGTGGCATGACTTTTTTAGGGTCCGTGGTAAGATTTCACAATATGTTGGGTTGTCTATGATAATTCCTAAATTTAAATTTATATGATCGCCAGCACTTTTTTCACATACAACCGTTGTTGCTTTCTCGAGCTTTATAAATAAATGTGGTCTATATTTCGAATACTTACGTATTATATTTTTCTTTCATACCGTCTGTTTTTTATTTAATTTTACCAGGGGACCCTTCTAACTGAAGGTTTAAGAAACCGTGCTGTAGTGTGTTAAGATTTATGAAGAGTAATCCGTAGGTGCTTAAGCGTCGTGCCGTTTTAACCGCGCGTTTATACAACTAAAGCGAACAATCTAATAACTACTCTGTACATTAAGCCCAAGCACATCTAATAAGCAATAAAAACCGGCATTCGCATATGCGGGCGAACTTAGCATAAATCTGCTAAGGGCGCTTAATGTCAGGAACAATTTAAACAAACGCCGCGTACCACGCTAATGTAATATTCAAAGAGCGAAACGTTAAGGTTTTTCCGAGTGTATTTATGGACTTCATTTACGTCTTTGCACCAAATATTTGAGCTTTGTTGACTAAGGGAAGTGTAAATTACACGGCACAAATCAGATGAATTAATACACACACAAATTACAAACAATGAGAAGAACACAGAGATAAATCAGCAACAAGCTTCGTCAAAAAAAATCTAACGAAAAAATCAGATAAACTTCTTAACAGGCACTAAGGAACATCTTAAAATTTTCTTACTAGGTATACCAATACCAACATTTTAATACATTTCTGAATCAGAACAAATCAAATGGTTGGTCCAAGCATTCAATAATAGTTGAAATCGTTGGTGTCGAGTCATTACAATTCTCGTAACTCTACAAGAGCGTTTTCTGCAGTCCAACATTCATGTTTATTGAAGTCCAATTCCTTACTGAACATTCAGTTTCAGTTACACCTGTACTTTGAAAGTGCATTCCATAAAAAAACCTTTTAAATTTTGTTTCGTATACTTACTAGGTATCTCAATTTCCTTGAGGAGATTCGTCATTTGTCGGTAAAATAGTATGAACTAAAAAACAATTACTTTGCTCACCCGCGACCACTAATGACAAATAGTTATATCTGTGCGGCAAATGTATGTTTCCATGCAACACCTCCACCTCCACTGCTACACGAATCAACACATGCCACACAGACCCAACTATCACCACCACCACTATACTAAACGCTGACGCGTTTCGGCACTCTCCACGAGGCCATTTACGAAGCACAACAACAACCGCTCAACATGCCACCACTTCCACTACTGACATATGTAAACCATGTACTCAACTAAGTTAATGACAAAACCAACGTACCCACTAATATTTTATAAATTCCAAACTACCCTTTTATGTAAGTCCTAAACTACCCTTTTTAAAGAAATGAATTCCAAACTACCATTTTTATTTTTAATCTACGCCAGGTACCCCGTTATTTTTAACCGAGTACGGTAAAAAGAGAAGTCATGTTCTCATTATTACTATGACACATTATTAAAATTAGAACCAAGTCGTAACAAAGGCGAAGAAACCAAATTAACTTGTTCATTAATAATAGACCCCATGTTGTTGTACCTAATTATTTCCAATTGTTCTAAAACCGATAGCCGCAAACCCTTATCACAATAATGTAAAATTTCGTACGTATACTACGTACGTAACTATTTGTCATTAGTGGTCGCGGGTGAGCAAAGTAATTGTTTTTTAGTTCATAAATATGGACCTCCGCAAAGTAACGCCTGATTCAATAAATTAGGTAAAATAGTATATAAATCTTATTAATACTTAACTGCAACAACAAAAACATTTTTCTTTTTGTGATGGAGAAATGTTAAGAAATATTGGAATTAAAATAGAGTTATCTTATTACTGCTATTCGTACCATCAAACGCATAATCGAATCATACGACTTCATTGCGTAACCAAATTACGAACGTAAATTACTTAATTTACGACGAACATAAATTCATCAAGACAGTCTGGAGACTCGTGTCTACTTTGAAACTGAAATAAAAGTCACTTTATAATTTGAAATATATAAATTAGTCTCATTCCCAGCCGTGCGTTTCGATCAATGTCCATTCGAAACATTACAAACGATTCAATATCATAATCGAAAACAGCCCAAATCACATTTTGAAACCCTCGAAATCCGGCCTTGGTCTACGGTGTTAGGTAGTAAAATCGGTTGCGATGAAAATGTCACATCCATAAGGGATTTCGAGTGGTCGACGGTATCGTCTGTCGTACTACGGTGGACTAGACTTCCTTGTTCTAATTGTGGATTATCTAGATAGATTTTAGGCCGAGATAATTATGTACAGTGCTAAATAAAGTCAACAATAATAATTTAATTGTTCGGGCGTGATTCTTCGAATAGAAGCCAGAAGCTTGACTAATTACTAGTCCTACAGCAATTTGTAATGAAAAATGCATTATGGTTAATGATAAGGTGGACTACTTGGGTTACCTGGCTTCGGGCATTATAATTGCAGTCTCTCTCATGTGGCAGACCATATTCGTGTCAGACCATAAAAGTCTATATCGCGGGCAGCCTTAACAATTTTATCATCAGTGCGTGGTCTGCACTTTAGCACTTTCCTCCACCACCTGAAGCATATTTGTGTAGCCCGCAAACCTCGACTTTTTTTGCCTTCCGCTGTATTACATGTCTTCAAATCTTAAGGGCTAACATTGTGATACAATAGAAATACTTAGATCAATTGGATGTTATTCCTCAAATTTCAAACAGAAACGTAAACAGAAAGACAAGAAAAATTAATTCTCGAACTGGGATCCTAACCCAGGACTTCCACCACACCGTGGTGTCGTGCTGCCAACTGCGCCATCCGAGCAATCACTATCAATTGGGTGGTCTTCATACAATTCTCAGCCGGATGCCAAATAAAATATGTGGGATCAAGGAGCAACAAAAGTTTGCTACCTGTTGAGGAAGTGCGACTTTACGAAGTTACGTTGGACGGTGCGACGAAAAGATTTGACTCCCTCTGATGTAATGTTGAACACAGGAGCCTTTTGGAAAGTAGTAGGAAATTTCTCATCGTTTTTGATAGCGGTGACCGAATGGAGGTTAGATATCATTATCCGTTTGCATCGAGCGTAAGCATCACATGTTTTGCAGAACGTCTGAGTCAATTTAAAATAACTCTTTAACAAGTTATAGTGCTACTTAAGATTATAATGTGAAGTGACATGATTTAAACATTGAGACATTAAAATCTACGTACGTAGGCCATAATGGAAGACACCGTGAGTACAGATAATGACCCTTTAAAATATCAATACGTGCTTTTCATTATCACAAGACGAAACTTATCCCCCTATTCTGAAACTTCACAAATAACCATAATCAAATCAGAATCTAAAGTTTGTAAATCAGATCGTACCCTTTAAGCGTTCCGTACGCGTACCCCGCAAACCTTAAGCCGCCCATTCACGACCCGGCCGCTTATTAATAACGCTAATAATGCACGTATTGTAGTGAATGCAGGATTTATTACAGTTGTTGTTGGGACGACGCGTGGGTCTGTGAAGTATGCCCTTATCTTCGCGACTGGCGACGCGGCGAGCGTTTTTAGGGTTCCGCACCTCAAAAGGTAAAAAGTAACCCTTATAGGATCTTGTTGTCCGTCAAGACCCTTTTTCTCTGGAACGCGAGGAGAGCGCATGCTGGAATATTACCAAATAGGTAACTACTCAAGCCTGCTGTCCCTTGAAGCTGTGAAAAAATGAAACTTCAGTCAACGCAATCAAAAGAAACAATCGTTTAAAGTTGTTTCCATACAAATTGCCGTACTGTGAAAACCAAAAGGGTACTTCCAGTTGTCCTAGAAACTTGAAATTTGGTATGAAGGTAGCTCTTATACTCAGAAAAATCTGAAAATCTTAGGTATGTATTTTTTTATCTCCGTCTGTGATATGTCTAAGACCAACTGACCCCACACTGCATACATTTTGCTTAGCAGCAGGGCTCTGCTAACACTGGACAACGTAAAACACCGGGGAAAAGAAGGAAAATCTTTGTAAGGAACCCTCGTGCGCGAATCCGACTCGCACTAGTCCGGTTTTTTTAACCGACTTAAAAAAAAGGAGGAGGTTCTACGTTCCACTGTATGCATTTTTTAATGTATGTACATCGATTACTCCGTCAATTCTTGACCGATTTTCATTTTTTTTTTATTTGAAAGGGTATACTCCTGAGGTGGTCCCATTGTCACCAAGTCATGATCTGATGATGGGATCCCAGGGAAATCGAGGGCAACCCTCAAATTTTACAGGCACGTACTATGTGTTTCATATATTTTCTAAGGTTATTCAAGTATTTGCGTCTGGTAGTCATCATCTCATGATGATGAGCTGATGATGGAAGGTACAACTGCTTAGCGGTTAATCAACGTAAAATTGTGAAATAAAAATCTTTTAACAAAAAAGTAAAACCGCCTTCAAAAAAAAACCTTACAAGAAAAACGTAAAATAATCCTCTAAAATAATGATAAATAAATAAAATAAAATAAAATGCGTTTATTTCGGACAACAGAAACTAAAGCCTAAAGTTTTATGGCCTAGCACTAAGCAGCAGAAATATGAAGTCGGTGCTTCATTCAAAGAATATTCCGCTCGCACCGCACCGACTTCATATTTCTGCTGCTTAGTGCTAGGCCATAAAACTTTAGGCTTTAGTTTCTGTTGTCCGAAAAAAACGCATTTTATTTTATTTATTTATCATTATTTTAGAGGATTATTTTTTGTAATGCATTGCGCTTTTTATCAGTTCAACGCCGTGCGTTAACAGTTTCGATCGCGCAATGAATAGAGAATTCGCTAGACGCACCGCTGACACGCGTAGTCGTACCCTTAAACCGAATCGGGACGCCTATTGTCAGCTATTTTCTGCTCATCCGACTGTATTCTTTATAGCGTGTGATGCGTTGCGCATGTTTATAGCGAGATTATGCGTCCCTTTTTCGTTGGTTACGTGCGAAGGAGACGCAGTTGTACCAAATTTAATTTAATCATTTCACTTGTTGCTGGTTTACTGATTTTGTATAGTTTCATATTTTATTAAGAAGTATAGGTAGGTCCTGTTTTTTGTACAGTAAGTGTTTACTTACTTACTTACTTACGTCACAGTCAGCAGCAGAAGTAGTAGCTAAGCAACCGAAGCGGTCACAATGGTCTAAGCACGGCTCTATTGTTATAGACAAGAGCTTGTGTAGATCATTGTGACCGCTTCGGTTGCTTAGCTACTTTTGCTCCGGACTGTATCAGATAACGAGACTTATTTATTTCTGTTTCAATTCTGTTCGGGGAACACGTTTAGCGCTGACAGCGGTGGTCATACGTAGTTATTTCAATGAAAATGTAAGGCTGAATTTAACGCTCGAACGAAGATTCATCGGTCGATCACTAAATGCAGCCTTATATTTTATAGACGTAGCTACGTTCGACCGATGTTGAACACTGAGGCCCGAGGACGTATATTCGAATTCTACGTATCGTAATCGAGTTTCGCGTTTCAAGAAAATTTGTATGACGTTTCGAACAAAGCCCGCCCGTGAGTGTATTTGCAACAAAAATTTTGTGTGAGATTTCTCGATTTCGATACGTTACCACAGGATTCGAAAACTTCATGCTCGACCCTTAGTCCCGAGGACGTATAATTCGAATCCTACGTAACGTGTATTGTTATCAAGAAAATTTGTATGAATGACGTTTGGAACAGCGCCCCCGTGAGCGTATTTGTTACAAAATTTTTATATGAATTTTGTCGATGGCGACTCGATTACGGTACGTTTCCAGCGTATTATATTCGCAGCTGACAACCGTATTTAATGTACGTTCACTATGCACATGTGACCGGTGCAACAAGTAGAGTCAGCATCAAAGTGATTTGTCACTTGCGCCATGTCGCAATAGCACATTTGTCAATCAATTAAATATGACGTTTTGTACACAATATGAAAACGAGGGTAGATTGTGCGCCGCTGTCAGCTACCATTAGTAGTCGCGCGAGCCGATCCTTGGCGCGCAGTGAGCGTTTGGCTGCCGCTGAGTCGGGCGCTCCCAGAGGAAGGACTAAGAACTAGTCCTAAACATGTCAAGTTAAACTCGACGCGAATGCTCCGTTTATTTCACTACCAACAAGAGTACCATTATTCGTTATTTTATGTAACTATATGCGTACTTATGTACCAAGTCAATTTACTATCATAATTTAAACACCTTTGCCAATTACATACAGCCACACAGCTTGAGAAATCTAAGTCTTCACTCTTAGATGATAGAGTTGTCAACGTCAAATGCTACAAGTACTTAGATCAAAATCTCCCGTTCCCTTCTAATAATTTCATCTGATGAGACACGAGGTTTCCAAAGACGTGATTTTACAAACTTATACGACACACCCAAAAACAAACAAAGGACTCATGGAGATTGAGACAAGGTCGCTAATACAACAACTTCAGTTTTTACAATGGCAAATGTTATTGACGTAATTGTACAGTCTGCAACAAAAGTAGCTAAGCAAACGAAGCGTTCAGTAATCTGCACAAGTTGTTATGCCTATAACGATACAGACGCTTAGATAAATATGTACGCTTCGATCGCGTAGCTACTTTAATTGTTGACTGTGCATTAAGCAGTGTAGGGATATATTGCCATGCGATTTGGATCGAAATCATATGAGCAGGAATGGTGGTATTAATTATTGAAGGTAATCACTTATCAAGTACTATACGAATGATTTAACGCCCACGGGATGCGGGAACGCAAGGGTTGTCAGTTGTCAATGATCGCGTTAGAACGCGAAATGACACTTTGTTCGGATGAGTGATTGATTACGTTGTAATCACAGATTATTTGACTGAAATCTGCGTGGTACAAAATCTAACATAAGAACTAAAAACAAAGCCACAGGTCAACCCACTAGGCTAGTATAGGTTTTACATCTACTTAAATACACATTTTCAATCCATCACTTAAATTTTATACAGGCTTTCAAAAATTTTACATGTGATAAAAAATGTTTACATGATAACAGTTCTAAATGATTTGCGGTTGATTAAATTACATTAGACATAATTATTAACGGGATATTGATCGCGTTTACCTTACTATCTTACAGGTAATCAAGATGCATGTAACTGCGTCGAAATATCGGGAGCTTACCAAACCTATAAGGTAATTGCGGTCAGTATCCCATTAATAATATTATGGCGAAAATTGTAGTTTATGCAACTGCTACTGGGGCTGGCGCTGTCGGCGAGAAGGCCACGTCGTGCTGCAATGCTGGTCATTTTCTACGGTTTCTGAACGCATTATAGAGGACTTATGACATGTGTGTAGATAAAATATTTTACGAACAAAGTGTACCCTTATGCCCCTATTCATAAACGTCACTCAAGCCTCTGTTAGCTAAAATAGGTTTTGTGTTCTTCTTACTAGCGTAAATGCCAATGTGACAAAAAGGGACAAACGAACTTTAACGGCATTTTAGTTAATATAGTTTTATGAATAACAGGGTTAGTCTTTACGGCCCATTAAATATTCAAAACCCTGTACAGAAAAGTTAAAATATTAACACTAAAAGCTTTCGGAGCTAAATCTAAAGCACTTGAGACTAAGGAACTCAAAATAGACACGTCAGCGTAGGGAAGTGAACAGAAAAATCCTATTATCAAGTGAAGGATTCCAATTAGAGTGTGCATAAATAACTTTCCGACGTGTAGGCCATATGTAATATTCATTAGGAACAGTCTGATACGTAATCCGGGCGAAGAGAAATTATTATTCTTGGATTGCTATTTGCGTAAGCTGCAGGAGGCAGCGGAGAAATAAGCGAAAGCGGTACCTATCTGCAGCGTATCTGCGTATAGCAGAAATTTTATAAGCTGGCCGTTTACCACTTAAGAGTTTATCTTGTGAACATTAACATTGTTCTCTTTTTTTAAGGCTACCGCTAATAACAATTAATAGCAAGTAACTAAAAATGGATACCGTCTTTTCTAAATCAAAAGGTTGAAATTGCAATAGCATAGCACATTTGATAATGACACTCGGACATTGAAAGCCGATACAACGCCGGCGACTTACCAGTACGGCTTCAACAACAACACCACAGATCAACACAACAACAACAACACCCACAGACACACACACAGAACAGTTGATCAGTTTTGATTTCATTCAGACGACGGTAATTTTACCGTCGAGACAAGATTGTCCACACATTTCTGTGCCGTGAATTTTGAAAGCCGTCAACATAATAAAACTGATCAAGACGAGATCTGCATACATTTGTTAGTGACACTAATAGCGACATCTGTCAATTTTCCCTTTAACTTACTCGATCGACACGCTAAAATAATTATCAATCGCTTGTATCCCATGACTTGCATCCCCGTATTAAAATACTGTAGGACAAGACGGTTTACTCAGTAATCCACTCAGAGACATTTCGGGAAATTATAACCAATTTGCAGACGAGATTTGGGACTGTTCTCATTCACACGTAACAGGTAAACGGCTACGTACGAAGCACTTATCAATTTACATAAATAATGAGTTATAATTCAATTTAGCTATGATAACTTGATAACTTTTCATGCGAGTAACGCTTAGAGTTGTGGGTTTAACGCGAACAACGACATCTCGTGTTAAATCGAAGGTAGTTTTCCAAACTAAATCTGATGGGTAGGTAGGTTAACAAGCATTTGTTACTTCTTCACATTGAAACGGCTAGACGGATTTGGATGAAATATGGAACGGGGATAGCTTATACCCTAGATTAAAACGTAGGCTATCTATCATCCCGGAAAATTGTATAGTTCCCGCGGGATAGCGATAACCGAATTCTTCGCAGACGAAGTCGCGGGCAACAGCTGGTGTACATAAATGTGTCTTATAAACATCAATTTATTTTAAAAGTTTCACATCAAGCATTAAAGAAGCTATTAAAGAAGACCTCAGGAAACGTATTGAAGCTTTTGAAATGTGGGCATACAGGCGTATGCTGAGAATAACCTGGACGCAGAAAGTCACAAACGAGGAGGTTTTGCGAAGAGCGAAGCAGGGACGGGAACTTTTGCCCATCATTAAGAGGCGTAAAACTGCATGTCTCGGTCACGTGCTTAGACACGATAGATATAATCTTCTGCAGCTTATAATGATGGGCAAGGTAGCCGGTAAGTGGCGAGTTGGTCGGAGAAAGAAGTCGTGTCTCCGCAACATCCGAGAGTGGACTGGAATAGCGAGCGCATCTGAATTGTTTCGCCTCGCTAGGGACAGACAAGAATTCCAGTTGGTAGCCAGCCTTCACTAGTTGGAGAGGCACTTGAAGAAAAAGAAGATCAAGCATGTAAAATGAGCAGCTTTGGTTGAGGTAAGATTAGTACTATTTTCAATCCCTTCATACTGTTGTGAGGTATGTACCTATGTATTAACTTAGCTAGTCTTTTAATATGTATTATTCTTCTTCAAAAAGTTTTATTTTCAGATACTGATCAATCTGATGATGACAGGTCACCAAAGCATTACATGATAAAATACCAAAACAAAACTATAGCTACTTAAATAATTGTTGCGACCTGTCGTAACAGGAGGTCAAGGAATTGGCTTATAGGAGAGATGATTAGAATACACTCCACCGACAAGAGCATAACTTTTAAGTTAGATGACGATGATAAAATAATTATTGTTACAGCCGCACTCAGAAACGACGGTTCTTAAGACACAATACTTTTTTAAAGTTCTGATAAACCCTTTACAAATGATGGTAAACTGAACATTTTCACAAAACAGTAACATTCAAACATGAGCACGGATATCAAATCTCAGACCAAAATTAATTATTCTTCGCATCGTAATTAATCTGTTGGTCTGTCTGTCTTAATTAAGAATGCGTCGAGGCTGCATGTGGCGTAGCCACGTAGCTTAAGACAGTGACGTCACTAACACAGTGACGAACGCCTCGTTTTTATTTTGTCTTTTTTTGTTTAATTATTTCCTTAGAGGATATTTCCTTGAGGAAAGTCAAATGTATTATTTACAAAGTCATAATGTTGCCTTCTGCGTTGTTCAACAATTTTAACTTTACGTTGATGATTTTGTGTCAGACATTGCAATATCACTCGCACTTCAAATTCTGTCCACGAATTTCTAATTCAGAAGCGGCAGCGGAACGTATAAGACGTATTGCAATTATTGTCAAATTTAAAAAAGAATTGCGTATTTGGCTAAGAGAAATGTCTTTTTACTATGTTAAAGATTATTTGAATTATGACACCAAAGTATTTAATTGACCTAATAGATAATTGTTGTATATCTAATTGAAATATTCTTTTGTAATTAATGAATGATGTATATTGGACACGTTGTAGGCATTATTAGGACATTTAATTAGTATTATATAATAATAATAATAATAATAATATTTGCATGCTAGAACTAGCTAAGTGTGTACTAAACCTTTAAATTAAGACCATTATGTAATCCACACTTAACGCGAATAAATGAATTTGAATTTGAATAACACCCCTCTTTTTCGTCGGGGTTTAAAAACACTCGCTTCTCTCTAGTCGCCGGCGGTGGGATTAGTGTCTTAGCGACACGGTTCTATAGCGACCTAGGAATGACTGCCAGCCTCTCGAAAATTAGTTCGAAATTTCAATCTTGCTACAATTCAACCGTCAGTCCTACGGGTGGCCGAACTAATCTCGGTGTGGATGCACATCAAAGCGTCGGTGTTTGATTAATTACTGTCCGGCGACTGACGGCCAGTTGCGGGACTGACGGCGCCGGTCGGCGGGCTGTGTGACTGGATAGCTGGCCCCAATTTCACCAACTTTACAATTGTCAGTTTTCAATGACAATTCGGTGTCAACTGCTGACTTGATGAGCTTTTGTTTTAGCGCGCTTCATATTGTCAAAGAAATGTAGTTGGAATTGTCATATAAAACTGAAAATTGTAAAGAGGGTGAAATAGGGACCTGAATTCATTAATTGTCAAGTTATGTAGTGATTTAAACTTTCGCGATTGTCACACATTTATTCACAGGACGTAATCGCGTAAAAATAAGTTAATATCAAAGTTACGTACAGTACATTATAAAGTCAGAAGGTAAAGTTTATTTATTTGCAAGAATCATGGTACAAAGACTGTTGAACGCTGACAAAGTAGAACGACACACTTCAGCACTGTAGCGGCACGCAATTTTTTTTTAATTCATCAATAGTAAAATGACTCTTATATTATAATTATTAATAAAGATGTCACATTTATCTAGATCAGTAAATGGCGTCATATAAGGGCACACAATAACAATGAATAACTTAATTTAGGATAACATGGTGTCAAAATATGATTTGAAATCAACTAGGTACTTAGGTAAAGTAATGCACTGATATTATCAAATTACATAATTGATATTTTTCTGTGTATTGCGGCATAAGTATTTGAAGATGTATTTTAAAAAGCTTTTTGTATTTGTATCTGATAAGAAACTAGTTATAGGCGATCTGTATAATTTTATTCTCGATATACATATGAATCTGTTTCAATTGTTGCGTTATCTCTCTCCTGCAGAGCTCGCCAGTTTCAAAAGGCAAAGCAATCCGAATATTTTACCGCTTGAAATCAGACGAGTGCACAGCACGCATTATGCCAATATAGGTTTCTGGTCAAACGGGCAGAGCTAATGATGGATTTCTGAAGGCTTAAACGAAGCAAAACATATTACGGTTATTAATCAATAGATTGCGGTGTCATTGTAGAGGTAGGTCCATAATGAGAGCTCACTGTAAGCACCCATTTCGAGTTCAGAACTGCGACTTATTTCAAAGCAAAATTTTCAAGGTACGTTACGTTAAATAGAATAAAATAGCAAGTCGTCCCAAGGTGGTGTTGGTTGTCACAGATACATCTTACTTAGCGGGAACTGTCTTGGCTGATATTTAAATAATATTATGGCCACCAAAACTAGAACTGAAAAAACCTTAGAAAAAAAACGTAAAATAATCCTCTAAAATAATGGTAAATAAATAAAATAAAATGCGTTTATTTCGGACAACAGAAACTAAAGCCTAAAGTTTTATGGCCTAGCACTAAGCAGCAGAAATATGAAGTCGGTGCGGTGCGAGCGGAATATTCTTTGAATGAAGCACCGACTTCATATTTCTGCTGCTTAGTGCTAGGCCATAAAACTTTAGGCTTTAGTTTCTGTTGTCCGAAATAAACGCATTTTATTTTATTTTATTTACCATTATTTTAGAGGATTATTTTACGTTTTTTTCTAAGGTTTTTTTTGAAGACAGTTTGACTTTTTTGTTAAAAGATTTTTATTTCACAATTTTACGTTGATTTAACATTTTCAGAATTATCCTCCAACTCCTAACCGTTAAGGAGTTGTACCTTTCATCATCAGCTCATCAACATAAGATGATGACTACCGGACGCAAATACTTGAATAGCCTTAGAAAATATATGAAAAACATGATACGTGCCTATAAAATTTGAGGGTTGCCCTCGATTTCCCTGGGATCCCATCATCAGATCATGACTTGGTGACAATGGGACCACCTCAGGAGTATACCCTTTCCAATAAAAAAAAAATTTTGACAATCGATGTACACACATAAAAAAAAAAATACATATAGTGGAACGTAGAACCTCCTCCTTTTTTTGAAGTCGGTTAAAAAGTTATGGGCACTGTACAACAAAGCGATAGCGTCGGGTAACAATGAGTTTTAGTTAACTTAATCTTACAATTGGAGACTTCATCACGACATAAATTGTATTGTATTGTAGTAATATTTCAGTTACCTATTTGGTAACTGAAATATTTATAAGGAAATTATTGGGTAGGTCTGTAGAAAAACTTTTGAGAACAGGTCTGGTATAAAATTCCATTCGAAAATTTCCTTTATTTTTGGCAGCGTTAGCTCAATCAACAGTAAAAATTAATTTCTCTTTTGAGCACTCGCATTTGGCATGATAAATTAAAAATATAATAATAGCTTTTATTCTCTGACGAATGTGTTCTTTACATGAACTTCTTATCAAATGCCAACCGACATAATTCGCCGACATTTCGCCGACATTTCATCTACATGTCGCCGACGTTATCTCGCTGACGCGTCATATTCAAATTTATTTCGGATTCTCAAACTGTTGGTGTAAAATTACCTAACACTCGGTGTGATTTAATAAATAAATAATAATTAATAAATAAATATCATGGGACGATTGACACCAATTGACCTAGTCCCAAACTAGGCAAAGCCTGTACTATGGGTACTAGACAACGGATAAACATACCTAGGTATATAGATAAATATATACTTATATACATATTAAACAACCAAGACCCGAGAACAAACATTCGTATTCACCATACAAACATCTGCCCCGGCCGGGATCGAACCCGGGACCTCAAGCTTCATAGGCAGGGTCTCTAACCACTGGGCCATCTGGTCGTAATAATAAAATAGTACAGTATAATGAAAATATCATCTCTATACTTAATAAAACGTTAATAAAGCTTCAAATTTCAAGCGATTACTACTGATTTCTGTACTTAAAAGACTTAAATGTTTTGGTAACTTTTATAGGATCAGTCGAAGTACATTTGGCTTCACGATCTCGCGTTAGTGGGCGTAACTGTGGTAGTATTCAATTGCTATGTATTAGTAGAGCATCGTGGTAAAGTTGGACACGCGTTTTCTTAGGAGAATCAAGCATTGACACTTCTGTATAGTTTAAACTTTTTGAAGATCCCTGTCGTGGCTGGAGTGGTTATAAAATACACAAGTGTTGAATATACCAATTTCGTCTTATACCACTTTAAACCCACTCAACAAGAAATAAGGTTGAAATTTCAATATGCAAGCAGAGCAGTTCTAACCTTTTACGTAAGTAACTGGTTTGCGGTTACTAGGACAAAAGCAGATGATACCATTGTATAGACATAATGCCATTATGTCTGTTTTATACCTAGCCATTCCGATTAATGTGACAGAAACCAACCAGAGGTTCACTCAGCTCAACTCAGGGGAACTTATAGCAGCGTGGTCACCGTAACAAAAAAAACTCGCGCTAAGATCCGATAGCAGAGAACTGAGGCCCAAGCACGAGTTTTCGAATGCTACGTAACGTAATCGATTGAAACGTTATCCAGAAAATTTGTATGACTTTTGGAACAGCGCCGCCCGTGAGCGTATTTGGAGCTAAAATTTAATATGAAGTTCCTTGATGGCGATACGATAATGTCTGCGCTGACACCGAGTCTCTTGAATACTCATAATAATCACCCCAATGCGATGCAAGTTTCCATAGCTGCACTATTTTAATGTCGTTTGAAAACTTTTTTGATTTATGTGAACAGCTCAAAGCCTATCTAAAGTTCAAAACATCTATCTACCAACTTTAAACCTCAAATACATGCACTAAAGTTGACATGTCACCCAGTTACTGCCTAATATTTTAAGTTTTGACGTCTGCCATTTTGAATCTTGAAGTGTAGGGACTACGGTTGACAGTCGTGGAATGGTGGAGGTTGTCCTTTACCCCAAATTTAAAGTAGAAAGAAAAATTGTGCATGTTGCGTTACGTTGCGGGGCCGTGAAGCGACCGAGTTAAAAGTAGTCAATTGAGCGCGGCAATGAAATGCAACTTACGCAAGTTTTCTTGCTAGAATAGCAGAGGGCTTATGTATGCAAGTAGGTATTAAGTTGACACGTAGTAACTGGATAAAAGTTGGAGATACGTCAGTCAGGATTTAGTCGCATTTCGGTGGAGAGTTATTCTAATGTGAAAACTGTCCGTAACATTCCCATACGGAATAAAATATGTATGCTGCATGCTGGTACGCTTTCTGGTGTTGGTATTTGGTTTTTATTTGGTCTGTATTTTAGGGTTCCGTACCTCAAAAGGAAAAAAAAACTGAACCCTTATAGGATCACTTTGTTGTCCGTCTGTCTGTCTGTCTGTCTGTCAAGACCCTTTTTCTCTGGAAAGCAATTAATATCAAATACTCAAGCCTGCGGTCCCTTGAAGTCTTGAAAAAATCAACGTTCTAAGTCAACGCAATCAAAAGATACAGTCATTAAAAAATCTATTTCCATACAAATTGCCGATTTCCAAAAACCTTGAAGGGTACTTCCAGATGTCCTAGAAACTTGAAATTTGGTATGAAAGTAGCTCTTATAGCACAAACATTCCGAAAAGTCTCAAAATCTTAAATTCTTATGTCTGTCTGTAGATTTCGCAGACCAATATAAGTTGACCCCACACTGCGTACATTTTGCTTAAGAGCAGGGCTCTGCTAACACTGGACTTCTTAAAACACTGGAGAAAACCGTTAAAATCTTTCTACGGAACTCTCGTGCGAGAGTCCGACTCGCACTTGGACGGTTTTTTTCCATAATACAATGTTAAGGCGTGAAATAGTTTTTCGATGTGACATTGTTGTTACTTACTTACTTCTTTAAGTCCCGACGCAAACAGTGCCCTAAGCACGACTTGTCGAATCCTGCGTTACGTTACGGTTATCGTATCGAGACCGAGAAATCTCATACTAAATTTTAGTTCCAAATACGCTCACGGGCGGGCGCTGTTCCAAACGTCATACAAACTCGTCAGAGTTTACTATTCGATTTTACGTGACGCAGGATTCGACAAGTCGTGCTTAGGGCACAAACGGGTGATAAGTTTCATTTTAATGAGGTTTTTTACTGCAGGTTTTTTAGCGGTGGTTCTGAGCTAAGTTTCATAAAAATAAATTAAGCCGTTTTTGAGATATTGAACTTTGAAATTCGAATGTCGGGGGTTTTCCAACTTTTCTATGTTGGTTAAAAGTTATTTGCAGAGGTCATGAACTATGAACTAAGAACTATTAATTTGCTCTTCCGCGACCACATGTTCAAGACGGTTTCTGGAACTCTCTATGAGTTCATTCATCAAAGCAAAACTGCACCCTATGTACAACTTGTATGTTCTTGAGCTAACGAGTGTTACCAGTTGTTGTGTTAGAAATGCGTCAGCAAATAGTGGGGTGGTTCCTGTCAATGTGACATTAGTTATTCGTGTGACAGTGGAGGTGGTAGCACTGCATGAAGACATACATTTATCACATAGACTTAGATGTCTCACACGTGTGGTCGCAGCATGTTAATGATTTTTAGTTCACTTACGTCATGTTATGTTTTGTCGTTCATTTATTTTGCCATTTCGATTTTAGTACCTGTAACAAAAGAAAATGTCATCAGTTTTGCTATTCACGCCTCGAAAGATGACAAACTTATTTGCAGTGCACATTTTGAAAGAGAATTAACCTAGACAAAATAAATATTAAAACACATTTACTCTTTTTTTCGGAGCCATGGTAGCCTAGTGGTTTGACATAGCCTCTCAAACAGAGGGTCGTGGGTTCGAACCCCGGCTCGCACCTCTGAGTTCTTCGGAATTAAATTAGTAATTCACTATGAACTGTTCGGTGAAGGAAAAGCAATTCAATGGCGTGTGTAAAGATCCCAATCCGCCCGCAATAGCCCAAAGCCCTCTCATTATGATATGAGGCCTGTGCCTGGACACAGTGGCAGTGGGACGTAAATAGGCTGATGATTATGATGCTGATACGTTTTTTCGTAACATATGGTACAATGCGGTAAAATCTGTAATATTTAACCAAACCAATAATTCAAAAACAGGAGAACCGATTTTCATGAAACTTAGCTACGAACCATCTCGATTAAACTACCTTCGATAAAAAAATCGTCGAAATCGGTCCACCCGTTTGGGAGCTATGATGCCACAGACAGATACACAGATACACAATACATGTCAAACTTATAACGCCCCTCTTTTTGCGTCGGGGGTTAAAAACCATAAGGGTGATATAATCAATACTGTGCGCCGCGCAAATGTAATATTTCTTACTTTACCAAGAAATTGCGCAGCCATTAAAAGCTCACCGTGTGCACAGCGGAAGGGTTGAAACAGTAAGAACGTTAAAAACTTTCAACATATTTTTTCTTGATGCAACATAAGGTATAATCATAAATGAACTACCAAGACACAGTGTTAAACCAAAAACTTGTCACAGATTAAAACAATTTTAAGTAATGCTAAGCTTCGTTTTAAGTGAAATAAGACTAGATAGATACATTAGTTTGGTAAAAACTTACTGCAATGACGAGAATTATAACCGAAACGTCACTCTCGGTTGATACTCAATAGATTCAGGCAGAAACCCAAAGAAACATGGATTTTATTTCGGTACCTGGTGTATTGTAAAGTCGGGTTTAGCCCGTCATCTTTCAACCACCCAGTACGTTTCGCTGTCGCCAAGTCATGCACTCTAAAAAGGACTGAGAAATAGTTTAAACATGTTGGACTAAACGACATATAAGTGAGTTATCCGTTTATTTTCTCTACTAGCTTTTACCCGCGGCTTCACTCGCGTGAACCATAAACGTTTCAAAGATGCAAGCAATCAAGCAAGCAAGCAAGCGTGCAAGCGAACCTGCAAGCTTGCAAGCTGGCACGCAAGCAAGCATGCATGTAATTAAGCTTGCAAGCAAACATGCAAGTAAGTATTCAAGCAAGCATGCAAGCAAGCAATCAAGCAAGCATGCAAGCAAGCAAGCAAGCATGAAAGTAAGCATGCAAAGCAAGCATGCAACCACGCATACAATTAATCCATCATGTAAGTGGGCCTTAAGAATGCAAGCAAGCAAGCAAGCATGCAAGCAAGCATGCAAGCATATAACAGCAGCAGCGAGGAAGCATGGAAGCAAGCAAGCAAGCATGCAAGCAAGCAAGCAAGCATGCAAGCAAGCAAGCATGCAAGCATATAACAGCAGCAGCGAGGAAGCATGCAAGCAAGCAAGCAAGCATGCAAGCAAGCAAGCATGCAAGCAAGCAAGCATGCAAGCATATAACAGCAGCAGCGAGGAAGCATGGAAGCAAGCAAGCATGCAAGCAAGCAAGCATGCAAGCAAGCATGCAAGCAAGCATGCAAGCAAGCATGCAAGCAAGCATGCAAGCAAGCATGCAATCAAGCATGCAGGCAAGAAAGCATGTAGGCAAACATGCAAGGAAGCATGTTAGCAAGCATGCAATCAAGCATGCAAGCAAGCATGTTAGCAAGCATGCAATCAAGCATGCAAGCAAGCCTGCCAGCAAACATGCAAGCATCCAACCAGTCATGCAACCAATCATGCATGCAAGGGTACAGTTAATGCATCATGACCGGCCTGAAGAATGCAAGCAAGCAAGCAAATATATAAGCAAGTATGCAATCACGTGAACTTCAATACGACCGCACACAGCTACATACCGTGCCTTCCGTCTAATCGAGCAAAATCTGTTATTTAGCTGTCCCACAGGAACTACTTAAGGAATTGGGATAAAAGTTTCCCCATGTATATTAAATATTAAGTAGGAAAAAAAAATACTACTGAAAATACAAATTTCATCAAGATCGGTTACGTAGATACGGCGTGAAGGCGTAACAAACAAACAAACGAAGTCACTTTCTCATTTATAATATTAGTTAGGATGATTGAGTCTCAGGGTAGGTTCATGTCAAAAATATAATTATAACAACGTAAGGCTATTCGCATAGTAATAAACTTTTATGCGACAGGATAGTACAAAGCACATTTTGTTAAATGACAAGAAATAAAGTATTATGCGTAACCTTTGGAACTTAAATAGGTACCTATAAATTTTCGAAAAACAGACAATTTTATTAATTGGTAGTAAAAATCCTAGTCATTTAAGCTAATGCTCTACTGTTTGTTAAAGAGGTACTGCGGCGTTGCGCCCAAATTATGAAGGTTGTAATAACCTCCACTTTAAAGACAAACTTTGGAATTATTCGACATGCACTAATTACCAGGAACTTCCGATGTTTCAGCTCAAGCAAATGTGTCGTAGCAAAGAAGATGGTAATTACAAAGAGTGCCGTGCTTGTACCTAATTATAGGTTAACGTGTTTTTCTAATATTTACTTCGTTTTAAGGTTATTTTAGGTTTACAGGTATGTTACTACAAAACTATAAGAGGCATAGGTGTCTTGTAGAAGCCGCTCCTTAGTTTGATAGTTAAATAACAAAAATAAATATTTCTAGGGGGGAAACTCCACAACTGTAACAGAATTTGAAAAAAAAAAAAATATGTATATAATATTCGAATGGCGTCCACGGACCGGGAGGCGAGCTGTCGGAAGACCTCCAACAAGATGAAGCCACAGGCGCGACACTGCCGCGCCGTGGCGACCGCGGATCGCCTTTCCGCACCCCGCGCGACCCGCGCTCAACCCCGCTCACGTCCCGAAACGCACACAGCCGCGAGGTCGTTTACTGCACACATGCGTCAGTGCCGTTTCTTGTTACGTTAGTGTATATATTCTTTGATGAAGCGGCGATCTGGTAATAATCGCGGGACCGCGGTGGATGCGGAAAGCACAAGACCGGTCTGAGTGGAGAGCCTTGGGGGAGGCCTATGTCCAGCAGTGGCCGTCTTTCTGCTGACATGATGATGATGAAGTACAGCTTGGCAAAAAAGGCGCCACTTTCTTTGTATCTGTCACATTTTTGATGTAAATTTAGTAAACAATATGGCAACAAATTTGTGTGAGAAATTATAGTTTTTCTTTTCTCCATTTTGTACTGTTTTTGCTAGGCTATATAGATCATTTTATTTAATATGATGTACTTATCATGCTTTAGGTACATTTACCACTCCCAAATTCACCTTCAACCATCCCTCGGGAGTCGTAAATCCATACCGAATAATAATTGGGAACGGCCGCGGTACAGTTTCTATTATTACAGAAATTACACGAGATTTTATCAGAAAATAACGTCTCTAATATACTGCTACGCAAAAATCTTAAAAACGGTAGGTTTACTTACCAAACTGCATGTGATTTATCTTATCAACAACCATATTCTAGTTAATAGCTAGTGGACAAAGCGATGATGCCTATATACAGATTATGTTTGTTGCCACTTTTGGGGAACAGCGCCATCTGTGCGAAATATGTTAGATAACAGCCACACTCCGTCCGAACTAATCAGCTCTCCTGGACCGATAGATGGCGCTAAAATCAATAAATTCATGATCCCAATTGAGTAAACGTTTGTTTCTCTTTCGAATTATTTTTTTGTGTGTTGTTTTGGGGAAAAATATAAAAAGATGGAGTATCTTAGGCCATTCGATATGGTTTATTATGATTCTGTGCTTAGAGCAGGAACGGAAAGGAGATATGTTAACGCGCCATTTCCCTTCTGCCAAAAATTTTACATTGAGTCTGTGCAAAATGCACAGTCTCTTGAATGTGTGCGTGTTTTTGGCGGTTGTGTGACAGCTTTGTTTTAGTATGAGTTTGTAGGAAAGTAACAAATTTTGTCATGTGCGTAGACATGCGCAGCGCTGTACGTGTGTATAGACTACAGGCAAAAATCACTCTTACGACAATATCATAAACATTGTAACACGGAAAAGCGTTTCTCACTTTAAATACCTATATACACTATACCTCGTCCCCGTCGTAGTGGCAAAAAATTGTAGACTCTGTAAATACAATGTAAAGCATAGATTAGCCATCTTTATAGGCGCCTCCCGTCTGTGTCTGCTTTATGATTCTGTGCTACACAACCAATGATAATGGAAACGCACATTAATAACGATATATGGGGAACCAATCAGGCCAAGATTACGTGTTTAATGTGTGTAAAGATTGGTACATTACCCGCTTTTGTCACGAGTATTTGCGGGAATGCAGGAATTTTGCCAGCTATTAAGGATATTGGTTATATTGAAGGAAAATGGGAGATTTCGGTTTGATTAACTTTTTTCCTTATCATTGTATTATGCATTTAGTTACGTCTTTTAAATATTGATGATGTGCCATCAAATAAAAATTCCAAAGCAGGGAATATTTGTGAAACAATACACAGTTCAATTAGATAACTTAATCATACAAGAATTTATTCTTTGTATATTATATTTTGATATGTAATAGTACATCTATGAGTCGTTGGTTTGTATTAAATTATAATTTAGGCCAATAACATAAAACTTAACAGATTCTGACAGTGACATTAAAAATTTGGTGGTAGTCTAGGTTAGCCCAATATTTTAAACAAATGCAATTTTTATTAACTTTTTATAAAACACAATGCCCTGATTGTACAGTATGTATTCTATTTAGTGACAAAGTGAGGTGTTAATGTTGATATAGGTCAGAGAGAGACAGGTTAGAATATATATTCCCTGTGAATTGTGTCACCTACGAATTAAGACTGAAGGTGCAAACTTGGAGCGACCGCAGACCGCGCGCACGCGGGATCGCGGTGGACGTGGAAAGCACAAGACCGGTCTGAGTGGAGAGCCTTGGGGGAGGCCTATGTCCAGCAGTGGACGTCTTTCGGCTGACATGATGTGCAGACAATTGGGGCAGGATCGGAGACGTCTACCTTAGATCCCGCCCGATGAAGAAACTGAAGTGAAGCTAAAGCGACACTCATATTTTTGTCTTCATCATTCATTGTCTACAAATCTCGGCGCACATTTCAACGGCACCAAAAATAGTTCCCGCATGATGCTATAAATTTCAACAATTTGACTAGAAATGACACCGTCATGGCGCGTGAGATATTTCACTGTGATTTACAGGTGTTATGAAACTATCGTTGTAAAAGCTCTTTGTTGTGAGCTAAAAGGAGAATCTGTAAATTAACGAGTTTAATGACGCTTAGTTCGTTTCTGGCTTTTTAAATGACTTCAAAAAAGGTGGAGGTTCTCAATTTGACTGCATGTTTTTTTGGTATGTGTGTTACGCGATTACTCCGCACATTATGAACTAACGATGTTTATATTACAATACTATGTATACTAGAGTTTTATCAGTTTTCAATTCAGATATAATTCATGGGTATGGCTAAATCCAACCAAGAAAAGTTGAAAAAAAACCAGAGAATTATTAATTTCAAAGTTCAATATCTCAAAAACGGCTGAACCGATTTCGATAAAACATATTTAAGGAACACCGCTAAAAAACCCGCTTTCAACTGAAAAAACTGCAACCAAATCCGTTCACCCGTTCAAGAGCTACGGTGTCACAGACAGACACACATAGCGCTCAAACTTATAAGATAACACACTTTTAAAAGTAACTAGAACTGCTTGTAATTCTACAAACCACCGCAACAAGTGCTCCTTCGCGTTCTTTTATTTCTAATCATAACTTTTATAACGTTCGTGATGCAGTGAAGACGCACGTGCATGCCGAGCTTTATGCTCGCTTCAATTTTGTATGAGATTTGTCTGTGAATGGACTAAGTTATTTCTCAAGCTTTTCTATCTAGCTCAACAGAGGCCTGAGTACGAATGTTCGAATCCTGCGTAACGTAACCTTATCGTATCGAAATCGAATCTTCATTTAATTGAAGTCGGTGCTTCATTCAAAGAATAGGTATTCCGCTCGCATCGCACCAACCTCATACATATTTGTGGTAGGCCATAAAACTGATGGCTTTTTACGGCCGAATGCGGTTTTACTTTTTGTTAAAAGATTTCCCTTTCTCTAAAAAGACCGACTAGATTTAAACGCATTCGCTTGATTTCAAATCTACCTAAATCATTTACAGAAAATGGAAGAGACCTATAGGTACTCAGCATTGGGTAGTAATAGGTTGAAGAAGAAGAAATTATTTACAGAAGCCCCTCTAATCTCACAACACAGATTAAATACTGTGCCCTAAGCACGACTTGGCGAATCCTGCGTCACGTAAAATCGAATAGTAAACTATAACGAGTTTGTATGACGTTTGGAACAGCGCCCGCCCGTGAGCGTATTTGGAACTAAAAATTAGTATGAGATTTCTCGATCTCGATACGATAACCGTAACGTAACGCAGGATTCGACAAGTCGTGCTTAGGGCACAGGTCTCCTTTAATGCAAAACCATCGCCAACAACCCCTCATTTCATTGTCTCATCGCGGCAAAAACTCTACGAACCAATAAATAAGCAGCCACTTTAATACGCGACACCAAGTAGGAAATCCAATTTCCTACCTACGCGTCCAACACGTCTGTACCGCCCCATAACTCAGGGTACCCGCGGGGTGCAATATCGGGGCCCCAGGTGCAATAACTTCTTAAGAATATCTGTGGTGCATAGCGTAATGCAGTGATGTTGACGGATACGTTATTGGCTGAGCCACTCGAGGCTGGATTGTGCCTGGGTTTATTCCGAGGGAGGATATGAAAAAAACCGGACAAGTGCGAGTCGGACTCGCGTGATGATTCCGTAAAATTTGTAGGTATGTAAATAGGTATGTTAATAGATGAGAAACAAGTCTTGAAGATTACTCCCGCTTTTCCCCGAATCTTATAAATTGTCCAGTTTTAGCGGAGCCCTACTCCTAAGCAAACTCAGTGTGGGATCATTTTATATTGGTCATTGACATATACAGAACAGACAGACATAGAAGTTAGGTTTTCAGAATTATTTCATAGGTTGTGCTTTAAGAGCTACCTTTATGCCAAATTTCAAATTGCCAATCACGGCAATTTGTATGGAAACACCCTTTGTAATGACTTATATCTTTTGATTTCGTTTACTGAAAAGATTGTTTTTTTCACAGCTTCAAGGGACTACAGGCTTGAGTATTTGATATTAATTTCAGCATGATAACTCCACGCGTTCCAGAGAAAACGGGTCTTGACAATGAGACTGACGGACAACAAAGTGATCGTATAAGGGTTCCGTTTTTTCTTCTGAGGTACGGAACCCTAAAAAACTGGCTGATCCACGTATGGGTCAGGAATGGAAAAGACAGTTTGTAGCAGGTTTTTCAATAGATCCTATACTCTATGTACTTACTGAAGCGCTTGTACTCGTACAGTGCCCTCAGTGTAATCAAAAAGGACAAAATACGTCTGGATCGCGTTTGCGTTAAAGTGTCAAATAGTACGAGAATTATTAAACGCGAACACGATCGAGACGTATTTCTTGGCCTGATCGGCGATTACACTAGGCGCTCAGAAGATTGAGTTAGACAATAAAATCCGGAATTCACTCAACGTATTTGTTTCGTCTGACATTACGTTAACCCCGAGTTACATTACAATACATATTAATATTCGTTTTTGAGCCCAACAAGACAGTACAATGAGATTAGGTACAAAGAACAGGCAAGGTTGACAATAGGCGGTCTTATCGCTTAAAACCAAGAAGAAGAAAGGAGATACGTAAAATCAACATAACAATAAAATTAAACTAATAACGACGTAAATAAACGTGAAAACATACGTGAAAATGACTAAAAGGCCATAGACATAATGAAAACGGGATATTGACCGCGAGAGTAGCATGCATCGAAATATCGAGAGCTCATCAAACCTATAAGGTAATCGCGGTCAATATCCCGTTTTCATTATGTCTAATGCAATTAACCGGGAATCATTTAAAACTGTTCAAAGGCCATAGGTGAAAGTGTCTGGTTAGCGGCTAATCCAGTCATAGTCATAGCACAAGTTTGCCATAAACATGTCGGACTAGTGACTCTCTTGGGGTTGCTGGTTCTCATGGGTGGCGGTGATCGCTTACCACCAGGTGACCCGCTTGCTCGTTAGCCTCCCTCTTTCAATAAAATATAAAATCTTTGTACAAAAAACCGAAAAAAATCGCTGGTCAGTTTTTGTATAAAAGAAAGCACAACCTCCATATCACGTGATGGAAAGTGTAGATGAGGCCTAAGGCATACATCAGTAGTTCAGTAACAGCCTATTCACACTAGCCTTAAAGATACCTAATTTATGTATTATGTATTGTACGGAAATACAGACGAAGTGCAAATTCCATCCCTTGGCAGTTCATATTAGGAAAGATGTTACAGTCTTACCCTGTTATTCATAAACCTATTCTAACTAAAATGCCGTTAAAGTTAGTTTGTCCTTTTCTGTCACATTGACATTTCCTTTAGTGAGAAGACAAAACCTATTTTAGCTAATGGAGGCTAGAGTGACGTTTAAGGCCATTAATCTATCGCTTTGCAACGATGTATAAAAAGTACGAAAGCGCTAAACTGGTACGTCTTTGATAGAGATAGACAGTCGATATCATTAGTCGAAGAAATGATAATAAAAGATCATTAGGGGGTCGTTTTAATTGGACTAAAGATTTTTAATGATGCCTGCGTCGGCTTGCCTCGAGGGGCGATACTTTAGGTTTGCAAGTCTTCGCAAATTTCTGTTTGGCAACGACGCCTTTTTACCTTCACTTTAGTTTAAATAGATTGGAATTATAATACATACTCCCAAAATAAGAAATTATCTATTATAATATTATAACCAACTTAGAAAAATTGAAAAACCCCTGACATTGTCATTTAGAAGTTCAATATTCAATTTTCGGAAGAAAAGGGTGAACCGATTTTTATGTCTGTCTCTAGATTTCGAAGACCAATATAAGTTGACCCCACACTGCGTACATTTTGCTTAGGAGCAGAGCCCTGCTTACACTGGAACTTCTTAAAACACTGGGCAAAAGCGTTAAAATCTTTCTACGGAACCCTCGTGCGCGAGTCCGACTCGCACTTGGCCGGTTTTCATTTAAGTCTAGCAAGAGTGAATTGTTCTAACCTTAGATAACACTTACGCTAGCCATGAGGCGTGATTATTGTAAAACACAAACGTATAAAAAAAAACTTCGGCGCATTCCGTCATTTATAAATTCTTTAACCAACACAAACCTGCCCTTCATATCATGCAAGCTTCAAGTTACCTCTGGCGCCTAAACGGCACATTAATTGTTGAATAAATATTAGTCCGCGTGCTAAAAGGTACTAAAGACTTGTTAAGTTTACCCTACAAGAACGTTTAAAGTAACAACTAACTGTAAAACAAAGTTTAGTATCGAAGACAGACTTGATTGCGCTTATTAAAATCGATCTTCTTTTTAAAATACATAATACCGTTTTCTTCAAATCAAGTAGGTAGGTGCTAACACCTAACCCTAAGGTCTTGGCCCTTATTCGAGTATTCTTGAGGTGGAGTGCAGACGATGGAAAAACGTGTTGGTTGTTGCGAGGTTTATTGCAAAGAGAAATCAATCAGACGCCATTTTGTGAAAGAGCCGTGTCGCAGGTTACGCCATCTGTGGTTTCTTTCCCGAACCCAGTAGTCCGGTCGATATCGAATAGAGCTAGTCTACTTCAGCTCACCCTGAAGTAGTGCCCACTAATAATTATAGATGGCGTTATCTGTGACAGTAGGTCACCTGATGGTAAGTGATCACCACTGCCCATAAACACCTGCAATGTAGGGGGTTTTCAGATACGTTGCCAACCTAGAGAGCTATGATGAAATGCCTCTTGTGTCTGTAATTACACCGGCTGTCTTACTTAAATGCTGTTAGGCAGACAGAGATAACATCGGTTTGGTTCCATCCCATCCATCATCAACATCTTACATATATTTAGGAGTATCATGTCGATGTAAGACAATTTCAGTCCGTTCTTTCCAATGCGATTTCTTTGACCTCCTGATTTCCTGATACGACACATACGTCTATTTTCTTTCTTAAGAGATTTGAACATTTCGCGCCTCACCCTACCTCACTTCTACTAAACAACATCGTTTTAGTGACGACATCTATTAAATATCAGCCTAACTTCATGTTACGACAGTGTTATCACAAATAACGCGTCTTTTCTTTCTTTCTTTTTTCGCAAAAAAAAATCATTCAGAATTCGTGTGGCTCTAAAAAGTTGAAAAATGCAGCCTAATTCAGAGTCTGGCTAAGGGGAGCCCTTTAAATATTTGATCCAAACGTTCTTCCCATTCTTGTCTTTCCTTCTACACCAAACCAGTTCTAACCACTTTATGTATATTTATTCACCATTTTTCGCCCGATTGCGTCGTGGTCATGATCTATAGCCCGCTCCTTAGATTAATGGGCTCCTACCGCCATTGATTTGGCAATCGCTATAGATTACCCCGAAGGTCAACAGCCGAACTTGAAGCAAACATTGACACAGCCCTAAAATAACCCTGAGGGTCGAGCACGACTTTACGAATGCTGTGTAACGTAAAATCGAATAGCAAACGTTGTCGAGTTTGTATGAGGTTTGAAACAGCGCCCGTCCGTGACCGTATTTGGAACTAAAATTTAGCATGAGGTTTCTCGATCTCGATACGATAACCGTAACGTTACGCAGTATTCGCAAAGTCGTGCTCGACCCTCTGGTTGCGGTAACAGCAAATTATTAAGTGCCGAGTTCGGTCAAAATGTAAATTGGAGGAGTACAATTTTGGTTTATACTCGTATATACGATGTCCATGTAGAAGTCTTATCACACTAACTATTTGCGAGCGAGTGCTTCATGTAAAATAAAATCTTTCGAAATTTTACCTCTAAGGGGGTGAATGGGGGTGTGGCAGTTAGTAAGGACAGACATTATAAGGGGAAAGGTGGATGGAAGTTTGTAGGGAAAAACGTTATGTTTAAAGTTAAGTACGAACGATAAAACTTTAGAAATAGACAAGGGATAGGTATTGATTTTGCGGAATACGCACGCGAGAAATAGTATTAAACAATACAAAAGTACAATTAATTCAATATTCTCAACATTTCTTAGACAATCTATTATAATATAATTAGCTTCGTAAGCCGGGCTTTGCAGGGAAGGTTAGCGATGAAAAGCTCTATTGTCTCACACTCGAATAATAGAGACAAAAGTGGTCGCTTTACGTAGAGCCCCGTACAATGCCAGGAAAGCTGGCTTCTCACTGCGAAGAGTTGCGTACGCGATATATTTCGCCGAATTTTTCGGCCTGTCGGCAGTTTTAGCCGAGGCTAATACTATTATTTAGCAAATAGCAAGTAATTGCATAAAATAAGACTTTCGGGTAAAATCGTAGCAATTAGTAGTTCTATATGTTCCCGTGAGCTTTTTCGCAAGTTAAGTTTCGTTATGTATTTAGATGTTTTTGTAAGCAGAACGCTCTGTCAAAAATTTATAAGTTTACAAACCATTTTTTTACAGTCAGCAGAAAATCTACGTTTTAGATAGTTAGCAATTAATGTGCGTAATTTTAATTTGCTTTGGATTACAATTGTAAAGGTGGAAAAGAAAACATCTGATCTTGTAATGTTGACGACAGTCGGCGGCGCCGAGGCAGGCCCAAGTGGAGATGGCGAGACGACCTAGACTCCCAATTAAAGGATTGGTCAGATGCGATAGGAGGATCAGGATAGGAGGGAGACGTGGAAGTCTAGAGGAGAGGTCTTTGCCCAGCCACGACTGACCGCGACTTCGTTTGTCGCGCAAGACAACGAACGTTATGTATTTAGATGTTTTTGTAAGCAGAACGCTCTGTCAAAAATTTATAAGTTTACAAACCATTTTTTTACAGTCAGCAGAAAATCTACGTTTTAGATAGTTAGCAATTAATGTGCGTAATTTTAATTTGCTTTGGATTACAATTGTAAAGGTGGAAAAGAAAACATCTGATCTTGTAATGTTGACGACAGTCGGCGGCGCCGAGGCAGGCCCAAGTGGAGATGGCGAGACGACCTAGACTCCCAATTAAAGGATTGGTCAGATGCGATAGGAGGATCAGGATAGGAGGGAGACGTGGAAGTCTAGAGGAGAGGTCTTTGCCCAGCCACGACTGACCGCGACTTCGTTTGTCGCGCAAGACAACGAACGTTATGTATTTAGATGTTTTTGTAAGCAGAACGCTCTGTCAAAAATTTATAAGTTTACAAACCATTTTTTTACAGTCAGCAGAAAATCTACGTTTTAGATAGTTAGCAATTAATGTGCGTAATTTTAATTTGCTTTGGATTACAATTGTAAAGGTGGAAAAGAAAACATCTGATCTTGTAATGTTGACGACAGTCGGCGGCGCCGAGGCAGGCCCAAGTGGAGATGGCGAGACGACCTAGACTCCCAATTAAAGGATTGGTCAGATGCGATAGGAGGATCAGGATAGGAGGGAGACGTGGAAGTCTAGAGGAGAGGTCTTTGCCCAGCCACGACTGACCGCGACTTCGTTTGTCGCGCAAGACAACGAACGTTGCATTCGGAGTGACAGAAAAGGACGGGCAGTTGTTCTCGCGCGAGATAGAAGTCGCATTGTGAATTGTGCTAGACCTACAGCAATGGGACTCAATTGATAGACTAAATAAAAAATATGCTGCTTAAGGAATATTGCACAAGATGTCGCTTATTAATTGAAAACCGAATAATATTCGGCATTATTGTCGGCGAAAGGTTTTGGTCCAGCACTACTTAAAGGTTCTTTTGTCTGCCGATCATGCGTTGTATAAATAGTTGGAAACTCGCCGTTTGCAGTTTATGCGGTGAATAATTATTGGCCGGGCACCATCCCGTTCGTTGACCTCTGTGATTCGAATGTAATGGCATAAGTAAATAATTGGACATTATGTGCAGCTTCAAAATGTAGACAAAAAAGATTCGAAATTAAATTATAGTCAAGCGAGTCGATAAACGGTAAGTGTCTATGTGCATCCAAGGCTCTTGCAATACTAGAGGGATGAGAGAAGCGTGCGGTTGTCACTTATGTCACTTAATTTTTTTTAAATACCTCAACTAAGTACTTATTCGTAGCTTAACTACCAATAAAATATTCGCTAGTAAAGATTGTTTGAAAGTTCGGTTTTGTGAAAAAAAAAACACAGGGAAGGAAATAAATCAGAAGATCGACGTAAAATTATCTGATCAGGTTCTATAATTAGATAGTTTTTTGTCGATTCCTTTTTCGGAAATTTACAAAAAAACAAAAAAATTGCTCTGCGAGTACGCTTAAACGCAGCGTTAAAAATGGCACTGAAGTTTCCACAACTCGACATCAAAGACCGAAGCTCTGAAGTCAAACAAATTAGATTTTTCCGAATGGATG
Organism: Clepsis dumicolana; assembly: GCA_963691665.1. Taxonomy (NCBI): domain Eukaryota; kingdom Metazoa; phylum Arthropoda; class Insecta; order Lepidoptera; family Tortricidae; genus Clepsis; species Clepsis dumicolana. Next base: position 16,537,739 of record OY829507.1, on the reverse strand, counting down.
GGAAATTCGCATTCGATGGGCCAACAGACCTTTTCGAGGGCCGTTAATATGGCCCAGAGGACAGGTATGCTAATAAAATTACGTGGCCCAAAAGGTTTGCTCCACTTGCCTCTTGGATTGTTTTTTTTATGTATTTAAAAACTGGCCAGCGATTGTCCTCTCGCGCCTGATGGTAATGAAGATGATTACTTGATTATGACATAATTATCTACACTCAAGAGCAAAAAAAACGGGTCGCTTTATATGGAATTGTTCATATAAAGTGACCCGTTTTTATTGCTCTTGAGTACAGTATTTTGTTCGGATACAATTTCCCTTCTACGGTTAGGCTAACCTAACATTAGGAGCGAAATTGTATCCAAACAAAATAGATGGTTTCACTATTAGATTATTTCAATATTCGATCGAAACTAGTGAAATGATTTCCCTATAATAATGTCTAAGTGAAATTAGTTTCATCATGACATAAGCTTGTTATATTCATAACGGTTGTGTGTGAAGTGCGAAGTAGTGTGGTTTCGTTGTCACTACTTTTACACATGAAGATTTGACAATTTCTTTTAACAAATTGTTAAGTTATCTGTACCACTGTAGATGTAACAAACTGTTATGAGTACTTAAGCGTTTCGTGAAAATTGATATTAAAATATTTCCAAGTAACAGCAGTATATTTATAAAAAAAACCATACCGATGTAATAAGGGTGACGAATCTAAATTACTGCTGTAGTCAGAGAGCAGAAGGAGATGTTAACGCGCGATTTTCCCCTATGTCAAAAATTAGACCCTTACCTGTGCATTTTGCACAGACTATGTTGATTGTACGTTTGTTTTTGGCATTTGTTTGTCAATTCTGTTTTGGTATAAGTTTCTATGAAGGTAATACAATTTGTCATGAGCGTAGACGTGTGTTGTACGTGTGTACCTTATCCCACTCGAAAAATGGCAGAAAAAATGTAATGCAAATATTTTGCGGGTGGTAGGACCTTGTGCGAGGTCCATCCGGATCGCTACAACCATCTTACTCGCTAATCCTGCCGCTAAACAGCAGAGCTGGCACTGTTGTGTCCCGGTGTGGAGAGTAAGACAGCCGGCGTAATTACGGGCACAAGAGGCATTTCATCTTAGCTCTCTAGGTTGGCAACGCATCAGCAAACTCTCCGGGGTTGCAGGTGTCTATGGGCAGTGGTGATCACTTACCATCAGGTGACCCACTTGCTCGTTTGCCTTCCTCGTCGTTTGCCCCCGTCTGTCTTATCTAAGGCAATGGCATCGACAGTCACTGCTCTTGGTAACACACTTTGATCAGCAATTTGTATAATTTGCAGTATTCTGACTTTGACTTTGCAAGCGCGGTGCAAAGTGAAGCGTGTCTTTGTAAAAGGCAGACGTTTCACTCGCGCCGATGCGGGCACGGAATAAATCCGGATAACAGCCACTTTGATGGTTCAAAGCTTTGCCAAATTACCTCCAAGACGCGTGTATCGCGGAATTACGCTTCGGGCGTAACGTCTAATTTGCCGATAACGAGTAATTTGAGGCGTAATTTTTGATGGGGTGGCGAGGCCGTCAAGTTATTTCAAATGCGAGTGGAACGCAATCAGAGGCCCTACGCGTAACTGTTTTGACATTCGTCTTCGGATTGAAATTACAGTTTTTGTACGACCTGTGACAGCTAGCTGTTTCCGATACCAATTGTCAGCCCATGCAAAATGAACACGATGCTGATTGCGAGCGAGCTAGACAATAAGCATGCTGGTTACATTTTTAGTAGCGACGCGGCGATGGAGCTTAATTTCTCTGGGCTTGCAAAATGATTGGGAACGTGGGTTCCGCGAGCCATCATTGACTGAGCGAACGAAGTGAGCAAAGCGTCTCTGTTTCAGCTTGGACAAAAATGCTTTCGTATGTCTGTCCGCCCGCCGTCTGTCCGGCTGTCCGTCTGTCCGTCTGTCCGGCTGTCCGGCTATTCGCCTCTACAGGTCGCATTACTCAACCGATTCACGTGAAATTTTGTGATCTGGTTCGATAATTATATAAGAACGTACACGGCCGTAACTAGGGGGGGCATTATGGGGCAATGCCCTACCTTAAAATACCATTGATTATGATAAATATGATACTACCACCACCGTGATATTCAATAATAGTCAAATAAAACGGATCACTCACGTATATAAGTCGAGTTTAGCCCGACATGTTTCGTAATTCGTACTGCTTCCTCTGGGAGCGCACGACCCAGCGGCAGCGGACGCACACTACGTGCCGCAGCTTTGCTCGCGCGATTATTAGAATGAAACATGTCAGGCTAAACTCGACTTACATGCGTGAGTGATCCGTTTCATTTCATTAAGATCAGGTCAAGTTATTTTTTTTGTTGCGCCCTACGTTTAGTTACCGCTGCCCTATCTTACATTCAACTCTGGCTACGGCCCTGAGAACGTAAAATGTTCAAAAACGAGGTCGCGAGGTCTACAGCTCCCAGAGCCACAAGTCTAACAATGTCTGTGCTTGCTTTACGTACAGTCCATTCATTGTTTAATAGACGAACACGCGGACAGCGCCATCTCTTGTTTTATAGTGGAACTCATCATCATCATCGTCATATCAGCCGAAGACGTCCACTGCCGGACATAGGCCGCTCCTAAGGCTCTCCACTCAGACCGACAGCCAAGTTGAGTTGAGCCTCTGTAAAATCATCGTGGAGTTCCCGGGGGAAGGCCTATGTCAAACAGAGGATGTATTCCGGCCGATATGATGATGATGATCATGGATGCCTGATATAATATTTAATGTACACGTTTCTTTAGTTTTTGCACTTCGTTGGATTATGCTTGATAAAGAATGAATAAATGTGTACAGTAAAATTATTCGGACTTCTCTCATGACAAGATAAAAACGGACGACAATACGGGACGAGCAAAATTTGACATTTGTGTACGTATATCAAATTAATGTCGTTTGTCTCATCTTTTCATGCGAAAATTTTAAAATCATTTTCGCGTCATAACTACGAAGTATTATTCTCTTCTGTTAAACGTCTGCATAATAAAACAGTCTGAACAATAACACGCGCGATTTACATAACGAAAATTCTGCAAAGTTTTACAACTCTGCAAACTAAAACACTGCAACTCGGTGCGAATGCCAAGTCTGTGGAGGTGCCTTACTGTGGAAGCCGTGTCAGGAAATTGAAATACTCATGATCGTTGAAAATTATTGTTTTGCATATAGCCTATTTCGCTTATGTTTATGCCATGATCTCAAATGGAAAATATTTTTGTATTTTTTTCCAATTTATAATTTTTACGGTTTTCCCGTGAATATCAATAATATTTTTAATAAACTCACCGTAACATGAATATACAGGAAAAAACTAGAAAAATACCAACCCCGGGAATCGAACCCGGATCCTTGACACTCAGGGTCGTGTGCTTTCTAGGGATTGCAATCCGGAAAACGGGATCCGGTAATCCGGCGGATCCGGCATCATTTAAAGCTTACCGGATCCGGCACCTATATACCGGATCCGGCGATCGGATCCGGTAATAGGATTTTTTGGCAAAATAATATCGCTGTTGCTTGCGTAGGTATTTTAAATCCATAGAAGTCAACTGGCAGATGACACTACCATATAAAACGAATTCTATTTGTTTTCTACTATTTTTTTTATGAATAATGTATGAAATAATTATTTATCATAAGTTTATTAAACTAGAGAGTTATTATTATAACAAGCTCATGCCAATAATTATAAAGATTCATCAAATCATGATTGTGTCTGTCATAAATATGAAACTTGTTTATTAGCATTCTTTAATATTTCAATAATTATTGTGAATATTGTGAAATTATATTTTGTAAATTTACTTAATTTCTAAAATAACTGATTTATCTGTGAAAGTAAAATGTAGGAAAACTGTGTCACTTTGTCACGTCGTTAAAATTTGACCACTTGTTACCTAGACTGGATACTACATTTCAATTGTTTAGTTTATTTTTCATTTGTGGGTGTTCACGGTTCTAGTACCCTAACCTCAGTTGGTCTCAAAGAGTATTTTAGTCCTTGATAGGAATGCGATCGACTGGCATTAATAAAAAATAATAAATATCATGGGACAAGTGACACCAATTGACCTAGTCCCAAATTAAGCATAGCTTGTGTTTTGGGTACTAGACAACGGATAAACATACTTATATAGATAAATGATACATAAATACATATTAAATATCCAAGACCCAAGAACAAACATTCGTATTCATCATACAAACATCTGCCCCGACCGGGATTCGAACCCGGGACCTCAAGCTTCGTAGTCAGGGTCTCTAACCACTAGGCTATCCGGCCGTCAAAATAAAACATTTATAAAAACGGCTGTCATTAATAAAAACAAAACAGTCGATTTTCTTGCTGACCGTTCATACACTTTATCAAAATTCTGTGAATGCAGATTGTCATCACAAAAAGTTATTAGAGGTCTCCTAATTTGCATTTTTGCGAGACAGCAAAATGTTTTTAAAATGAATATAAATTTATTCTATGAATTAAATTTAAAAGTCATTTATTGTATGACCAAAATCCCATACATACTCGTAGTGTTAGTTAGGCAGGTACGTTTTAAAAACTACGTCAATACAATACATTTGAAAAATTTAAATCGTAGTCATCTGAGTCATCAATACAAAATTATTATTTCTATACAAAATAAAATCGTTTATACAAAATGTATGCTTAATAATGTTTTTTTATAAGTACTGTTACACTTGACGAAATCACTAAGATATCATTTTGGAGGGAAAAGCGAAAATCAACCTGATTGTCCTGAATTAATCGATCCGGCCGGATCGGACCGGATGCGGCCGGATCCATGCGAAACCTACCCGGATCCGGCCGGATTGAAAATGACGCCGGATTGCAATCCCTGGTGCTTTCCCCCAACACCACGATTAACATAGAGGAAATAACCGAATTTTCCAAAAAAACTTTTTTGTGATAAAAACGAGCTAAGATTTGATTCGGCTATTCCCCAAAACCTCACCAACAAAACCTCCACATGAACAATTCATTGGAACCTTTTGATAAATCTAAAAATCCCGTCAACGTCACAGCGCTGAATTTAACAGGAGCCGCGGAGGTGCAGGAAACACTCCCCGGCTCCCCGATACGTCGGCCAATGTAAATACTTAAAATTGGGGTAGGGTTGTCTATTGAGACAAACAGGGAAGTTCGAATATTTGGTCTCTATGTGCCCACTTATTGAATCAGGCGTTACGTTTGCTGAGGTCCATAAAAACAATTACTTCGCTCACCCGCGGCCACACTTTTTCACGTGTTATGTTTAGTTATGTCTGTGCGGCAAATGTATGTTTCCAAGCAACTATACATGTATGTATGTAGTGTAACTGAGTAGCATGTCGAACGGTTGTTTTGATGCTATGACAATAGCCACATAGAGAGTGCCGAAACACGTCCGCGTTTAGAGTAGTGGTGGTGATGATAAATGGGTCTGTGTGGCATTTGTTGATTCGTGTAGCAGTGCAGGCGGAGGAAACATACATCTGCCGCACAGACGTAATTATTTTTCACGTGTAAATGATGTAATTTTAATGTTTAATGTAAATAATTGTTTTGAGTTTATATGTGTTAACTTGTCAGGTGAGATGTATTTTTTGAAGACAAACGAACAAGAGGGTCAACTGATGGTAAGTGATCATAGCTGCCCATTGGTACCGAACTTGAGATTCGTTGCTAACCTAGAAGGCTGAGATGATATGCCTCTTATACTGTTGCTTAGCGGCAGGATTAGCAATAAAGTGATGGTAGTGGTGATCCAGATGGACCTTTTACAAGCTAACCTAGGGGGCTGTCACCTGCGTTTTGTTCACCGCTGCTTAGCGGCAGGATAAGCGAGTAAGATAGTAATGGCCGTTCGAATGGACCTTTTACTAGCTAACCTGGAGAACTTGTAGTAGCTAAGAATCATTGCGGTGAAACCAGTTTTCTGTTCAAAAAATCCGCGTCTGAATCGATCAAGCTGGACTAATTGAAGTCGGATTAAATAGTTTGTTTATTTATAATTAATTCCCAAAGCAAAAAAAGGGCTTTTAGGTATTAAGTTTGACGCGTGTATCTGTGTGTCTGCCATGGCATCGTATCTCCTAAACGAATTGACCGATTTGGACGCTTTTTTTATAGGATGGCTAGATTTTAACATGAAACTAACATTTCGCTATGAAAGCTAGATTCAACCAAGATGGTTTCCGTATTGACTTTGAAATTAAAAGGTAGGTGGTTTTTCAACATTTCTTCTGTCAACTGTACAGTTGGTTCCCTCAGCCCTAGGGCTTCAGGAAATCTTGTGACGGACGGCCTCGCAGCACGCGACCCTGGCTTGCAAATTCATGAGCGGCCGATTTGCAATTGAAAGAGTTGTCTTCGCCGCAATTTGCATAGTTTCGGATATTTCGCAGTATGCCCTTGATTTGTTTATGTTTTGCATCTTCGAAGCGAAGGAAGGAAGTTAAGAAGTGGGAGAACAGTAAAAACTAACAGACTGCACAAAAACTATTTGTTCCTCATTCGTCGTATGCTTGTTTCGTCGAATTCTTGTTTCGTCGGAATTATCACATACAATTAAATCTTAGAGTACACAAGGTTAGTTTTGATGAACCGTCAAGAATTCAACCGGGGTTGAGTAAGTCTAACTGAACTGAACACTCCTGTTAAGTTTTTATGTGGAAAAATAAATAAAAAAAACATTTTCCCGAACATTCATTGCCTATAGTGGTAAACGGTAGAATGTTTTTTTTTTAACTTTACAAAGGGTGCTCATTTAGAATAACTCAACCTCTGGCTGAAGTCTTATTAATAGTTTATCAAAACCAGTCCTGACCCTACATAGAAAAACATGTTACGAGGTTTGATTAAAATTTAAAAAAATCTAGTAGGGTATCAAAATGTCAACATACACGTAACAGTAGGTACATTAAATTACATTTTCTGCCTTCCCACTAAGGCTGTTTTCAATAATGTTTATTCGGACACTAAATACAGAACTGGAGTCCCGGTATCTGCATAGTTTCATTTGATAATGAAAATCCGACGAAACAAGAATACGATGAATCAGGAACAAAATGCAAAAACTACTTAAAGCCGTGCCAATATTAATTAATATGTGTGAGGTGTATCCTGACAGGATTTCTAAGAATTAAATTACTGCACTTCCTACCAATTTGCATTTTAAAACAAGAGATTATATTAATCTGAGCTGGTGCACTCTCCGCACCTTAATTTAATTATTAATTAATTAATTAATTATAATCAGCGAGTGCAGTCGTGTGACTGAAATAACATTTTATCTACACACATATCATAGGTCCTCTATAATGCATTGCAGTACATCGTCGCCTCACCACGACCAGCAGGTCCAGCAGCAAAGTAATTCGATGTCGTAATGACTTTTCGATATCGAATTCGATTTTTCGAATTTGACAACCAACGTAATTTACAATCATAGTGAAATAAAACGGATCACTCACGTACATAAGTCGAGTTCAGTCCGAGTGTATAATTAATCATGTGATTTCTTTTTTTTTTACAAAAAAAAAAACAGTTTACGAAACGTCAGCTCGTTATGTTTGTCTATGATTAAAAAAAAAAAAACAATCAAATTCGCAACAGGTATGGGTATGATACATGCCTTCGGCTTCTGAACCCATCTTAGAGTACTTATAATATGTGTGTAGTGTAAGCAATTTATGCCGAAAGCTAGGGGTATATAAATATTTTAGGATATTATTTAGTTAAATGATTTCTTATTTGCAGAAAAATATTCAGTTTTATTATGTTCAATGATTAAATATTCGGTTAACTTCCATAACATATAAGTTATTGTTTTGACTAGAAAAGAGTCGCCCTCTGCCGGGTGTCCAGATTGAAAAGGCCATTCGAGAGCTACACTACTTGAGAATCGTCGAGCGAGCGAGGCATTCAATTCTGGGCAGCCGGAGCAGGAAGACCTTACTCTGTTAGGAGCCTAGGCTATGTTTGTAGGATAATTTAAAGATTTAAATGATTTATTTTCAACAATATAGATGTAGGACTTACGTAGTGTAGGCTCGGGTGAGAGATAAATCCAAAGTCCTTTTCCTAAGCAATAGTTTATTGTCTATTTGCACAGCACAGAAGGAGTAGTAAAGAAGCACACACGAGAAGAGAACAGTTCGGAAGAATAGTAAGCGTATCACAACAAGCAGAATATTTAAAGCCTAAATCTAAACAATAACAAGCGAGCCGGGCGAGTAAGCAAAGCACGGTAGGCGAGCGACATGCGATTCGCAACAAGGCGGTAGATCGACTGACTCGCCGCTACGTCACGACACGCCGGCTGCGCGTGCGCACCCAGCGGCTGGTACGGGTTGTGCGGTCGCGTAGTACCACGACAAGTTAGCACGTCAACGTTAACTGTGATGATGATGATGACTAGTAATAACTGATTTTACTGTACCCAAATAATATAGTGTGTTGGTGGTGTTTATGTAATAGACTAGGTTATTAGTCTATTATTGTTACTATTGTAGTGCTAGGTTTAAGTATGTAAATAATTAATATAAGTTAGGTATACGTAAATAATTGATGTAAGTTAGTTGATATTGTGCTATGTTATTTTATAAGTTATTATAACGTTTGGTACGTTGTATAAACGTTATTAAAGTGAGAGTAGCCCACATCACTCCCCTCCAGAGACCTGGCTAAGGGCGATAATAATTCGGGAAACGTACTTGCCTTCCCGAACGAGTAGTCCTATGTACATTTCCTGGACCGTAGTCGTGTCACAATACGCAAGCTATTGGACATTAAAAAGTTCCGCCATAATCCGCTAGATGGCGCTTTTCCGCACTTAGGCGAATAATATTAATTTAAGTAGAATTAAAATTGCATCGGTTGTAAATAAATTAATTAACAACCGCTACTTGCACTTAGCCAACATAAAACACATAAAAAACTACATTACACACTACACAGAAACAATACGTTGGTATTCAAAATGAGAAGCACGGACACGCCCATGGGCGTCGCCCAATTCAAAATCTTTTGGTTGTCCGTATCCGGTCCCACTCAACCATAAAACCGCTTGTACGGCTGGGAGACCCCACATTTCTCTACAACTCCTGAGTGGAACCAGCCAGCCCAGAACTTGGTAAGAATACTGATCGTTTCTGTACTTTATCATTGTGTTACACTACTTGTGTCTTTTATTGTAATTTATTTAATTCTATATGGTTTCCACTCTGTTACTCTGTCCGAAGCATTACTGTACCTTAATAGCGCTCCGGACAGTTAATTATAATTTAATCTTTCCCTATTTCACTGCTCTACGGTTATAGACGTAGCGCTTATTTTAAAACCTAACGTCTTCCTAGAACGGTTGGAATTTAAAGTTCCAACGGTCACTTTGTGTAAATCTGTTATCCACTCTCACTAGAAACCTGTAAAAGCTTACTCTCTGACTCTAGCTAAATTGTAAATCCGTATGACCCTCCGTATTGCCATGCACTGCCAATCTGGTTCCCACTCCCTCGGGAATGGTCGGACTGGAAAGCGGAACATGGCAGTGCGAGCATACCATGGACGTTTGGCTCACACCAGGTTATTTACAGGGCAACTACGCTACCCGTGGAAATCTCTCCACCCACTACTGGTTCCTAACGGACCCCTGCCGACCTCTCGCAGCCTACTGAGAGGCTTGCCGTTGGCACGCTAAGGTCCCCTTCACACCATCTCAACACCACGTCATCACACGAGCCCCCTGGTCACTCCTGGTTGCTCTACGACGCCTGCGCCCTATCTTCGCCGTCGCCGGAGGATCCAGACACCCGAGGGAAGTGTAGGCCACATTAGCGTGTAATCGAACCCAGTATCTTCAAAAGTGTCTTCGAACTCAATCCCCTGAGATTCTCTATTTTTAATTGTCAATTTAGCCTACCGATTTTGTAGAAATAAATGTATTAAACTTGTAATTTGTTTCCTTCACAAAACCCTAGGTAGGCTACCTTAAAACAGACTGTTTCCCCTCATGAAAACGGCCTGTGACAGTGGCGCCCAACGTGTTCTTTTGAAGAGAAAGGTTCGATTACGACACTATTAGGCTTTAGTTGTGGTGCATGTGCAATTTTTCCTAATTTAATGTGTATTTTCGTGTATGTATCTCCCAGTAATTCTTGATTTTTTTTTGTCTATTGCCGTGATTTACCGAGAAGTCACTAGAGTGGTCCCTTTAACCCCGTTCATTGTAACCTTCAGTTCCCAAAATTGTACTAAACTCAAATAATAAGTTCGCCTTGCTCTAAAAGATCGCTAAATTTAACCGTTAAAATCAAAAATTTGAAGACCGGTACTTAATTAACCGTTAATTTAAATAATCAGCTGACCGTTACACTAAAACGTAAACGGATTTATTTAAATATCAACTGCCACTTTTCGTAGTTGAAACGGTTCACTACATTCAGTATTCAAATTTATAAATAACGGTTACACTTTTAAAAACTTCAACCATTAACTTAAATTCTCAACGGTCACTTTAAAACCGTTTGAACTTCAAACTGCAACATTTTTTTTTATTTAACTGTTACCCTAACATATTTCAATTTAAAAAACGCAACGGACTACCACTCGCGAATTCTAGTCAATTGTTAACGGCTCGGTGAATCATTGCTTACTTTATTTTAAACAACTTTAGCTTCACTTTTATTTTAACATAACGTAATTTAATTAAAATTTAACTTCACTATTATTGCTGAGAGATACACCGCACTCATATTGTGTAGTTATAGCATTCTCATCATTGTAACATACGGATTAGGTAGATTACTATACAGAAGCGATCAGTAATCTACAACGGTTCTTCTGATACTACCAACTCATACGTAACTACACATTAAACACTCAAGCTACCACACATATTCACGCATACCTGCATATTTTGGTTAATTGCAACTAGCGAATTTAACTATCGCACGGTTCGATCTCTGAGAATCTCGAACGTGCGCCCTTCACTTAAGGTCGACGTTTGTATAGCGCGATCTCTCTTACCATAATAATTTTTTTTATCATAAACACATTGGGTAGGCAACAATCCTTGCAGAACAATGGCACTGAGGAGAATAAAGTATTTATCCTTACAAAAGGAAGAACTTACTTATGAGGTCGCTTTGCGTGGTGCTACACCCGCGGATACCGTAATCGAATTACGCAAGCAAATAGTCAAGCTCGCGGGATCACATCCCGCTGATGAAATTTTAGAATCATCGTTGGATGCGGGAATTGACATTGAGGGAGCACTAGATAGTATCCTTAAGGCTCAATCACAGTTGATAGCACTAAAGGCAAAATTTGATGATAACTTGTACGAACGCACAGATAACCTTTGCAATCACATTTACTACCGTTTACGGCGCATTAGTCCCGCGACACCGACCGCTGCAGCGGCATTACAAAACTGCACTAGTAAATTTAAGCAGATCTGCGCTGACCTGGCGGCCCTGCGACCGGTTTTAACAGCTAGTGATGATGATGACTTTAAACAGTGCGAACCGCCATTATCTAGCCACAATATGTCTGCTCCCACTACTTCTCATAATTCTACTACAATAGCAGTCACTTGCAGCCGCGGTATCTCCTCGGACATCTCAAAACTTAGGTACAATGGTAAAACCTGCGTACGCGCTTTCGTACAACGAGTGACGGAATTCGTAGCCGCGCGTAATTTGAACTTTGACAAATTCCTACTGCACGCTACAGAAGTCTTCGAGGGAGACGCACTTCACTGGTTCCGTTCCGTTAGGCACTCCATAGTCAACTGGCATGACCTCTCTTCACAACTGATTCAGGTTTTCTCACAACATGACTATGACTACAGGTTAAAAACCGAGATTCGGGCGCGCACGCAGGGCGAGACTGAGAACATAACGATTTACCTATCGATTATGCATGGTCTATTCGCCAGGCTAACGACCCCATTTTCCGAGGAAGAAAAGCTAGAGATCGTACTTCACAATATTCGGCCATGTTTTGCTACCGTAATAGCGACGTCAGGATCAATCACTGACATCGAGACCTTGCGGAAAATCTGTTATAATTATGAAGTAGTTCACGCGCGTATGTCCCACTTTCGCGAGCCACCGCGCTCAAATTCGGATACACTCGCACCTGAGTTCGCTTTTAATAGACACTCATCATTCCAAACCACTCATAAGCAGGCCTTTCAATCAAGGTTCACCGCGAGTAACAACGTCAGCACTCCAAACCATGCGAATTTTAAGCCGCGTTACCCAGTCTCAGCAATTACTGCACAACATAAAAACAATAACAGTAATTTCTGCCCTCGCTGTCGTACTAACACGCAATCGCTGCGTAGCTGCAACGCACCTCGTACTATTTTCTGTTTTAAATGCGGACAGCCAGACGTAAAGTCGACTGATTGCGTTAAATGCAAGAATGTAAAAACAAATAAGTCTACCTTCACTTCAAAAAACTAAAGGCGCGGCGACGCAGTGTGTACCCTTTAAAAGAAAATAACTGGTCACAGTGGCTTAACTTTGTTTCAAAATTCTTTAACTCCTATAAGGTGGCCACTGTTTCGCCGCAATCTTTTTGTATAGACTCACGACCTTTTGTAATGGTCAACATAAACGGTCTGGATGTCTTGGGCTTGCTAGACTCGGGCTCCGCCGTTACTATAATTGGTAATAACTTTCATAACAAACTACTAGAAAGGGGGCATAAATGTTTGTTCGACGACTCCGTTCGTGTAACAGCGGCAGGAGGCCAGCACCTGGAGAGCGTAGGATACTTCGACTTGGACGTGACCTTTGAGTCCATGACTCACTCTATAAGGTCATATGTGGTCCCGGGGGTCCTCACTCCGCTCATCCTAGGTGTAAACTTCTGGCGCATTTTCAAAGTTTGCCCCAAGTATTTATATAGCCTTGAGGCAAGCGAATGCGTCACCAAGAACACGAAGCGAGTCGAGGTCCCCCCAGCCATATTATCTTACAACCACTTATCAGACTCACAGCGTGTTCAAGCTCTTAACGTCATCAAACAATTTAATAACATTTCTTATGAACGTATAGGTCTAGGTCGTACCTCGCTGATCACTCACAACATAGACACCGGCGTTACTGAGCCGATACGTCAGAGATTTTATCGTATGTCGCCTGAAAAAATTAAAATAATTAACGAGCAGGTCGACGAAATGTTACAGTTGGACGTCATTGAACCTTGTGAGAGTGCTTGGTCATCACCGGTACTAGTGGTAGACAAAAAGAACGGCAAACCTAGATTCTGTCTCGACAGTAGGAAACTGAATTCAGTAACAAAAAAAGATGCATATAGCTTACCTTACATATCAGAAATCTTAGACAGCCTTAGGGACGCTAAGTTCCTCACTAGCATCGATCTTTCAAAAGCATTTTGGCAAATACCTATAAATCAAAAAGATAAAGGTAAAACCGCATTTTACGTGCCGTCTAGAGGCACTTTCTGTTTCAAAACAATGGCTTTTGGCCTAACTAATGCGCCAGCTACTCAACAGCGTCTAGTGGATAGCTTGTTTGGGCCGGAATTCGAAATGAAGGTTTTTTGTTACCTGGATGACATAGTTTGCGTCAGCAACTCATTCGAGGAACATGTAACACTATTACTTCGCGTACTTAATAAATTGAAAAGCGCTGGCTTAACAGTTAACTTCGAAAAAACTCAATTCTTTAGAGACAGCTTAAAATATTTAGGTTATGTAGTGGACGCTCAAGGGCTGCGTACAGACCCGGAAAAAGTACAAGCCATAGTAAACTATCCCACACCGACTTCAAAAAAAGAGGTAAAACGATTTCTAGGTACTGCCTCTTGGTACCGTCGCTTCGTACCTAACTTCAGTACCCTAGCCGGCCCACTTAACATTTTAACTTCAACAAAGAAAAAGGCGCCCCCCTTCCAATGGACGCCAGAGGCTGAGCAGGCATTTATTAAACTTAAAGCGTGTCTAGTTTCAACGCCGGTTCTTTCGTGCCCCGACTTTAATCTACCATTTGAGGTACACACAGACGCTAGCGACTACGGTGTTGGTGGCATGTTATGCCAAAAGATAAACGGCCAGGAACACCCCGTAGCGTACATGAGTAGGTCCCTCACAGGTTGCGAAAAGAATTATTCCGTAACTGAAGGGGAAACGTTAGCGGTACTAGTAGCGTTGGAACACTGGCGCTGTTACTTACAAAACGGAAAAGCTTTTAAAGTCTACACCGACCACTCCTCCTTGAAATGGTTCATATCCTTGAACAACCCAACCGGTCGCTTAGCCCGTTGGGGTGTTAGACTGTCTTCCTTCGATTTTGAGATTTTACATCGTCGCGGTATTCATAACGTCATTCCAGACGCTTTATCACGAGCCGTGCCGGTATCGGCAATTAGCATTGCTAACTCATACCTCAAATCGCAAGACAAATGGTACTTAGACTTGTATAACAGCTGCGTCAATTCGCCGCACGGTTTTCCGAACTACAAAATAGTGAATAATTCCTTGTACAGACTAACTAAGTCTAGAACTAGGTATAGCACCGAGTTCGCGTGGAAAGAGGTTGTACCAGCGGAATTGCGCGATCAAGTAATAAAGGAAAATCATTCTGAGCCCACAGCAGGTCATTTAGGCACCTATAAAACTTACCATCGCATCGCGATAAATTACTTTTGGGTGGGGATGTTTAAAGACGTGACAAAATTCGTATCCTCCTGCGACACTTGCATCGCATATAAACACCCAACTCACGCTACACTAGGCGAAATGGGAAGGCCCAAACAATGTTCTAGGCCATTCCAAGTCTTAGCACTAGATTTCGTCGGTCCACTACCTACCAGTCGTAAACAAAATAACTACCTACTCGTAGTTACCTGTATATTCTCTAAATACTGCCTACTGTTTCCATGTCGCAACGCGACAGCGGCAATTGTTATTAAACATTTAGAAGAATCCATATTTCTCGTACACGGCGTACCGCAGACCATTTACATGGATAATGCGTCACAACTAATTAGCCGCGAATTAAAAACCTTCCTAGACAAGTACAAGGTACCTAATCAATTCTTAATTGCTAGATATAGCCCACATATTAATAATACTGAACGTTTTAATAAAACAATAATTTCATGTGTCTCCACCTTCGTTAACGACGATCACCGTACATGGGACGTCAACATATCAAAAGTTCAATTCGCAATAAATAATTCAGTCAATGAAACCACTGGTTTCACGCCATCGTTTCTCGTCTACGGAAGGGAGCTAGTGACTTGCGGCTCGCACTTTGTAGATAACGATATAGGCGAAGAACTACTTTTTCTACCACGCGATACTTACGCTCAAAACATTGGTTTCTTAACAGATGTCTTCGACAAGGTACAACGCTCACTCCATATAGCACACCAAAGAAACACTGCTCGTTATAACTTACGCAGAAAACCGATTGATTTTGACGTAGGAGACACGGTTTGGAAACGTACTTATTTCTTAAGCGATAAATCTAAGCACTTTAGTAAAAAATTAGCACCCAAGTTTATAAAATGCAAAATAACTAAGAAAAGATCCCCACTTGTCTTTGAACTCCAGGATCAATCAGGTAAAGATTTGGGCGCATGGCATATAAAGGACATAAAGTTAGCTCCTGGCGGCAGATAGCACTCGCCCTAACAAACAATAGAAATACTATATAATAACAAAAACACATTCCAGCGACCGCTTAAATTATACCTACTCCCGGTCGGCTCGGACTTATTGTTATTTATACATCTCTCGCCTAACTTTATTCTTTATTATAATTATATCATCGTGGATATATATATATTTTTCTACTAGTACTTACTTAACGAATTAAACAGATTAACTTATAAAACCTTATTTCTCACACCCCTAGAACTAACTAGCTAATTCCTACCCTTTCCAGTCGAATCTAAAGCCCTCACTCATGCGGTTGGTAACATGAAAAATAAGCCTTATGCCACTAACTACCCCTTTTGTGCGAAATACTAGTACTTATATGGAACGGTTAGTGATTCCATGACTTGGACACTTGGAGGAGGGTTATGTTAGTTATCTTTAAATTTGAAATTCCTTAAACTGTGCCCATACTCACACTTGGACCCGGACAAGTCCTTAAACTGTGCCCACACTCACACTTGGACCCGGACAAGTCCTTAAACTGTGCCCACAAACACACACACACACACACAAACACACACACACACACACTCTCAATTTTTTTTTCTTCCTTATCACCTACCAGCGCCCAGTCGAATCTAAAGCCCTCACTCATGCGGTTGGTAACATGAAAAATAAGCCTTATGCCACTAACTGGTATTAGCCCCCTTTTGTGCGAAATACTAGTACTTATATGGAACGGTTAGTGATTCCATGACTTGGACACTTGGAAGAGGGTTATGTTAGTTATCTTTAAATTTGAAATTCCTTAAACTGTGCCCACAAACACAAACACAAACACACACACACGCACACACACATTTTTTTTCCTTCCTTATCACCTACCAGTGCGCCGCGCAGTCTCGCTCATCTGCATTGCTAGCGCATGACTCATTCGCTACTCGTTTTGGCCGCGTGAGGATGTTTCGTTGCTCGGCACTATACCTATTACTGTTAGCCGCGTAATACTTAAATTAATGTAAATTCAATATTAAATTGACGCTTCTTTGTTCGTCCGTTAAACCATCACAACTGCTACACTTGCAAGTTATGTTACAATTAATGATTCTGTTCTTTAAGCCTATTACCCGAGACTAGACAACTCGTTAAAACGCAATGAACTTCGCTAAGGTAACGGTATCCGTGCGGTTAGGTAACACGTAAAACAAGCCCTTACCACTGTTACCCAAAGTTCTTCTAATCATTATAATTGTTGGAACGGTCGGTAAATTCCAACACAGACTCATTAATAAGTACAGCCTCGTCCTTCTTGGTAACTACTAGCAAAATACCTATGACATAAGGGTCAACAAGCTAATATTATTGTTCGACCTGCCTTGTAAGTAGATGAATGAATGAAGTTTTGTAAAGAGATGTATGAAAGTGTTATGGCATAGAGTTCTATATTGACGAAATTTGCACTGAGGTTCAAATTTCTTTCCATAGGGGGGATGTACTGTCACAATACGCAAGCTATTGGACATTAAAAAGTTCCGCCATAATCCGCTAGATGGCGCTTTTCCGCACTTAGGCGAATAATATTAATTTAAGTAGAATTAAAATTGCATCGGTTGTAAATAAATTAATTAACAACCGCTACTTGCACTTAGCCAACATAAAACACATAAAAAACTACATTACACACTACACAGAAACAATACGTTGGTATTCAAAATGAGAAGCACGGACACGCCCATGGGCGTCGCCCAATTCAAAATCTTTTGGTTGTCCGTATCCGGTCCCACTCAACCATAAAACCGCTTGTACGGCTGGGAGACCCCACATTTCTCTACAACTCCTGAGTGGAACCAGCCAGCCCAGAACTTGGTAAGAATACTGATCGTTTCTGTACTTTATCATTGTGTTACACTACTTGTGTCTTTTATTGTAATTTATTTAATTCTATAGGGTTTCCACTCTGTTACTCTGTCCGAAGCATTACTGTACCTTAATAGCGCTCCGGACAGTTAATTATAATTTAATCTTTCCCTATTTCACTGCTCTACGGTTATAGACGTAGCGCTTATTTTAAAACCTAACGTCTTCCTAGAACGGTTGGAATTTAAAGTTCCAACGGTCACTTTGTGTAAATCTGTTATCCACTCTCACTAGAAACCTGTAAAAGCTTACTCTCTGACTCTAGCTAAATTGTAAATCCGTATGACCCTCCGTATTGCCATGCACTGCCAATCTGGTTCCCACTCCCTCGGGAATGGTCGGACTGGAAAGCGGAACATGGCAGTGCGAGCATACCATGGACGTTTGGCTCACACCAGGTTATTTACAGGGCAACTACGCTACCCGTGGAAATCTCTCCACCCACTACTGGTTCCTAACGGACCCCTGCCGACCTCTCGCAGCCTACTGAGAGGCTTGCCGTTGGCACGCTAAGGTCCCCTTCACACCATCTCAACACCACGTCATCACACGAGCCCCCTGGTCACTCCTGGTTGCTCTACGACGCCTGCGCCCTATCTTCGCCGTCGCCGGAGGATCCAGACACCCGAGGGAAGTGTAGGCCACATTAGCGTGTAATCGAACCCAGTATCTTCAAAAGTGTCTTCGAACTCAATCCCCTGAGATTCTCTATTTTTAATTGTCAATTTAGCCTACCGATTTTGTAGAAATAAATGTATTAAACTTGTAATTTGTTTCCTTCACAAAACCCTAGGTAGGCTACCTTAAAACAGACTGTTTCCCCTCATGAAAACGGCCTGTGACAGTCGTTTGTTCGGTCCGACCTTGCGGTTTGGGGTATGGCGGCTACTTTTGTACCTATGGTCGTGGTGGGTACAATGGGCGTTTGAGTAGCTGATGGCTGCTCATCGGCCAAACGGTAGGCCGGTTTTAAGCGGTCGATAGTCACAGTGACTGTTTTACACTTTACGAGAAGCTTAAAATATTTTTCACCTCTCTCCAAGACTTTGTGTGGGCCCGAATATACGGGTGTTAGAGGGGCTCGTGAAGCGTCATCGCGAAGGAAGACGTATCCAGCGGTTGCCAGTTCTTTAAACACAAAAATCTTTTTGTTGCCGTGGTGGGAAGTGGAAACCGGTTTAATTTTTGAGGCGAAGCAGCGTAACCTCGCGGTAAAATCCGTTATGTCAGTGGTACCGGGTAAACTAGGGTCGAAAAATTCGCCACTGAGTCTTAACGGCTCGCCGTATAGTAATTCGGCCGGAAAGGCTTGTAAGTCTTCCTTGAAGGCGCATCTTATGCCTAGGAGAACCTGGGGTAGCGTATCAGTCCAGTTTGTATCGGCATGGCATGTAATAGCGGCCTTGAGCTGCCTGTGGAATCTTTCGATAAGACCATTGCATGCTGGGTGGTATGCCGTTGTCCGCATGTGGCGGAAGCCGATGGATTTCGAGAGATACTGAAACAGTGCGGACTCAAATTGCCGGCCGCGATCTGTGACAATATCTACTGGACAACCGAATCTGGCTATCCAACCCGTGATTAGCGCCTTGGCTACCGTTTCCGCCGTGATGTCCGCTATAGGTATCACTTCAGGCCATCGTGTAAAGCGGTCGATAGCTGTCAGGCAATAACGGTGACCGTGGGAAACCGGAAGTGGACCGATAAGGTCGATGTGTACCTGTTGGAAACGAGCGCGTGGTAAGTCGTAACTGCCTACAGGTGCAGACACGTGTCGGCTTACTTTAGCCCGCTGACAGGCTAGGCAAGATCTTGCCCACTCCCTACAATCTTTCCTCACGCTGGGCCACACAAAACGCTGGGCTACCAGTTTTGCCGTTGCGTTAGCCCCAGGGTGACTCAAGGAATGGAGAGTGTTGAAAACTGTCTTGCGGAAAGTCTTGGTGACAAACGGTCTGGGAGTTGACGTACTGATATCGCAGTATAACAACTCACGAGTTCCCGGCAGTTCCATCTTTTTTAGACGTAGCGATGACGAGTCGACGTACTCGGCCACTTCCGCATCAGACACTTGAGACTTAGCCAACATGGTTAGATCGATTGGTGCTTCAAGTTCAGCAACCCGCGACAATGTGTCGGCTACAACATTGTTTTTGCCGGAGATATGGCGAATGTCGGTTGTGAACTGCGATATATAATCTAAGTGTCTGTACTGCCTGGGTGAACAGTTATGTTTCCTTTCATGGAAAGCAAAACTGATCGGCTTGTGGTCAGTATATATCGTGAAGTGTCTGGCTTCCAACATGTGCCGAAAGTACTTAATGGCCTCGTAAATCGCGAGCAGTTCGCGATCGTACGGCGAGTATTTGGTCTGAGACGGGCTTAACTTACGAGAAAAGAAGGCTAATGGCTGCCATACGTTATCCTGGCATTGTTGTTGCAGGACTGCACCTAATGACACGTCTGATGCGTCTGTCACCAACGCTAGTTTAGCTCGACAATCTGGGTGTGCGAGCAGTGCTGCGTTGGATAAGCTTTCCTTGGTGTCGTCAAAAGCTTTTAGAGCATCACCTGTGAGGCTGATAGGTGTGGAGCCATTTACTGCACCTGTAAGAAGGAAGTTAAGAGGCGCTTGCGTTTGAGCGGCATGAGGCAGAAATCGCCTGTAAAAGTTGGCCATGCCCAAAAATCGACGCAGCTGCCTTACATCTTTAGGAGGAGGAAAGTTATGAATGGCTTCTACTTTAGTATCCAATGGTTTGGTACCGCTCTCCGAAATCAGATAGCCCAAAAAGGTTACCTGGGGAGCTCCAAAAACACATTTGGATACATTTATTACCATGCCATAGTCCCGAAGTCTAGTGAAAATTTGTCGAAGATGGTTTCTATGCTGGTCCTCGTCCCTTGAAAAAATTAGGAAATCGTCCAAGTAGCAATAGACGAAATCCAGACCACGGGTTATCTCGTCTACGAACCTTTGGAAGGTTTGGCCGGCGTTACGCAGACCAAATGTCATGAATGGAAATTCGAACATACCAAAGGGGGTTGTAATGGCCGTCTTTGGTATGTCCTCAGGGCACACTGGTATCTGGTTGTAAGCCTTTACAAGATCGATAGTACTAAAGACCTTACAGCCAGATATACTATGCGCGAAATCGTGAAGATGACGAATGGGATATTTGTCTGGAATGGTGCGAGCATTGAGTTGGCGATAATCGCCGCAGGGGCGCCAGCCGTTATCTTTTTTCGGAGCTAAGTGTAACGGCGACGACCATGGGCTCTCGGAGGGTCTAGCTGTCCCGCTCGCTAACATGTCCTCGAACTCTTGCCTAGCTACCTTGAGCTTATCTGGGGCTAGGCGTCGCGGAGCGCAGGATACGGGTGGACCTGGTGTACAGCGTATGTGGTGTTGTGTGTTGTGAGGTACTGTTCGTTGCGTGCCAGCTGGTCGTGTGATAACAGGGAATTCCTGTGAAAGCAAACGATGATAGTTACTGTCGCCAGAGTACAATACCTTGACAGATGAAATATCGTTACTAGTAGCAGAAATAGCAGAAGTACTTATGCTAGTGGAGTTATCTACTAGTTTCTGGTTTCTACAATCTACTACTAAATTATAATACGACAAAAAATCAACACCTATAATTGGCTTAGTAACATTAGCTACAATAAAACGCCAAGGGTATTCCCGCCGAAGTCCGAAATCCAGGTTAATATGCTTGTAACCGAAGGTGTCGATGGTCGTTCCGTTGGCTGCTGTCAACTGGTAGCTCGTCGGCGTTCGACGTTCACGCAGTTGTGACTTGGGGAAGACACAGAGGTCGCTACCGGTGTCGACCAGAAACTGCGTCTTTGACCTTCTGTCATTTACAAACAGGCGACCAGATGAAGTTGGGCTGTCAGTTGCCGCCATTACCGACTGCCCGCCGCGTTTCCCGACTTTTCAAAGTCGCATGGCTTCACACATTTGTGCGCGTTGATGCCATGTCGAGCGTGGTACCAACAGGTGGGGTACCTCCTGTAGCTGGACTGCGACCTGGTGTTGGAACGGCTCCTCCTCCCGGACTTGGAACGGCCCTGGCTCCCGGGCTTGGACCGGCCACGGCTATGGGCGCGAGATTGGCGACTGTCGTTCATTGACAAAGCTTCACTACAGCATCCAAACTGGAACCTGGGGCATGACTAGTGGAGGCAACTTGCGGCGTCGATTTGACCACAGAATGGATTCTATCCGCGAGGTCTGCCAGAGGACTCAGCTCTGCGTTAGGCTGTGCTGCTAGCACGGTCTGTATATTCCACGGCAGACGGCTGATCCACATAGTGCGAAGGAATTCTTCCGAGACTTGATTGCCTGCTAGGTCTTGAAGGTGCCGCCAGAACTGTGAGGGCTTGCGGTCTCCGAGCTCCTCATGCATAAGGAGTTGCTGGGACTTCTCCTCGCTGGAGTCACCAAGGCGTTTGATCAGCACTTCTTTGATCTTCCCGTACTTATTTGTCGCTGGTGGCTGCGTAATAATGTCCTTGACCTCCTTGGAGAATTGACGGTCAAGTTGGCTAATGACGTAATAAAATTTCGTCTGGTCATTAGTAATCCCAGCTATGGCGAACTGACCTTCGATTTGCGAAAACCATATCTCGGGTTCTTCGGGCCAAAAGGGTGGAACACGCACGCCGACCTTAAAAATGTCCGATGACGGTGGTGCAGTGGAAACGCGCTCACCGCTTTGCTGTTCGGCGCGGTCACCTTGAGTTCCCTTTGGCTGGTTTGCTTGTACCTCTGGATTTGGCATTGTGTAACGCAAGTACGGTTCTCTTGGTAGTCTTCGTCGAGGTTGTGTTCTCCCTGGGGTCACCAGTGTAGGACTTACGTAGTGTAGGCTCGGGTGAGAGATAAATCCAAAGTCCTTTTCCTAAGCAATAGTTTATTGTCTATTTGCACAGCACAGAAGGAGTAGTAAAGAAGCACACACGAGAAGAGAACAGTTCGGAAGAATAGTAAGCGTATCACAACAAGCAGAATATTTAAAGCCTAAATCTAAACAATAACAAGCGAGCCGGGCGAGTAAGCAAAGCACGGTAGGCGAGCGACATGCAATTCGCAACAAGGCGGTAGATCGACTGACTCGCCGCTACGTCACGACACGCCGGCTGCGCGTGCGCACCCAGCGGCTGGTACGGGTTGTGCGGTCGCGTAGTACCACGACAAGTTAGCACGTCAACGTTAACTGTGATGATGATGATGACTAGTAATAACTGATTTTACTGTACCCAAATAATATAGTGTGTTGGTGGTGTTTATGTAATAGACTAGGTTATTAGTCTATTATTGTTACTATTGTAGTGCTAGGTTTAAGTATGTAAATAATTAATATAAGTTAGGTATACGTAAATAATTGATGTAAGTTAGTTGATATTGTGCTATGTTATTTTATAAGTTATTATAACGTTTGGTACGTTGTATAAACGTTATTAAAGTGAGAGTAGCCCACATAGAAAAATCTAATCACGTCTTGTTTCTATTACCACTCCTCTTGAGGCATTATTTGCGCTATTGGGAAAGATTCTTACAGTAGATAAAAAAATGTATGCAACTCCACATAATTAGGCCTTAAAACACTCGTGTGATCCTGTTTGGAAACTCAGCTTCGCCTCGTTTCATAGATTAGATTAGATTAGATTATTTATTCCTTCAATATATAATTACATCATAATTTGTACAATGTCAAGTTAAGTTAATTTATATTGATATCGTCAAAAGTTTAAGAACAACATTAAACTAAACTAAACTAAATTATTAAAAATATATTGTTTAATGCACTATGTCAAAATTAAGAATAAAACAGTAAAAATAAATTAACAATTCAATTGGTTCTCCTGTAAGGATCGTTGCAAACTACTATTATCTGCATAAATACGATATGTTACCTAAATAACTGTATTTCAATTCCAATTTAGTAGAGATCAGCTTTTAATAAAAGCTAAATCATGTCAAATACCTGATGTCAAATACTCTTTAATAAAACTAGCATATTATGTCTAACAAAATAAAAAGTCAAATAGCCTCGTCATAAATAACGACAGTCTTAATTTATCATTATTATAAAATACTTATAGTGTGATCTCCTACATTGTAACGGAGTAGCTTTAGCCCTAAAGTTAGCAAGGGCCCGACGAATTTAAATTGAAACAAATAACCCTTCTCCATCACGAACCAAAACCGCACACAAACAAGACGCGTAAAGAGCCGTTACTAAAAATTCAACTTAAATTTAAAGCTCTTTTGCATTGTTGAAAACCTTGCGAACTTGTGGCTTTTATGTGGCCAGTTTGTACCGTATTCGCTCTTATGCAGCTTTTATAGAGGCTAGGCTGCATTGCAGCTGTTAGTATCTCCACCACACACGCGGTCACGGCAAAAGCTGTCGCCGGCACAGTACAGTGTATCATTAAGCTGTTGTATATTGAAGTTTCAACGCCAAAAATGGTAAGCGACCGCTAAAATGTTGCACGCGCCCTGTGCACATTGATTACAGACTACAGATAACAAGAAAATAATAAAATCTGTAGGTAATTAAATAAAGTATCGTTTCATTTCCAACACTAAATTGAGTGTGAGAAGTAATGTAACGCAACTTAATTGCTCCGATTTTTTGCGTTACTGGCAGCCTAATTTACACTTGGAAACAAACTAAAGTTAGGTAAGTACCTGTCTGCAGTTTTCTCTTAGCTTATTTCGCTATTTTTTTTTCACCTGTTTTCAGCACTACCATTTATTTTGAACTTCTACATTGTACCTACGTTTTACAGCTATGGTGTTGACCAAGACTATCGTTTGGAATAATGCCAGTTTTAGGCTAACGAAACGTCATGTAACATTATGCAGCTATAATCGCTTTACAGGTTAGCTGTCCGAAAGTGACATAAGTTTAAAATTTTGACAAGATTTAACAAACGAGGTTAAGTTTGCTTTTAATTTTCTTATTGCCAGGCCACGACTGCGGGCGACGACACAACGAAGGAACTCTCTATTTATTGCTCGGCCAAGGCTCGCTATCGTACAGGGGTTACTTAGCAAAAGCAATGGATTAGAAAAACACTCGCCGCACCGTTACATAACTGCTATACAGCTTGTTCTTTTACAATAGGTATATATCTTAAACAAATAAGTCTTCAATGACATGCATGCACTGTTAGGCAGTTTGTCCGTTTATTGCACACTAGCGTCGACGGGGACAAGTTATTGCCGTGTAATGTGAATTTATAGCGCTACTAGTCGCATAACAGTCACATAACCACCACATACTTCATTAGCATGCTGTCGCGGATCGGGATAGATGCTAATGAATGATTAGGTACCTACTTAAGTATTTTAACGAGCATAAGATACAACCAGTAAACACTTTCTTTCTTTGAAGGACGCTCTATAGTTTATTAAATTGGCAAATAACTGAGAAAGAAGTTAAATAAATAAATAAAAGAAATTCAATATACAATGACAATGCAAAGAAAAATCCGTTAAGCAGCTGGACTTGAACCAGCAACCTCGGTAATCCGTACCACGCTCCACCAATTAAGCTATACTTAACGTTGGTGTACCTAACGAATTTTTCAATGCCTTGTGTCATATTCTTATTTGGAAGATCTCTCCTCAGCGCCATCTATGAGTAGCTTAATCAAGCGGCTCACCCACTACGGAACTTCTACAGTTACGCATTAGTGGCAAGAGATGGAACTATTTTCTGAATCAATGAAAATAATCGAACGCCAGCTGCTTAACGGATTTTTCTTTGCATTGTCATTGTATATTGAATTTCATTCTATGAATGTTTCATAAAAATAAAAACAAAAATAAAAACGATTATTTCTGTCAATTTCCACCAATCATAGGCCAGTAACTTGTCTCTCATTGATGGACAATGACACATAGACCTCAAACACTCAGCGATCAAACAGATTTTTGGCTCGCCATGGCCGTCATTCAACGGGATGGCTCATTGCTTCGTAAGAGGCTCCTAAAGTATTTCCTTTAGACTACAAAGACTTTTTTCCAATAAGCTACCAAAGCTGACAAAGGCAATTTATCGTTTTCGACATATAATAAAAAATTGTTTCTGGAAGTTTTTGGCAGAGAAATTATACTCAATGATTGAATCTTTACTTGGCGTTACATTGCGGAGATCCATATTTTGTGCTAAAACAATTAACTTGCTCACTCGCGACCGTTCGTATAAGACAGCTAGTCGTTTGCTTTGAGATTGAGCTCTTAGAGAGTTCGGAACGCGTACGCTTATAATGTAGAGGTGATGGTGATAGTATAGTGAACCTATAGGTAATGATTTGATTCATATGCTAGTGGACGTGCAAGTCTTGCATGAAAACATACATTTGTCGCATTGACGAAATTATTCTACACGTATGGTCGCGGGAAAGCAAATAAATTGGTTCTACTTCATAAAATTATACTCATAAAACACAATTTTGACAGTCTCTAAGTTAGAACATGCTAGATGGCAGCCATTTTGTCATGTCATCTTGACAGTTAGATTCGGTGTTTGCGTGACTAAATTTTACCTGACGAAATTTAAAATGAAGAACTACAATTTCAACTTTAAAAATTCATGGTTTAATGAATACTGTGTTTTTTATGCAGCTAGAATAAATGTAGCTGTATTTCTTACAAAATTGGTGGCCAGTATGTAACTGGATGACATTTTCTAAAATGGCCGGCTTGTAACATGACAATTAACCCTACCTTAGTAACAGAATCCTAGAACCGACAGCCGATGGGACGCCAAGATTCTTGTGCGGAGACCATGAAATAGGAATGGTAGGGTAATCCCTACAAGATAGGACGACAGACTTGTTAATTTTAAGCTGTATGTCACCTACAAACTATTAAATAAACATATTGTTTATTTATAATCACTTTTTACCAGTCGCAGTACAAGAAAAATTTTCATCCCCAATCGGAATCATTTCAACGAAGTAGTTCTTTTTACAGAAAACATGCCTCACTAACTAGCCTAGAATTTGACTTTGAAATAACTTTGAAAGAAGAACTATGCTAAACAATAACTAACCTTGTGACCGCAAACTATGCACGGGTTATGCCGGCGAGTGTCCAGAACGTTAAAACTTAACAATTACGAAACACAAGTAAAAAACCAGTCAAGAGCGAGTCGGACTCGCGCACCGAGGCTTTCGGGCCACTATCAATAATATTTGTGTTACTTTACGTACAGCCTGTCCCATGTAACATAGATGGACAGGTGGACAGCGCCATCTACTGTCATATTCATCCATCCATCCATAGCAGCCCTAAGTTCGTCCGTCTTCGGACATAGGCCTCCTCTCCATTTCTCCACGCCTGACGATCCATTGCCATTTGCATCCATCCTCCACCCGCCTGTCACCAGATGTCGTCCTTCCACCTCATGGGTGGTCTCCCCCTACAGCGAGTGTTTGCGCGAGGTCTTCACTCGAGTGTTCGTCTC
This sequence comes from Clepsis dumicolana, assembly GCA_963691665.1. NCBI lineage: Eukaryota > Metazoa > Arthropoda > Insecta > Lepidoptera > Tortricidae > Clepsis > Clepsis dumicolana. Next base: position 16,510,623 of record OY829507.1, on the reverse strand, counting down.
GCCCAACAGTCGTGGTTCATCCTGGCAATGTGCCCCGCCCATCTCCACTTATTCCCCTCGATCTCTTCAGCCACGTCTCGAACTTTCGTGACTCGTCTGATCCACTCGTTCCTTTTCCGGTGCATGACAGTTATCCCGAGCATTATCCTCTCCATGGCTCTCTGTCATATAGTATAACTAATAATGTTTTTGATGATTTCTGAAAAACTGGTACTTAGACGACTAACTGTGCTGGACGGATAGAAGTGAAGTCTATACCTAAATATCATTTTATTCACACTAAAAGAAGTTGCTACAAAATAACGTTATGATTTAGTCAATTAACTATACGGTCACTACAAACCTGAATCTCGAGGAAAGCTATATATCTGACACCTTATACATTGTTGAATTCATGCCGTAACAGTTATTTTTCTTAATTTCATTAAAACTTTTTCCGCAATATGACGAAGGTCACCGCCAGTGTTTTACGGCTTTCACTGAAATTATGAACTCTTAAACCCTTTAAAAACTTCACAATTCTCTTAGGGCTGTCCAAAAAGAAACAGTACCTAAGTATAATTATGACCGCTGGGACGGATCAAGTTACGGCGGAGAACGAAGTTAATGTCCGCGGTGACACCCCTGGCGTCTGTCCGTGGACGTGACCAGAACGTCTAGTGTAATCAACGGCCAAAAATAAGTATCGATCGCGTTCGCGTTACAGGTGTCAAATAGTACGAAAATTGTTTGTTGTCGATACTTGCCACTAGTAGCGCTGCTAACGTACCCATAGTGATTCAAACGTAAACGACCAAAAAGACGCGATCGAGACGTTTTTTTGGTCGTTGGTTACACTAGACGCTCTGAACTAACATTTGTCTGCCCGTTCATTGTCTGACACTTTATAAAAGTAATCTGTACAGTAACATTCTTACTGAGCTCGTGTGAACAAATGTTTCCGGTCACTGCCGAGGTCGCGGTTTTGCACAGTCGTATCACCTTTCAGTGATCAAACGCACTAATTGGCATCGGCTGCCTAACAAAGTTACTGAAGCGGCGAGTCAACGGTGTTGAATAGCATGAATGGCACCAACCAACGTCGCGCGCGTTAGCGGGAAACGGCGGCAAAGAACATAATTATGCTAACGTAAACGTTGCATTTTCTTGGAACCTTTTTCTGTTTTGTTTATTATGTGGTATTCAATAAAGAGTTCTTGTATTGTATTGTAATAACAAAAAAGTAAAACCGCCTTCAAAAAGCCTCAGAACAAAAAAAAACCCTCTAAAGCCACGAGTTTTATGAAGCACTGACTTCATATTTCTGCTAGGCCATAAAAGTCATGGCTTTAGAGGTTTATTTCATGTTTTTTATTGTGAGGTTAAAAGATTTTTTATTTCTCAATTTTTAGTTACGTTAATATTTAAAATATTATCCTCCAACTCCTAACCGTTAAGGAGTTGTACCGTCTATCATCACCTCATCAACACGAGATGATGACTACCAGACGCAAGTACTTGAATAGCTTTCGAAAATATATGAAACACATGATACGTCCCTATAAAATTTGAGGGTTGCCCTCGATTTCCCTGGGATCCCATCATCAGTTCCTGACTTGGTGACAATGGGACCAACTAGAAGGTATACCCGTTCAAACAAAAAAAGAATTTTTGAAATCGGTATAGCCGTCTTCGAGTAATCGGGGAACATACATAAAAAAAATCCGTCGAATTGAGAACCTCCTCCTTTTTTTTGAAGTCGGTTAAAAACTACTTACCAAGCTACGTATATAATAATCAGTTCAGTTGAGTTCGAGATAAAACTTCAAAATAAAAATCTATACGTCTAGCCATCTGTGTATTCCCGAATGGACAACAAAAATTCTGCAAGAGTGTAAGGTTTCCTCACGACTAATTTCGCACACAAATTTCGAAAAACTCAGAGGTGCGAGCCGGGACTCGAATCCACGACCCTCTGCTTGAGAGGCCATAGGTCAAACCACTAGACTATCGCGGCTTTTCGAGCTAGAGCAATAGCACTTTCCGAAACCCTCATAAAGCTACAACGAACAACATTAATGATTCTCAAGTACAGACAGCAGCAGAAGTAGCTAAGTGATCGTAGCGGTTACAATGATCTGCACAGGCTCTTGTGTCTATAACAATAGAGCCGTGCTTAGACCATTGTGACCGCTTCGGTTGCTTAGCTACCTTTGCTGCTGACTGTACATCCGGAGGTTGCTAATTGTTTTAGTGGCGGCCTTGTAATGGTTCGAGAGGTGAATGGCCGTCGTAATGAATCGGAATTAACCGCCTTGAGGAACACGAGGTTATTTTAGGGAATGTTAAAATGTAAGGGACGATGGTTGGGTTATCCAGACACGGGGAGCAAAGTGTCAAATTCAATTTCAAGAAAAGTGAACTTTTTAAAATATGTTTTAATCTGTAAACTGACTTTCTTTTTATAGGGTTCAGTAGCCGAAATGGCAAAAACGGAACTTTTATAGTTTCGTCAAGTCCGTCCGTATGCAACAGGCATTTTACTCAAAAACCACAAGACGTACATTGATGAAATTTGGAATATAAGTGCCTCCAAGAAACCACTACTTAGTGCGGTTAATAATAAATTTAAATATTTATAGGGGGCACTCCATACATATAACAAAAGTAGATTTTTTTTCAGCAAACATCAACGTGTGGCACATATTTCGAGAGCTCTTCCAAAAACATTTTCGGAAATAATCGCCTAAAGTTGCGTAAATTGTGCCCCACCCCTCCCTTATCTTCTAAACCGCAAGTCCAAAGAATATCTATATATATAAAAATGAATCCCTATTTCCCTTGGTCAAGGAAAATTAGAAAATTTAAAATTACTTAACCACCATATAAAATATAGTCAAAGAGGATGAAAAATCAAAAATCTGCTCATTTATGGCGTCTAAGGCGGAACAAAGTTCGCCGGGTCAGCTAGTATGAAATAAATTACAAAGGTAATGCTTAATAAAGACTTTCAACGAAGATTGTTTTCAACATGATCGGATTCACCATTTTTAAGTTATTGTCAACAGAGAAAAACAGAGCTTCTCAACAAAACGACGGAAGTGCCGTGAAGATACGCCCTTTTCATCGGTACTGCATTTCTTTGTAGTAACGGTTACGGAACCCTACACTAGGCATGGCCCGACATGCTCTTGCCCGGTTTTTTTTTGCCATTCAAATACAACAAATATAAAACAAATTATCAACAAGACCCATACGAAGCTGTTAATTACCAACAAACGGTGATGGATGGCGTCACAGCATAATTAAATGGAGTTCAGCGTTTCGATCAAACGAGACGTACCTAAATTGAGTGAAAATGTTTATCATAAATCTAAGGTAATATGATAGAGGGGAAAAGTTTGACAGGGTTTCAAAGCGCGAGTTTCGAGCACAAATTGTTGATCAAACATTTAGGGGGAACTTAAGACGTATGAATCAATATTTTAAGTGTTTTTAGGCTCCATTTTTAGGGCGTCGTACCTCAAAAGGAAAAACGGAACCCTTATTTTAACATGCTACCTCCACGCGTCCCAGAGAAAAAGTGTCTTGACAGACAGACGGAAACGCAAGGATTCCCTTTTAACATTTACAATGTGGGCGGGGCACATAGTTCGCAGAACTGATGGCCGATGGGGTCAGAAGGTTCTCGAATGGCGTCCACGGACCGGGAGACGAGCTGTCGGTAGGCCTCCAACAAGATGGAGCGACGACCTAGTAAAGATCGTGGGACCGCGGTGGATGCGGAAAGCACAAGACCGGTCAGAGTGGAGAGCCTTGGGGGAGGCCTATGTTCAGCAGTGGACGTCTTTCGGCTGACATGATGATGATGATGATGATTTGTCACGGAACCCTAGAAACTGTAGTGTCTATGTTGATAACTAACTCACTCACACTCCGCTGGCTCAGCGACCCGAAGTGGATCTTGGCCTCCGATACGACTTGACGCCAAAGCGCCCTATCTTGTGCGATCTCCTTCCAGTTTTCTGCGTGTAAAGCTCGAAGGTCTTTCTCCACTTTATCCAATCAGCGGTACTTGGGCCGCCCCTCGTAAGCCATTTTCACCGCCCTGCCAGCGAACATTCTTTCGAGGTGTCCGAGCCAGCGGAGCCTAGCAGACTTGATCACTTCGATGATATTAGGCTCGGACACTATGTCTTCCAGCTCCTGGTTTTAGCGGATCCTCCAACTACCATCCCCTCTTCGTACCAGCCCCAAAATCTTGATAACCATTTTTTTTTAAATTTCCAGTGGAAATCAAACCCATTGACAAACGGTGAATATTTTCAGCGGTGCATTCGCAATACTGTAGAAGTCTCCGGAAAACGGCAAAAAAGGGTGATTTACTTAATTCAAAGAGAGACGAGTTGCCATAAATAACCTCTATATTTCACCCCTGCTATGAATATTAGGAGCGTGCCTCAAGGTCCATAAACAAGTCATGTGATGGGCGGTATTGGAGTAATAAAAACACTAGAAGAAGCTATAAGTTAGGCATCCACTCGTACATAGAACGGTGACGTTCTTTGCACGCTAGATACTACGGGGAATTGCCTTTCGCACGCTCATATTTTACAGGTAACCAAGGACGAAGCAAAGAGGACTGCCGATGTTCAATACAACAATGTCGCGTCTTTTAGAATAATGAGCATGGCGTAGCCAGAGTTCACTATATACGCCTTCCCTGTACCTTGTAATTCGTGTGGCACTTACAGATCTCTGCTCAACACAATAGCGCCAAGTATGACCTGTGTATGTGTATCTGTCTGTGGCATCATAGCTCCCACACGGATGGACCGATTTCGATGCCGTTTTCTTTGACCGAGATGGTTCTTAACTTAGTTTCATTAAAAGCGGTTCACCCGTTTTTGAAATATTGAACTTTGAAATGACGATGTCGGGGGTTTTCCAACTTTTTTAAGTTGGTTATTAATACAGTTGTTCAAAAAGTGGGACTTTTTGTAGCCACTCCGGGAGCTCCAGGAGGCCAATGGACGCGGGCTCCAGCGGCGGGACACGTGCCGGGCTTACCGCCTCTAGTGACATTTTTTCGCATATGTATTAAAAAACATCGTTTGGTACACGTGCGGTGTCATTTTCTCTCGTGCCCAATCTCGACGCTCGCCTAACGGCTCGGGCCTAGACACCTCGGGACTCGAGCAAAATGACATACTTTCCGCACTTATGTCAAAAAGTATAATAAACAAAAGTAAACAATCAATCGACCAAACATTACATTACATTAGAGATTATTGGACTTATTCATAAAATAAACCTCACTCAAGCCTCAATTAGCTAAAATAGGTATTGTCTTCTTCTTACTAACGGAAATGTCAATGTGACAAAAAATGACAAACGAAATTTAACGGCATTTTAGTGAAAATAGGTTTATGAATAAGAGGGTATGACTGTATGCGTGACAATATAAAAACCCGTTTTTAAGTTTATTCGTTGGGGGTTACTCAAAGTTATAAATAGGTCATCTAACTCAATAACTGGTCAGTCAAAATTATACTTTAGCTGGAATAACTTTTATTGAGTACAAGACAGCCTTTCAAGGCCATATGGCTGCCTGGGGGTGCGCCGAACACACATACTCTCATAAATTTTCCAATCTGTATGCAAATTTCTGTTATGAATCGAAGCAAGTGCCTGAACTAATACTCGCCAATATGAGGGATGGCGTAAACAAAATAAAGTGTAATTGAATAGTGTTACGGTGCTTTGTGTATAGATTATTATCTGGATTGATTTAATTTTGCCGCTATGTCAACAGGAAGAGTTTGTAAAACATTGTCCTAACATGACTGGGTACAATACAATACAATACAATAACTCTTAAATGTAAATGTTATTTTAGGTCTAAAAGCTTACGTGATTAAGCACCAATAAAAAAAATATAACTTAATGACTTAGAAAAGTTGAAATCACCCGATAGTTTTCATTTCAAAGTTCAATATTCCAAAAACGTGTGATCCGATTTTAATGAAACTTAGCTAAGAACCATCTCGATTAAACGCTTTAGATTGAAAGAAACGCATCGAAATCGGTAGATCCATTTGGGAGCTATGATGCCACAGACAGATACACAGATACACAAGTCAAACTTATACCAGCCCTCTTATTCGTCGGGGGTTAAAAAACCATTTCAGTCTAGCGAATACAAGTTAATAGAAGCAGCTGAAAAAAAAAGTTAGTTAAGAATTTTATTTGTACCACAACCTTTTATGTTGACGACACTGCTCTAGAGGTATTTATAATGCACTATCATGGCCTTACTGGATTACAGACTCGCCCGGCCAAACATACTAATTACCCAATAATTTGAAGATAACCTGTAAGTAAAATAGGATGCGAAGCGGAGCTCCGTCGACTCCGTCCAAAAATTGCGGTGATCGTCATTGCGTTGAGCTGCGTTGTAAAAAAGTTAGTAGTTCTAAGTTGTTGTAATTCGTACCAAATTTGTTTTGGAACTTTACGTATACTAACTCACAGAGACACCGTATGTAGTACTTCTTATTACTCAGCCATCCAATACACGAACTAATATAGAATCCTAGGAATCGATAGCGAGTCGACATCGAACGATACCGATGCAGCCCTATGCAACTTCGCGTGTTACACGCCACACTTGACTCACTCACTTTCCTTGGCTTAACCACCTGAGCCCATACAAAGCATTTCCAATACAACTGCATAAAGATAAAGTTTATTTTTAAACACAGAATTGTTGTAACTTATGCTGTTATGAACAGAAAAGTTCACGTTATAAAGTTTGTGTTCGCGAGTCGCAAATGAATTAGAGCTGCGACGCGGTATTGGAAAGCCATTTCTACTGTTAATCTTTGTTCTGTGTTCTGTGTAATGGGATTAGATATGTGAACCAAGTTTTTAAACTCAACTGTCTTAATAGAACCTCTAATGAAATGAGCAGATATAGCAATAAGAACGATAACTTGGAAAAGTTAGTAACTGACTAAGAAAAGTTGAAAACCCCCGACATTGTCATTTCAAGGTTCAATATTTCAAAAACGGGCGAACCGATTTTAATTAAACTTAGCTAAACCATCTCGATTAAACTAGCTTTCGATTAAAAGAAGCCGCATCGAAATCGGTCCATACGTTTGAGAGCTATGATGCCACAGACAGATACACAGGTCAAACTTATAACACCCCTCTTTTTGAGTTGAGGGTTAATTTTTTTTCAATACAAGAAAGTAAAGTTTTGATTTGATTCTTGTCTAACCAAAAAGAAGAACCAATAATTACTTTTGTTTTCGTTCAATCGCGGTTAAAATATTCCCTCTCACTCCGCTGTGGGAACGATATAAAGCCGGGTCAAACAGAACTTTACAGAAGATTTCTATCGAGGAGGAGAGGAAACTAGATATCTTTGTGCAAAAGTTCAAGTTTTTATTAGGTCCCGCGATTGCTTGCTTGCATACTTGATTGCAGGCTTGCATGTCTGTTTGAATGCTTGCTTGCTCCCATGCTGGCTTGCTGGAGCTGTTGCATGCTAGCACGATGGCATGCTTGCTTGCTTCCATGCTGGCTTGCTGGAGCTGTTGCATGCTAGCACGATGGCATGCTTGCTTGCTTCCATGCTGGCTTGCTGGAGCTGTTGCATGCTAGCACGATGGCATGCTTGCTTGCTTCCATGCTGGCTTGCTGGAGCTGTTGCATGCTAGCACGATGGCATGCTTGCTTGCTTCCATGCTGGCTTGCTGGAGCTATTGCATGCTAGCACGATGGCATGCTTGCTTGCTTCCATGCTGGCTTGCTGGAGCTGTTGCATGCTAGCACGATGGCATGCTTGCTTGCTTCCATGCTGGCTTGCTGGAGCTGTTGCATGCTAGCACAATGGCATGCTTACTTGCTTCCATGCTGGCTTGCTGGAGCTGTTGCATGCTAGCACGATGGCATGCTTGCTTGCTTTGCTAGCTTGCACGCTTGGATGCATGCTTGATTGCTTCTTTGAAATGCTTGGTAAAAGCTAGTTTTATATATACCTAATATAGATTGCAGTAACTTATTATAGGCTTTATTGTCTGACGTGCTCGCTTTTACTTTGGTTTTCGCCATCTCTTTTGTTTGACAGAAACAAATGACACATGTCAAAACGAAGGTTAACGCGGTAGCCAATAAGGTGTCGGGGTAGAAATTCAAGTGATCCTGATTGGCCCAAGTAAGTCTAGCGAATGAAGTTTCGTATAATTCTAAATTGTTGTTTTTCGGTGTATTCATTTAATTTTCAAACTTCATTTGTCTCTTGTCTCGTGTCTCCTCCACACCAACAGGGCGACCCAATTACTTCAAATCCATTAGTGCGACGACCAAATTGAGTAGAAGAAATAATGGCGCCATTTTATCGACTTAAAATTACTTTCACAACCCCGACTTGTTGTTAAGTAATGGATTTTTGTAAAGAATTTCGGAGAGGGACGCTGGACAAGTGTTGCAAGTTTGTCTTTCAAAGAATCCAATCTTAATATTGGTTCTTGTGGAATTTACCTTCTTATATCTAGTCATAAGTCGCCTAAGGACAGAGGACGTCCACAGTGCGCCGCATTATGACAAAGAATCATTGTAAAATACTCAACATATGGTGTAATAAAAACGGATCACTCACGTATATAAGTCGAGTTTAGCCCGACATGTTTCCGACTAATTCGTAGTCCTTCCTCTGGGAGCGCACGACCCAGCGGCTGCGAGACGCATACTGCGCGCCGCGGCTCTGCTCGCGCGACTTACTAGACGCAGCTGACAGCAGCACACTACTACCCTCGTTTTCATCGTCATTTTTATTATTGTCAAATGCAGGGTAGCACACTACACTGACCACATCACTCTGTAAAAGCTCGTTCACACTCACCGTTGACGCAGTATTTAGCACAGTCTTCCAACTTGGGGGCACCGACCATCCACTATCACGATTAAAATTGGGATGACGACTAATTTCAATGACTTCACGTACTTTCCGCGGAATAAAAAACCTTTTCTCTCGCCAGTACCGATACCTTATCAAACCGAATGTAATGCGTCGAATCCGAGTTCATCGAGTGTTTGGCCACAGCAGAACCCTTATTGTCCTGTTTTTTCATACAGCGTATGTGCTCCGATAACCTTGTGGATATATTCCGCCCAGTTTCCCCGATATAGTTTTTACCACAGGAGCAGGGAATCATATATACCCCGGGGACATTTAGGGGTTCCTTATATACGTGAGTGATCCGTTTTTATTTCACTATGATTGAGTCTCACGGTAGTTTCATGTTAAAAATACTCATAAATATGCTTGAAATTTATGTACAGTTTCGGGAAAAAATCATTTTCGCAAACGAAACATTTGGGAAATGAATCAGTTTGGCAAACATTTGTAAACCAATATTTCCAAGTGCCTCTATCCACATTCTAATTAATTTATAGAACAGAATGGCAGATGGCGAAGTGACCTTGAAGACTGGAGTTGGTTCTCTTAACATTTTCAACCCACTGAGTACACAATTAAACAAAATTGTAATTCAAGTCCTCCGCACTGGAGGCATCGTTATTGATTAAATTAACTTTGACACTGGCGATTTGCATATTTTACTGAATCGCAAACGCGCCGCGGCCTTTGGTTTGGATGATAAATTAGATGCGAAATTAATGACTTTTCTACAAAAGCTGGTATCTTACATAAAGGGTAGCTGAGCTCTTAAGGTAGTTCCCAACATTCAATCTACCTCTTGTTTTTAACCCCGACGAAAAAGAGGGGTGTTATAAGTTTGACCTGTGTATCTGTGTAATCTGTGCATCTGTCTGTGGCATCATAGCTCCCAAAAGGATGGACCGATTTCGATGCGGTTTGTTTCAAATAGAAAGCTAGCTTCTTAAAACAGTGGGGAAAAGCGTTAAAATCTTTCTAAGGAACCCTCGTGCGCGAGTCCGACTCGTACTTGACCGGTATTCTGGGCATTTGTCCTTATCGTGATAACAAAGGTTAAATTATCGACCCATTAATCTGTTCAAGTTAACTTTTACGAACTTAAGCAAAGCCAAGTCTGTTTCCGACGTGCGTAGCAGCCGACTTATCTAGACTTGCAGCGGTTTGAGGGATTGGTTGTAATCACGCAAGTTTTTTTTTTTACCTAAGAGTTACTTTGATTTCAATTTGACTCTTCCCTTTTTAACCCCCGACGAAAAAGAGTATCTGTGTATCTGTGTATCTATGTATCTGTCTGTGGCATCATAGCTCTCAAACGGATGGACCGATTTCGATGCGATTTTTTTTTAATCGAAAGCTCGTTTTATCGAGATGGTTCTTAGCTAAGTTTCATTAAAATCGGTTGATCCGTTTTTGAAATACTGAACTTTGAAATGACAATGTTCGGGGGTTTTTCAACTTTTCTTTACAATTGAATCATTTAAAACCGTTAAAAAAATATTTCATACCATACTTCCAAGTGTGCTCATACTACACTGAGTCACTGTGAACTTAGCATCTCAACAAATAACTATTTAAAACTTTACAAGGACAGAAGGGGCATTATTGAAGAAAATCGGACAAGTGCGAGTCGGACTCGCTCACGAGGGTTCCGTATAAAGATTTTAACGCTTTACCCGTGTTTTAATAAGTCCAGTGTTAGCAGAGCCCTGCTTCTGAGCAAAATGAACGCAGTGTGGGGTCATCTTATATTGGTCTCTGAATTCTACTGACAGACACAAACATTTTAGATTTTGAGACTTTTTTGAGTGGTTGTGCTAAAAGAGCTACCTTCATGCCAAATTTCAAGTTTCTAGGACAACTGGAAGTACCCTTCAGGTTTTCGGATTTCGGCAATTTGCATGGAAATAGCCCTTTTAATGACTGTATCTTTTGATTGCGTTGACTTAGAAGTTTGAGTTTTTCACAGCTTCAAGGGACCGCAGGCTTGAATAAAGCATCATCAGCCTTTTTTACATCCCACAGCTGGGCACGGGCCTCCTCGTCCTCGAGAGGCAGGCTTGAATATTTGATATTAATTTCAGCCTGCTACCTCCATGAGTTCCAGAGAAAACGGTCATGACAGATAGACAGACAGACAACAAAGTGATCCTACAAGGTTTCCGTTTTTTCCGTTTGAGGTACAAAAACCTAAAAAACAGCATTTAAACTGTGTTTAGCAATGCAGTATCTTTAACACACATTAGCTAAATAGTATTGACAATTTAAGTGACTTGATGTTTGACTGTTAACTAAAGAAGTTGCATTAGTCACCTAAAATTCAATATTATAATGACTGACCTCATCACGGCACTCACTTAGTAAAACTTTCATTTACAAAAACCATTCAGAAGATTTACCTCTAGAAATATTTTCCGCGACAGTTAGAATGAGTACAAGGTTACGGCCTGTCTTGAATTTAAGAACGACCTAACTAACATTAATTACTAAAGAAATGGCTGAAGAAACAGCATTTAACTGCTAAGTCATGTCCAACCTCTCGGTAAACCACAAACTTGGCTCCCGTGGGAGAATTACAAACTTTTAAATTAAAATCCTCCAGCGACACATTCAGTTAAAAAATCGTTTAAAGTGGTAAAGACACGTCGATCTGTTTTTAGGGTTCCGCACCACAAAAGTAAAAACGGAACCCTTATACCTTACTTCGTTCATTATCATGATCCCGAGTATCAACTCGGGACTTAATCGCGTAAAAAACATTTATATTTAAATTTGAATTAAAATACCTCGACGTTTCGGACGCGACGTTGCGTCCATGGTCTCGAAGGGACTACTACTACTACTTGATTACTTTGTTGTCCGTCTGTCTTTCTGTCAAGACCCTTTTTCTCTGGAACGTGTGGAGATAGCACGCTGAAATTAATATAAAATACTCAAACCTGAAGTCCCTTGAAGCTGTGAAACTTCTAAGTCAACGCAATCAAAAGATACAGAGCCAAATTCGAAAATATTTGCGAAAATGCTAACAAAATGATAGCGACAAGGCGCATATTCTCGTAGTCATCGATATCATGACATTAATTTCAGCTTGCTATCTCCACGCGTTTCAGAGACAAAGGGTCTTGACAGACAGACAGACGGAAAACGAAGTGATTCTATAAGGGTTCTGTTTTATCCCCTTACGAAGTATACGGCACTTTAAAAAGTGGACAATAATACTCAATGTAATTTGATCAGATGGATATTGTATAGTCCGAAATACAGTATGGCCAAATTTCAACTAAAAAACCAACGTAAAAAGTCAGTATTAACGTAACAATTACAAAGAAACACGGGAATTTCCTGCACCATCTATCCAACGGAAACTTTTCCACGTCCATAAATAAAAACATCGAGAGAATCCGTAAGTGACACCAGGATTGATGACGTCACATCACTTTCGTCGAACTCCATCACCTCGAAACAAAACGACGTAAGCGCACATAATCTCCCAGCACATACGACCTTCTGTACTCCGCGCTTCATTTGTTACCACGAAGTTAGACCGGGTAATTATTATTTATCACTACACGTTTAGGCTGAGGCAGAGACATAAATTATTTTAGGACATTGATAAATTTAGGTGGAGAGCGAGGACGTCAGCGGAATCGGGGACTTTACCCCCATTCGTGTGAAGGCAGTCATTTGTTTACGGTCAGGGTGGGACTTTTGCCCTCTAGGATGGTATGACAATCGGAGAATGGAGACAACATCTGGTGTTTCGTTGTCGACTTTTGTAACTATGGTGTTTTGAAGTTATTATGACACTTTGTCAGGCGATGGGGATATAAACACCCCAAAAGGATTCTGTCACAATGGTTGACTTCCGAACTGCTTTTCGAATCGTTGCGGGATGCATGTACATATTAATTTTAAAACACAAACATCATAAACTCCTTCCGTTTTTATGCAACAAAACTACATATTATTGTAAAACTAAGTCCACCGAAAAAAAAACCGATGCAAATTTCACCATATTTTATATAAGACAATCTTTTCCGGAAGGTTTATATGCATTACACGTTTTAATTATACTTATAAGTAGGTAATGGAGAAAACCGTGTGAAGCCAATCTATCTAAAAATACTGGCAGCCAAATTTTCTACCACTGTGAACAATCTCCGAATTCAAACGACATTTCTCAAATTAAAAAGTTTAATACTGGCAGCCAAATTTTCTACCACTGTGAACCATCTCCGAATTCAAACGACATTTCTCAAATTAAAAAGTTTAATACTGGCAGCCAAATTTTCTACCACTGTGAACAATCTCCGAATTCAAACGACATTTCTCAAATTAAAAAGTTTAATACTGGCAGCCAAATTTTCTACCACTGTGAACAATCTCCGAATTCAAACGACATTTCTCAAATTAAAAAGTTTAATACTGGCAGCCAAATTTTCTACCACTGTGAACAATGTCCGAATTCAAACGACATTTCTCAAATTAAAAAGTTTAATACTGGCAGCCAAATTTTCTACCACTGTGAACCATCTCCGAATTCAAACGACATTTCTCAAATTAAAAAGTTTAATACTGGCAGCTAAATTTTCTACCACTGTGAACAATCTCCGAATTCAAACGACATTTCTCAAATTAAAAAGTTTAATACTGGCAGCCAAATTTTCTACCACTGTGAACAATCTCCGATTTCAAACGACATTTCTCAAATTAAAAAGTTTAATACTGGCAGCCAAATTTTCTACCACTGTGAACAATCTCCGAATTCAAACGACATTTCTCAAATTAAAAAGTTTAATACTGGCAGCCAAATTTTCTACCACTGTGAACAATCTCCGAATTCAAACGACATTTCTCAAATTAAAAAGTTTAATACTGGCAGCCAAATTTTCTACCACTGTGAACAATCTCCGAATTCAAACGACATTTCTCAAATTAAAAAGTTTAATACTGGCAGCCAAATTTTCTACCACTGTGAACAATCTCCGAATTCAAACGACATTTCTCAAATTAAAAAGTTTAATACTGGCAGCCAAATTTTCTACCACTGTGAACAATCTCCGAATTCAAACGACATTTCTCAAATTAAAAAGTTTAATACTGGCAGCCAAATTTTCTACCACTGTGAACAATCTCCGAATTCAAACGACATTTCTCAAATTAAAAAGTTTAATACTGGCAGCCAAATTTTCTACCACTGTGAACAATCTCCGAATTCAAACGACATTTCTCAAATTAAAAAGTTTAATACTGGCAGCCAAATTTTCTACCACTGTGAACAATCTCCGAATTCAAGACATTTCTCAAATTAAAAAGTTTAATACTGGCAGCCACACAATCTATCGAACTTAACAAGGTCTAAATTTAAATTTAGAACACAATTCAGCGTCACCGTGACTCAGACAAGGCCGACTTTCAGTTAGCAGTAAAACCGCCGTAAACCGTAAATGTGCTGGTGACACCCCACTCCAGCCTAAAACCTGGTGCACACGAGGCTTGGCTATACCTAAGAATTAAGATTGCATGATTTTAAACGCCTGCATTTTAGTCGCTGAATCTAGTGACTTTTGGGACTACATACGTCAGCAACTTTTTTTTTTAAACGTTCATAAATTCAGCTAAATTTAGACCTAATTAATTTATTGAATAATTTATTGAATCACCAATTTCAATTCAATTTCAATCATCAATTTATTAATTTATTTTTAGACCTAATTGCCCAACTGGCGACTTCTTAAACATTACTAGCGACTTTACTAAAAGTTAGTTAGCAACATTACACCGATTTATAGATTCTGGGGACTCCGCCGATTCTGGCAACTTACCTTACAGAAAAAACTTTCAAATACTTCTGAGTTTTGGGACTATGTTAGCGACTTATATTAAGCACTCATACATTTAGCGATATTTGGACCAAATTCTACGTAAACCAGCATTTTTTTTTTTATCACCTCTAGCGACCTTTGCAACGTTAGCTACACCGATTCATAGATTCTGGGGACTCCACCGATTCTCGCAGCTTACCTTAAACGAATAAAACTTACAAATACTGTTCTCTTGTTCTTCTCCATACATTGAAAAATGGACACATGGCGAGCATCAGTGGCACGCTACTATAATCATAATGAGAACTGCATTTCATGCACCTGAAAATGCCTCTCCTAAAAGGTTGAAGGCTAGAAATCCCTTAAATACATTTGTACCAGTATCTTATTGGCCTTATTTGTTAAAGTAATGGGGTGGTTGATCCGGTTTCTTCACTGGCTTTTTAGGGTTCCGTACAGTCATCAGCAAAAGTAGCTAAGCAACCGACGCGTTCACAATGATCTAAGCACGGCTCTATTGTTATAGACATAAGAACTTGTGCACAATGATCTATTGTGAGCGCAGCAGAAGTAACAAAGCAACCGTGCTTTGTTACTTCTGCTGCTGACTGTACCTACCTCAAAAGGAAAGACGGAACCTCTATAGGATCACTTTGTTGAATGTCTATCTGTCTGTCTAGACTCTTTTTCTCTGTAACGCGTGAAGGTAACAAGCTGAAACTAATATCAAATACTGCTATGCGATCCCTTGAAGCTGTGAAATAATCAAACTTCTCCTCAATGCAATCAAAAGATACAGTAATTTTAAAGGGTGTTTTCGTTCTAATTGCCGTGGAATCAAAATCGAAACCTCCAGTTAGCCTAGAAACTTGAAATTCGGTATGAAGGTAGCTCTTGTAGCATACACAACCAATAAAATTATCCTTTTTTTTAGAACTGGGAAGTTTCCTATGCGTTTTAAGTAAGTTGATAAAGCTTGCAGTTCTTGATGGTGTTTCGTATTGAAGGGAATTCTTGGGATAAGTCTTACGGCAGACAGTCGAAGCAGAAAAAAAAACTCAAAAATAACTGGACATAAGATAGTCTGGGCATGTTGACCTAGAAAACACTTTCCATCGCGTGACATTGCAATATTTATCTCAATACCGAAGCACACACGGTGCTCAAAAACACGCAACGCGAATTTTCCAAAGGTGTTCTGATACTCCTATATGTATAGTTGAATAATTTTACTTCCCCGATGAATCTAATAGACAAACCCTGTTATTCATAAACCTATATTAACTAAAGTGCCGTCAAAGTTCGTTTGTCCCTTTTTGTCACATTGACATTTCCGCTAGTAAGAAGAAGACAGAACCTATAATATCTAATGGAGGCTTGAGTGACGTTTATGAATAAAGCCATATGTCTTTGTAAAAACAAAAGGCAACGCACAATAATCAATGAACCCTTGTCCTGACCCTATTTCACCATCTTTACAATTGTCAGTTTTATATGACAATTCGAACTACATTTCCTTGACAATATGAAGCGCGCTAAAACAAAAGATCTTCAAGTCAGCAGTTGACACCGAATTGTTATTGAAAACTGACTTGTAAAGTTGGTGAAATAGGGGCCAGGCTGCACCAATCTAGGCAGCTTAGTAATTGTATAGTTACTATTCTTGTAACTTCAATTTCATTTGAATCTTAAATCTCGGTGTTAGGGTTGAAATTGTTACTATACTTATGTGGTTACTAATTGTACTATCCCCGGAAAAGGGTTAAACAATATTGTTCATTCAATTGCGCTAAGTTCTCGAACAAGAAACTTTTATTACGAAAGCCTACGAAACTGGCATAAAGTCCATATTTTTTATCTGTTGTGAACAATGCAAGTGAACTATTAAAACTTTGTTCACGTTTGGATCAAGCACAGGTGTTTTTTAGTGCCGGTGGGTGAACTTGGTAAATAAATCCACCCTTGCCGGTTTGGACATGGTAAATGGGCAATGTGGTCGATATTAAATAACCTAATGGGGTATGGCAATTTATGACTTACTAATATGGCTCTTTGTTCCGGAAAGAGATACGAAACTTATACTTACTTACTTGACCACCGGATGGCCTAGTGGCTTGAGAACCTGACTACGGAGCTTGAGGTCCCGGGTTCGATTCCCGGTCGGGGCAGTTTTTTTTTTTTGATGAATACGAATGTTTGTTCTCGAGTCTTCGATGTTTAATAATGTATTATTTATGTTGTATTATCTATATATAAGTTGTGTGTCCGTTGTCTAGTACCCATAACACAAGCTCTGCATAATTTGGGGCTTGATCAATTGGTGTCATTTGTCCCACGATATATATATGTCGGAGAATCGATACACTAGTCGGTGTTGATCATAGTCTAAAGTTATAAATTACCTTCATTTGTTATGATTTTAACGAAACGTCAAGCGGTGAAAGCTGTCAAATAAATACTGCTTGGGAGTGGTCTGTGCTTGGTTCATTTGTGGGTAGTTGGTATAAGGTCGAAATGACATTTAGTAACTTTGAAAAGAAAAGGGCATTCTTGATCGGGGGGTCGGACTGATCACAAGTTGGTAATGTAATCCGTTTGCATCGGCTTGGTGCTTTGAGTTTTAATGAGAATTGTTAGTGATTTAATGAACTAAGTGCCTGTGCCCCAAGTACAGAGTCTTATTTTGAGTCTTAAATGATATCTTGGCAATAGATCACGTGAATGGGCGCAAGCACAGAACTCTCCAACGTTTCCAATATGGTACTTGCATTTCGCGTTAATAGTAACGAGTTAACTGTGATATCAATTGTAACTAATTTAGACCTCGTATGGTGTTATTATTGAAAAGATTATACCTCATTGAGTTTCTTGCCGGTATCTTCTCAATAGAGGTTATTTCCGAACCGTGCGGTAGAGTCATTGATGTAGGCCTTAATCAAATAAAGACTGGCCTAGAAGTGAAACATGATGTGTCTGCAGTTATTTCTACCACCTCAATCGACCTTGAGGATGAGTAAAGCTCATGACCAAGCTCTACTACGTGTAAAACCCATTTCATCCTGACACAGCTAGCTAGCAAACCAAGTCCGCTGGTGTGTGCGATGTCTCGTCCCGGCCTTAGTCTCCGAGTTATATATATTTATATTTATTGATAATGGCAAATGCAAAATGGTAGTTGGTAGCCCAAACCCTAAAAAACCTGATGATGATGACTCTTAAATTTGTAGTTGCTATAGTTAGTAAAGGTTTATTTGATTTAAAAGAAATTAGATGGATAAATAAAACAGATTAGAAATATAGTGAAATAAACGGATCACTCGCGTATATCAGTCGAGTATAAGACTACATACGTGAGTGATCTGTTTATTTCACTACCATTGAATCTCACGATAGTTTCAGATTAGAAATACTTAAATAACAAAGAGGTATGTATGTATGTACGCATATCTCTTTATTGCACATAAAACAAAAAATAACAGGTTTTATTTGAACTCGCCAATATCCTCCTAAATACACGCCTTATGATTTACTAATTACGACCTACTAAGAGTTATCTAGCTCAATATTCGTTAGCGTATTACCAACGTTATTACAGGTCATTAAGGCATATATCGACAAAGCCAATTACACGACGCCGATAGTGGTCGCGTTGAAATATTTTCACTTAAGGGATGTTCATAATGTGATACTAGAAATTAATCAGTAATAAATAGCACCCAAGCTACAGATAAGCATAGAGATAGAATGTATGCCACCATAAAAGATGCTGCTTTAGTCTAAATTTTCTTGAGAAAAGAATGCTGCTAGAATCAAAGTTTTTATGTGTCATGATCTTATGATCATGACACATGAAAACTTTGATTCTAACCTCAGTGGAGTATCTTAGTGAAATAAAACGCGTATATATGTATGAACGTATGTCTAATTTATTGGCACGTTCTACAGCCTAAACCGTCTGACGGATTACAATTTATGAGGTGTATGTATGAGGTATATGTATGTATGTATGTATATCTCTTTATTGCACATAAAACCAAAAAATACAGATGACAGAACAAAAGCAAATGTACCATCATCATTCATTCATTGTCATTGTATTCGACTCAGTTGTGGGAGTGACATAGGTTATTTTGTAAGTAAGTAACTAACTTACTTACTCTCGAACAAGAACACTTTATTGTACTAAAAAAAACAGGATACAAACACAATTATTATTATTATTATTGTTTCCCGGGATTGCAGTTGGATTTGCTGTAAATAAATGACCTATGATTTTAAGTTGGTTACGTTATTTTCTTTCTTTCTTTGAACAAGGTACATCAATACGAACAAGCAACAGACCATTAGCCTTCCCTGAAACTAACCATAATGCCTACAAAATACAAAGTGAAATGACTCCATTTTGTGTCGAACTCGATTAATGACACACTCACTTATTTATGACTATTACTAGCGGGCTATAGTCCGAATACAGTTTATGGAAGGTTCCAGTATTAATAATTTTATGACTAAGTAAAAACAGGTCAACATTGAAAGGGATACATAATCGATTCTCCTAATGTAATGTTTCATCGAATGATTATTTTGCGTAACTGTTATTATAGTCCAATCTTTAACTATAATATCGATTTGCGATTTGAAGGTTCTCGCATGGCGTCCGCGGACCGGGAGACGAGCTGTCGGTAGGCCTCCAACAAGATGGAGCGACGACCTAGTAAAGATCGCGGGACCGCGGTGGATGCGGAAAGCACGAGACCGCAGTCTGAGTGGAGAGCCTTAGGGGGGACATTTCTTCAGCAGTAGACGTCTTTCGGCTGACATGATGATGCTACGTATCATGCTCTAAGTAAACAGCGTATGACTAATAGCCAGTTCACCCCGAACTTACTCGCAATTCGCAATTTGCAGTGAAGGGAAGCATCGTGAGGAAACCTGCACATTAACGGAAAGTGTGTGTGAAGTTCCCAATGGGTCTGCGTGGGAACTATAGCCCAATACCTCTCATTTTTAGACGAGGCCTGTGCCCAGCAGAGGGACGTTAAAAGCTGGAGATTATGATGACGAAAACTTTAAAAGGCTATTTTCGAACTATCTATAAGGATAATTAAATGTCCCACTTCCAAATAAGTAATCATTCCAAAACTCAACTTTAAATTAAAAGCGACATCAAAACTCAAGATGAAAGAAACAAAACAATTACTCTAATTAAAACTTGAAGATAATCTCGAATATTAAAATTTATTAATGCAAATATTAATTTAAATTATTTCTGAGTTTTCACTTTATCTTAGTTTTACGCTGAGCGGGGCGAAAATGTTAGCTTTTCATTTATTCTGAAGTTTCAGTACGGCAGTAAAGCTCCGTGTTAACTTAGCTCGACCCTGTTGTATTTATCTGCTAATAGTTTACCTTTTTCAAATTCAGGTACCTACAGGTTCGCTAATCATACATAACTTTTTTGAGGATTAGCTTTTTTTGAATATTTTTATAAACAAAAAAACGAAAATGTTCAAAACGAGGTCGCGAGATTGCTCATAGGGCAGCTAGTTACCTTTTAACATGAAATTATCGTGAGATTCAATCATAGTGAAATAAACGGATCACTCACGTATGTCAGTCGAGTATAGCCCGACTTGTTTCGGACTAATCCCTTCCTAACTCGGACTAATCCTTGCTCTGGGCGTAGTGATTAGTCGGAAACATGTCGGCCTATACTCGACTGACATACGTGAGCGATCCGTTTATTTCACTGTAACTAGTTACTTTTTAACTTAGTTTACTTTCTATATTATGACATGACGACCACATCAAGCAATTTACAGCGATATATTTGGGTAACCATTCACCGCAATGTTGCTCCATATATACTCAAGAGCAATAAAAACGGGTCACTTTGTATGAATAATTCCATACAAAGTGACCCGTTTTTATTTCTCTTGAGTGTAGTTCCATATCGTATAGACACTATGATGGATGAATGCAATAATAAATCATGAAGCAATTAAAAGCAATACGACTATTGTCGCATTTTGCTTCGATTACTACAGATTCCATCACTAATTTCTTCAGACTGATCCATTACTTCTGACTAGCAATAATTGAGTGCAAGTGCCCCCACGCACGCACGCAAACATGCCCACACACAGGCACAGGTATTAATTAGAATAATTGATTGATTAATTAGAATAGCTCGTATTTAAGATAAAAGTACATTATATTGTTACTCAAGGTTTGCCAGCGAGCTATGGAGCGCAGTATCCTAGATGTTCGAAGGACTGATAGAATCAGGAACACCGAACTGCGCTCCAGAACTCAAATTGTCGATGTAGGGACAAAGACTGCCAAACTGAAGTGGGACTGGGCGGGACATGTCTGCCGAATTCATCCGGGTCGCTGGACCAAAATTACCACCGACTGGGTCCCATGCGACAGACACCAGAGCAGAGGCAAACCAAGAAGGAGATGGCGGGACGATGTGGAGCGTTTTTGGCCGGACTGGCGAGATTTAGCTGAAACCAGAGACGAGTGGAAAAAGAAAGGGAAGGCCTTTGCCCAGCAGTGGGACACCGTATAGGCTATATAAAAAAACATATATATTGTTACATCAATTACTGTCAACTGCCCTTGCCAAATGGCCAAGAAACAGGCTGAGCCGTAGTTTGGTCTGACGGATAACTACACATATTTATGTAAAATATTGTTCTTGATTGAATAAATTATTTTGTATTTTTTTGTATTTAGGTTATATGGGCAAAGTGTGCATTTTGCAACGAACAATTACTTTTAATCAAAGTACTTAGTAAACGTAGTGTATTGATTTATTTTTTGTTTACCGGCGAGTGAGAACCCTCAGTGCTCTTGCCGTTAAACTGATTTCGAGTCAGCGGCGCCCAAAGGAATATCCTGGACTCTTATCACATGATAACTTTCAATTTCGGGTGCAAGCAGGTAACCACCGTAAGAGTAGGCAATTTTTATACCTAAACTTAACTCTTGTTCGAGAGTGAGCCTTCTATATTCTAATACCTTATCCTATGGTGTCAGCATGACATGTGTGAGTGTACTTAGGTATACAGCGTGAATACAGTTTAAAATTATCATGACATCACGAAATACCAAGCGTTACACGCAAACTCATTAGCAGGAATCGTTTGATCTCAGGTAAGTACAGGAATTCCTTTCCGATTATATCCAATTGAATTACCCCGTCTAAAATAGAGACTGAAACAGCCCGCGTTTCAGCAGCGGCTGTAATTAATACTCGACCAGTTTTTTCCCTGGAGCTATTTGTATTATACGTTGATATAGTAAAGTCAGCGTACAAGAAAAATTGGACTGCTTGCATAAGGGTCAGTCAACTTTTAACTGCCACTCGTTGCCATGGAGATGTCCCGTGGGTAACTCGTCTAAAATAAGGTTTTCTAAGACACCACGTCAAACGCTAGGATTTTCAACAGCTATATGCCAATTCCTTCATGCTTCATCGCCTAAGCATACAAATCCTGACTTTCGGAGGAGTGGTGCTTTAGAAAATCTTGTTTTAGACCGGTTATCCAGGGGACATCTCCATGGCAACGAGTGGCAATAAAAAGTTGGTTGACCCATAATGAGTTTGACGACCGGATAGCTTAGTGGCCCCAGAACCTGACAACTTCGGGTCCCGGCAGGGCATTTGCGTAACTATTTAGACACTCGTCATCGGATTGAAATGTCAGCTTTTGTACGACTGTGACAGCTAGCTGTTTCCGATACCAATTGTCAGCCCATACAAAATTAACGCGATTTTACTGCACCTCTATGATCCTCAAGGAATATATCTGTAAACTTTCAAGTCTCTATCCGCTAGTCAGTTATTATGAAAATAATACCGTTTGTTCTTTAGCTCGTGGGAATTGTGGGAAATCCTGAGAACGGTTTATAGCTGTTACGGTTACCTATTTGCAGGCCAAATTAGAAATCTTCAGTAATTCAGACACTGATTCGAAAACTTAAATCCCATTTATTATTCCCTATCCCGCGGGAATTTCGAAAAATCCTTCCTTAGCGCATCTCTATGATACTCTAGGTATACGTATGCCAAATTTCAAGTCTCTAGCACCAGTAGTTTAGGCTGTGCGTTATCTGTCCGTCAGTGACTGTACTGTTTTATAGGTAGGTTTAGATAGTTAAATTATAGAAGAAGTGTCGAAAACTATTAAAATGTTGCAATATTCACTAGAAACTCAACTTCCATGTTTTTTTCTGCAGATGTTGTTTTTGATGTTGCAGGTACCTGTAAAATATGATGGCGAAACCAGTGCTGTATTTACCATAATAAGCGCACGTGGGATACCAGAAATACCGAAAATCGAATTCGGTGTTTTCGTTCACTATTTCTTGCTTACTAGGCCGGCAAGTTTTTATTTTGCCTGCTTGGTCTAAGACGAAAAAATTACGCCTTCTTTTGGACACTTATAAAAACAAATCTAACCAATGTCAAATTTTAGAAACCAACACTCAAACAAACATGCGATAATAATGAAACTTAATTCCAATCCAACTAACAGTTTTACGTAGTTTTCGGGCACCAAACTTTATCTGTATAGCCTTAACTTGGCTTAACTTTTGATGAGTAAAAAGTTTGGGAAGCAGGTGATTTCTGAGGCCCGATTACGAATATTCGAATCCCGCGTAACGTTATAGAAATCGAGAAACTTCATACTAAGTTTTAGTTCCAATACGCTTAGGGGAGGGCATTGTTCCAAACGTCATACAAATTTCTCGATAACGTTACTACTCGATTACGTTACGCAGGATTCGAATATTCGTACTCGGGCCTCTGGGGCTGGCTATATTTGTATACCGACAGAGGCCCTACGCAACGTTATCGTACCGCCATCGAGAAAACTCGTATTAAATTTTAGTACCAAATACACTCACGGGGGCGCTTTTTCAAATGTCATACAATTTTCTCGATAACGTCGATTGCGTTACGTTAGATTCGAATACTCGTACTTGGGCCTCTGTTTATACTATTTAAAGTGTTTGAATACGTACCGATTTTAAGAATAGACTAGTTTTTGGATTATTTCCTTCGGGTATTTAACATAAAATTACATTCCACTATTTCAGTAATTCTATGCACTTTTTTTACTGCTTTCCTAATTAGTACTACAGTACTACTTACATATTTAGTAACTGGAAAAATGCACTCAATACGTTTCACGAAAAATGACAAATGACAATACTATCGACCTGGTTTTCGAAGTCACTTTGGTACAATGTTTTGTATGCGAAGTATGTTACAAATCGCTTTGCCATAAATTTCATATTCGTTTTCCTCTGAAATGATAAGCAAAATTTGCACCATCTTAAAAATAGTAAATAAGTTTCAAGTTTCAAATATCCGCGCATTAAATTGTTAATTTTATCAAATCCAACACGAACCCTCTTTAGACTCGAACACCTTATCAATATCACTTCAACCGACAAACCACAACTCAAGCCGAGCATTAAACGAAATTACAGCAGTTCGCTCTAGATATAACAAGAACGCCACAGAGTATAAATTGAAACGGCTAGTGCACTCGGCTATGAAACCGCCGCGCTAATTGCGCTTTGGCTCTGATAAATCGCTGGTGCTGCCGCGCTTTGCGCTTAGGTTGGTTTGTGAATTTTAATAGTTTCAATCAATTGGAAACTGCAAATAAAATTATATGGTGCGGTTTGTTGCTACCATAACTGCGGTATGACTGGCCGTAAATATTTATAACTCCAGAGGGATTGCAGAGGCGTTGCTAACCTAGAGAGCTGAAATGAAATGCCTCTTGTGCCCGTTATTTAAATATGAGAAAACGATATTTTTTTAATAACACCTTAGTGGCAAACAGGCTTGAGAAAGAAGGGCTGATAACCTCATTACATTACGTTATCCAGTTCCCGACCACTTTCCGCGTGAGACGTCAGATTTTAAAAACAAAATACCTTGTTTCCTAACAATTAATTGTTCAAACACCAGCAAAGAAGTTGGAGCTCGTGACGTCAAAATACCAAAGTAAAGTGTTACAACACGCTCGGTTTCCTTACAAATCGGTGAACTCTTCCAAAATATAGTTTTGTGTTGTACGTAAACTTTTGTACGCATTAGTGAAGCGTTAAAAACGTTTAGTATACCATCTTACTCCACTAACTTTCATCTCTCACCGCTCTTACATAATAGTGCACACTTCAGTATATATTGGGTTTTCATAGAGGTGGTTTAATTAAAGGAAAATTTCGTCGCGTCGTTCAACGGTTATTATACGCTTAATTGCATGTCTTGGCGAAGCAATAACAGTAAGGTTACGAACATTATAGCTATTTGGAAGACACAAGACACGCAACGTGTTTTGATAGTTTGATAACTTAGCTTTAATAAGGCCATTAGAAACCTGTAACAATTAAAAGTTTTATAATCACAAGGATAAGTTTGATGATTTGATAATTTCTTACGCATTGGCCTTCATTTTTAGGGATCCGTACTTAAACGGTACCAAAGGGACCATCGGAATCTCTGAAGTCTGTCTGCCTGTTCGTCCGTATACCGTTCAGAGGACTGTATCTTAAAGAACCTTTAACCACTTGAAACTCTCACAGATTATAGAACAACAATAATTATTAAATTAAATTAAAACCCCGACTCGCACTTAGCCGACAACGACAAAAATACCATTTACCAGTACCAGTTTTTTTTTTAAAACTGCTTTCTCATTATAATTTTTACACCTGCTTGGCATTTCGCCTGCACCACGGGACAATGAACACTGGCCAATTCATTAACACGCGTAAAACCGACAAATTAAATTAAATTTTGTAAAATTAGTTCTCCCATCACGTCCTGGTAATTTAACACTAAAATGCTAAAAGCTAATTGAATGCTAAGAATAGTTTCCTTGGCAACGGGAGCGATCTGGATTGACGGTCTGCTTTGTTACTGACACCGTAGTATCCGACGCCTTGATTTTCTATAACTAGCGGGCTGAATATAGTGAACTATTTTGCGGATGGTTACGCTGCGCTATTTGGCTTTTTGGTGCATTTTGTTTGTTTGAATGCAGTCGAATTTCACGTCGCGACAAAAGTTTCGATCGTGTTCGCGTGAAAATGTCAAATACTATGAGAATAATAGGCTACCAAAACATGCCGCTAGAAGCGCCGCTGATTTGTCCATAGTGATTCAGAAGTTAACGCGAAAAAATACATTTTGTTTGTCAGCTGTTACGTAAAGTGAACAAAGGTTTTTTTTCCAATTAGAAGAAAAAAAGTATTTTTTGAGGTTTTCGTTGACCACTTTTTTCATAATCGAAACTAACTTACGGTTTAACTGAAAACTGTCAGCGCAGTTAGTATTGATCCATAATGCATTTCTACAAAAAAATAAGGGGCTTGTTCATAAACGTCACTCAAGCCTCCATTACCTAAAATAGGTTTTGTCTTCTTCTTACTAACTGAAATGTCAATGTGACAAGAAAGGACAAACGAACTTTAACAGCATTTTAGTTAAAATTGGTTTATGAATAACAGGGTAAGACAATGAGACACATAACACTGTACGCTTCTTAATATGAATAAAAGTATAACTGTATGCCATAAACCTTATTCACAAACGCAACGGCAACGCCAACGAAATTGAGCCGTGTGTTTAACACGCTAGCCGGAAGATTGTTCTTTTATATGACAGTTTACGGACTCTGGTGCCCACGACATATTCTCGGTGGACAGGCGACTGTCACAGCTATAATATTACTTAAACTTCGTCACTTTGTAAGAATAAACGCTCTGAAACAGTGTGGATATGCAAAACTTATTCTTTCACGCATACGTACTTATTTTTACCCTTGACTTAAAAAGAAGGGTGTTTGTTGGACGTGTGTATCTGTCTGTGGCATCGTAGCTCCGAAACGGATTGACCTACTTAAACGCGGAGTTTTGTAAATCGAAATATATTCTAATCGATGTTTTTTAGCTAAGCTGAGCCCGGTTTAACTGTTTAGGACATATTGAAATAATAATGACGGGATTTCACGGCTTTTTAATTACCGTACCCTGATATGTATGGATTAAACTGTAAGTAAAATATTAGACATACGTTGTTAGTTTAAGTTGGGCTATGTAAAGTTTACTTCTTCGATTTTAGTCAGAAATAACTAATAATTTAATTATTTCAAGCGTTTATAAGAACAAAAAGCATTCGGTGGGGGCTTGTTAAGCTGTGGCACCTTTCAGTCAACAAAATGTCATACCTATGACATGATGGCAAAGGAGCTGATATTTACACAGTAAATTTTAACAGTTTTTAAGAGACACTAAACTGTGCTTTTCTGAATGCATATTGTCGTTAACTGAAAGCGCATGTCTGGTTATTAATAACATCAGTGTAGAAATGTGTAACTTGTCAAAAATGACAAAATATTTTTAATGACCTGACCGTCTCTTTATGATAAGGGGCAATCAACTTTGTATTGCCACTCGTTGCCATGGAGATGTCCCCTGGGTAACTCGTTTAAAACAAGATATTCAAACGCACCACTCCATCAAAAGTTAGGATTTTCAATAGTTAGGTATGTGCCAGTTACTTCATGATTCATCTCCTAAGCATGCATATCCTGACCTTCGGGGGAGTGGCGCCCTAGAAAATCTTATTTTAGACAAGTTAATCAGGGGATATCTCCATGGCAACGAGTGTCAATAAAAAGTTGATTGACCCATAAACATCATCATCATCATATCACCCGGAAGACGTCCACTGCTGGACATAGGCCTTCCCCAAGGATCTTCGCAACGATCGATTTTGTGCTACCCACAGCCAACGGCTTCCCGCAATCTTTACCAGATCGTCCGTCCACCTTACGGGAGGCCTACCAGCACTTCGCCTTCCGGTAAGCGGATATTACTTCAGTTTTGAGTAAAATGTTACCTCAAATAACATATTTCGTACATATTTTTTCAATAACACTATTTTTTTACAAGCGCTTCAACAGGTTTTGGTGGAACAAGGGCACAAAAAACTACATTATTTTATTAAAAATATACGATTGAATCGTACGAACAAATTGTTTTATAATCAATACGAACATCCGATAATTACATTAAAAGGATCCACAGATGGTTACATAAAACGAGTGGCTGCAAATAACAATGTCACAGAGTAAAAAAATCGAAAAGGTCTCTTTGACATGCTCCACTACATAATAATATTAACTTTTAGTTAAAATTCATCGTCTGTATTTACGGACAGGTACAATCTGGGTCACTTCGCGATCCCGCGATCCGATTTTGGTAGTCGGAACAATGGCGGTGATTCACCCCGCCGTTACCATGGTCGCTACTGGAGCCAGGAAGAGCGGGGTCGGGAATTAGGGGTCTGGGCGAATTGTGGGGATTATTTTCTTTATTAATCTTGCTACATTCTTGGGTAATTTCCATGCTAGCAAATGAAACAGGCTTAAACAGGTGAACAGACTGTTACTGAACAGTGAGGTACACCTTTGGCCTCATCTGCACTTTCCATCAGGTGGGGATAGGGGTAAGAGCTGGTCAGTTTTTCGTAAAAAAAACTTCATCATCTTATTTAATCTCTTGACCGCGACACTACGAATGAAGTGTCGTGCTCTGAGGGTCGAGCACTACTTTACGAATGCTGCGTAACGTTACGGTTAACGTATCGAGATCGAGAAACCTCATACTAAATTTTAGTTCCAAATACGCTCACGGGCGGGTGCTGTTCCAAACGTCATACAAACTTGACAACGTTTAATATTCAATTTTACGTGACGCAGGTTACGAAAAGTCGTGCTCGACCCTCAGTGCCCTTAGTGCAATCAAAAAGCACAAAATACGTCTCGATCGCATTTGCGTTAAAGTGTCAAATAGTATGCGAATTGTTTAACGAGAACGCGATCGAGACGTATTTCTTGGCCTCGTACGCCCAAGGCGCTCTGTACGCCACGGAACAAAACGTCTAGTAGACAAATAGGGATCTTATCGTAAGTCGAAGAAGGATTTATTTCGAATGGAATGTTGGTCATGTGTTGATAGCGTTGGCGTGTGAGCCTTTTCATTGGTTGTCATGACTGTGGACGCAAGAGGTTAAGAGCAACACTGATACGGACACTGTATCGATAAGAGTGAAATATTAATAAACTGCAAACAGTAAATAAATTAAAAATGTTTTTTGCATTAGGTATTAAGTCTAATTCTAGTTTTTGTGAACCTGCAATCCGGCTTTATGCGTTTTCATAGGTAACACTTGAAATCACATTTTTTTAGGGTTTTGTACCTCAAAAGGAAAAAACGGAACCCTTATAGGATCACTTTGTTGTCCGTATGTCTGTCTGTCTGTCTGTCAAATCCCTTTTTCTCTGGAACCCGTGGAGGTAGCATGCTGAAATGAATATCAAATACACAAGCCTGCGGTCCCTTGAAGCTGTGAAATCAACCTTCTAAGTCAACACAATCAAAATATACAGTCATTGAAAAGGTCGTTTCCATACAAATTGCCGTAGTTTGAAAAACCTAAAGGGTACTTCTAGTTGTCCTAAAAACTTGAAATTTAGTACGAAGGTAGCTTTTATAGCACAACTACTCATAAATATATCAAAATATAAAAAAAAATGTCTGTCTGTAGATTTCGCAGATCAATATAAGTTGACCCCACACTGCGTACATTTTGCTTAGGAGCAGGGCTCTTCTAACACTGGACTTTTTAAAACACTGGGGAAAAGCGTTAAAATATTCCTACGGAACCCTCGTGCGCGAGCCCGACTCGTAACTGGCCGGTTTTTTTATACGACAAGGAAGGCAAACGAGCAAGTGGATCACCAGTAAGTGATCACCACTGCTCATAGACACCCGCAACCCCTGGGGGTTTGCGCTGCCAACCTAGAGAGCTAAGATGAAATGCCTCTTGTGCCCGTAATTACACCGGCTGTCTTACTCTCCACACCGGAACACAATAGTGCAAGCACTGCTGCTTAGAGGCAAAATTGTGGAAAATCAGACGATCTGTTGGAATAAGCTGTGTATTTATATACATTCCATGACAGTGGCATTAACTCGGAATATTTCATTCAATTTCTGATACACGGTACTCCAGTCACAAATCGAATTAAAATCGAGTGCCACGTTTGATTGCGGTTAAATGTAATTTAATAATAAAAGCGTTGGTTCGATAGTCTTTTGTTCTGGGAAAGATGAAACTTCAACAATTTTCTCGCATACATATACTTATATACTTCCTACAGCTTTCTTGATCTTTAAAATTAACGTTTGGGAAAACTTTTTGAGAGGAAAGACCACTTATATTTTTACTTCTCAATAAAATGCTCATAGAGAGCCATATAAAAGCCATCCACTAGTCTTCACAATTTTATTGCTATGTTTAACATTGCAACATGTCCTTAAACATTATTGGTCCACTAAAGCTCGTTTAAATTCTAGACATAGCTAAGATCGACAGAAAGTTCTTATGGTGGGTGCTCGCTTCGCAAACACATTGTAAAGCGCCGGCTATTATTTAACGCGAAAACGCGAACATCGCTATTCCGCGCGAACTTTAGTCGCACGAAATTTTCGCGAATCCCATCTCGCGAGCGCGAATTAGGACTAGCGATGATCACGTATTCGCCTTCAATTAGGACGACGCCTAAGTGAAAGGTGAAAAAAGCTATAAAAAGTACAAAAATAACATTTCTGGGCGTCTTTTTGTAAGTATTTGTAGGCGCTCCGTAGACTGCGCAAAAGTTAACATAGTTCCTAATTAAAGGACCAAACCCTGCTGCATGCTGCATAGACTGCATGGATTACGCCAGCTGTTTAGGATAATGAAATGTAGTAATTTATTTTTGTTTACTAATGTCGTCATATCAAAACCTCACGTAAATTGGCTCGGTCTCTCACTTCCCAAGAAGTGGGAGCTACGGATATAAATGCTATACCTATATAAATGTTATAATAATTTGAAAGTAATCATTGTTCTAGTTACAAGCCCTTAACTCCTAACAAAGAGCAACAAAGTGAAATTTGAAATTTAATATTGCGAAAGATAAACCCAGTTTATTGCGGAGTAAGATTTACGAGTAAGACCAGGAAGTAACTTCATTGAATTAATTTACTTTACGGCGCTACATGAAATCAAATATGTATGGATTGTAATTTATTTTTAAACAGGCAATATTAATCCAGTGTGTGTTAAGGGCACCCTACATGTGAATGACCTTCGACCCGTAGCTCTTTACTTTTTTACAGCTTGACCTGTGTATCTGTGTAGTGTAGCTAACAAACGGATGGACCGATTTCGATGCGGTTTTTTTTTTATCGAAAGCTAGTTTAATCGAGATTGTTCTTAAGGTTCATCAAAATCGGTTCTCACGTTTTTGAAATATTGAACTTTGAAATGACGATGTCGGGGGTTTTTCAACATTTCTAAGTTGGTTATCCGTGTTCTTTTATATGTCTCATCGTGCTGACAACGACCGTTTTTACCAATAGGTATACTGTTTCAGTTTATCTTCACAAGTCACCGAAACCAAGATAACCGCTATCAAACTGAATCGTTACCCATTGTTAAACGTTTTCGTAGAAAATGTCATGGTGACATCGCATTGCCTGACAAGGAAAATTAATTAATTGTGACACTTACTGTGAGAACGTCCTACGGTGGGTCAGGAATCAAATGGTTCGAATGTACCTCAGCTAGTACCTATAACTTACTTCAATGCAGCTAATGTCTTAAAAAAACTAACCTCAAAATCCCAATGAACCCACCCTGCATTGTATTCCTGTTCTAATTAAACTGTACAGCTCGTAAAAAAGCTAGCTGCACTTGGAAAAATTTGCAGGCCCATTAAACAAAACGGCCAACTTGTACTGCGGGGTCTGTGAAAAATTGCCCACCGTTGTTTCCCGCCGAAAGAATGTAAACACAATTAAAATTCCGCCAGGGATAGAGATTTTCATTCGCCCGCCCAGACTTAGGAAGTATTTTTGTAGAAATGCACGACTTGAAGCATGGATGCATTTTTCAACTTGAAAAAGTGTTCGCCGGGTCTCGCGTGTTCTTTCCCGAAAAGGCGCTCGTGGCTTTCAGTAACGTTTCATCAAATTACCAACGCAAAAGACTGCGTTTTTTGGGTTATCCATTCTTAATAAGATTTCTGTTGAAAAATTCACTTTCAATTTAAGCTGTACCGCCGACTGTACTTTTTGTTGGCTATAATTGTATTGTCATCCAACTTACATGTCCACACGAAATTTCAAGTGAACCCGACCATTTGAAGTGAGTCAAATTTAACTTGCGAGATTTGACGGCAACATACATACATACATTGCGAGTTAATAATTAGAAAAGTTGAAAACCCCCGACATTGTCATTTCAAAGTTCAATATTTGAAAAAACGAGCGAACCGATTTTAATGAAACTTAACGAACCATCTCGATTAAACTAGCTTTCGATTAAAAAAAGCCGCATCGATATCGGTTTGTCCGTTTTTGATCTACGATGCCACAGACAGATACACAGACACACAGATAACACTGATACACAGGCCACACTTATAACACCCCTCTTTTTCGTCAGGAGTTAAAAACATGGATCACTATGTCAATTCCCGTACATAATAGGTACAACAATAGCAGTGCAATTAAGAGACAGGTGTAACTATAGACATAGTAGATAAACCATCCCCACGGGCCAAGCAAAAACCAATCTTTATGACAATGACATAAACATTTCGACAGAGGAAAGCATTTCTTACTTTAACTATACCTATATTGTCGAATATGTCGAATATATACTTGCATGGCACCTGGCCATAAAATAAACCTAAACTAACATACAAAGTTTTACAGCATGTGACCATCACAAAATTTCTGATTTTTTACGGTTTAAGAGAAAAATAGAGTTATGGCTACTTAGTGATAGATTATGAACAAACATTATTTATGACTAAGCATTTTCTACGAAACAAAGGGATGTTTTGAGCATCAAGGCAACCAACTCGGAGACAGCCACAGAATAGTGATATTACATATATTGATATGTCACCAGCACGCCGAAAATGAAGCGCAGAAAAGGCTACAGTTGTAGCCTCTTTGGCCTCAGTCGCTGTCGAAAAAGGTCCAAACTTGCGTGCAAATGTCAAAATGTTCGGAACAGATTTTTCGATGGTCGTCTGAGCATAATAATATTATGACGCATTTTTTCTTAAAATGTCATTGTCTACAATGCATTCACTAAACTTTCGGCTCACAAAACACTTATTTTAATGGATCATTAAGTCCGACAATGAAAACCTTCAGCGATAAAAGCGTGGTTTAATTAAGAACGTCTGCTTGTTCAGTTGCATTCGTAATAACGGCTCCTAGTTGCATCTATTGGATTTTCAATGGGTTTTCCATAAATTTATGCGGATTTTCAACCACTCTTATAGCTAATTGAAAACTAGGCGTTACCAGGTGTAATACGGCTTTCCGATTGCAATTATATTTCGTCGGTTCATTCTTCAGATATAATTTTTAACCAGGTAGTTTCTTTAACTTGCTAGGCAACATCGCACGGTATTCAGAGAAAAAATAAACGATTTTTGATTAAAGAGTACTTTTTTGACTTCCGCCCTACTCCTGCGACGCTCCGCCATGTCTACCTTTACATCATTCCTTTTTCGTGCGTGGCAACGTTCGCACATCGCCAACGACGTAACACTGCGTGAAAATGCCGAAGGAAAATCTAAGTAATTCGCAAAAAATTGAGCGCTATAAGCGAAAAATAGAAGAAATTAATAAAAGTGAACAGTGTAAACGACGACGTATTCGTCCAAATATCATCTATTCTGATGATTCCGATAGCGATTCAGGTGAGTTCCAAATAGCATTTTTCTTAAGTGTGTCGAACTACCCACATGCAATAATATGTCATATAGGATCATTGTAACCAATTTTAATTTGATGGGCCGTGTGCCCAAGTAATAAAATGTATGACTTTCAACATTCTAAGCTAAATTGAAATCGGGGTTGACTGCGAGTTAACCACGCTTACGGAATTAACTGCGAGTTAATTTCGACTATCTTATAGTAATAATGTACATACAATCTACAATTAGATATTCAGTGCATCATTATATTATCTGCGAGATAATTTAATATCATAATTATTTTTCTAACAGAATTAACTGCGAGTTAATTTTGGCGAAAACATTATACTAGCACAATACAATGTACATCTGTAACACTATATTATCTGCGAGATAATATAAAATAATAGTTAGTTTTTTGGTTGTAAAATTAAACATAAAATAATTGTTTTAGCCGATCAACCAGAAAACTTCAATGCAGAATCTGCAGAAGCTGAACAGACAACGGAGAATGCAGCTTCAGATTCTCAGTCTGATCCGACGGCTCAGGAGAGCGCGACGGCTTCAGCCGCCCCCGAGCCCCCTTCAGAGGAGGCGGCACCGACCTTAGACCCAGAGCTCCTCGCTGCACTTGGAGAATCCACCTCCGATACTCCCGAATTCGGGCCAAGCATTCACGATAGCTTAGCTACCTTATGGTTGCCTCTTCTGAAAAAAGGCATGCCAAAAGAAGCGAAAGACAAACTCCTCAAAGAGTATTTAATCCCGTCGAACTGCAAATTATTGCAGGCGCCTAAATTGAATGCCAATATATCGGCCGCCGTGTCGGAGGTAGTTCGCGGCCGCGACAAAAAATATGTCGTTGTACAGCAACAGCTCGGCCAAGGGATAGCGGCTGTTAATCGGGCCATGGACGTCATGCTGAAGAATGACAACAAAATCGAAGCACTTAAATATTTAAGCGATAGTTGTCGTATTCTCTCTGATTTACATAACTTTTTCACTAAAGATAGAACAAAGTTGGTCACACCTAGTCTGGAGAAGAACTTTCTCCACATCATTCAAGACTCAGAGAGAGATGAATCCTTATTTGGGAATTCCTTGTCTGAAAAAATTAAGGCGAGTAAGGCCATCGAAAGACAAGGTCAACAGATCAAAAAGACTGTTCCTAGCTCAATAAAAGCTAACACGACGAGCGCCCGGCCATCCACATCTCAGGGAAACTGGTCAGGACCTCCTCGCTACTCGTCGAACAGGGGGGGGCGGGGAGGCAGTCGGAAGACGGACCCCTCACCCGCGCCGGCGACCCGGCGCCCGTACATCACTGCTCAGACGAAACCCGCGAACCAGACCAAGACGCGTGCGCAAGCACGTCAGCCTTAATTCAGGTACAAACACATGCGGGTCGTTTACAAAATTTTTACCAATGTTGGCTTAAAGTGACAAATAACATGACTGTATTGTCGTGGATTCGAAATGGTTTTTCTATACCTCTATGTAAACAAGTTCATCGGTCCTCAAAGTCAAAGTCAAAGTCAAAGTATTTTTATTGTAGACTGTGGGTACACAAATACAACAGTTGTTATGTTTTTTACAGGCGTTCCAACACAATCAGCCAGTTTTGGCATACAACATTTTAAATTACAGTGACTTATATTACTCAGTCCCTCATACTCAGCGGTCGCCAGGCGAAAGTAAACAAATGGACATGGCATTAAATAAATTGCTCGAATTAGGCGCCGTAAGAAAATGTACGCCTAAAAAAGACCAGTACATTTCTAGTACATTTTTAGCTCCAAAACCTAATGGCAGCAGCCGGTTTATTTTGAATCTTAAGTCATTTAACAAATTTGTCGTTAAATTCCATTTTAAAATGGAAGATTATCGGACTGCGTCGAAGTTAATACCTCGCAATGGTTTTATGGCGACCATAGACCTAAAAGAAGCATATTTGCTTATACCGATTTGCGAAGCAGATAGTAAATACCTTAGATTTCAACTTCAAGCCAGTAACTCTGATCTAATTGAAACATACGAATTCACTGCATTGCCATACGGTTTGTCGATAGCACCAAAAGTGTTTACCAAACTAATGAAAGAGGTAGTCACTCACTTACGAAGCCAAGGCTTTAAGTCTGTAATTTATCTGGATGACCTACTGTGTATTGGGGACAACTACGAGTATTGCACGAACAATATAAATGAGTCTGTTAGGCTATTGAACTGTTTGGGGTTCGTTATAAACTATGATAAGAGTGTGTTACTACCGTCACAAAGTTGCAAATTTTTAGGGTTTCAATATAACTCAATAAAATTTACTATTTCCTTACCACTCGACAAACGACAAAAAATTTCACGTTTGACAGAAAGGTTCATGAAATTACCTCGCTGCACTATTCGCGACTTTGCTCAACTTATTGGTGTTCTTATCTCAGCGTGCCCAGCTACTAACTATGGTTGGCTATACACCAAAGTATTAGAAAGACAAAAGTTTCTAGCTCTTCAACGACATTATGGAAATTACGAAGCTAAAATAAATCTTTCTGATGTTATTTTAAAGGACTTAATTTGGTGGAGAGACCACATTTACACAATTTCAGCAATAATGAGAACTTCAAACTTTAAGATGGAAATCTATACTGATGCATCGCGTACAGGCTGGGGCGCTGTATGCGAAGACGTTAGTGTGGGTGGACCATGGAAAGCTACAGAGAAAGAACACCATATAAACTTTTTAGAACTGCTTGCAGTTTTCTTTGGTTTGAAAAGTTTTGCACGAAACGAATCCAATTGCACTCTTCTGTTACGCGTAGATAACACCACTGCTATCAGCTATATAAACAGAATGGGAGGAATTCAATTCCCACACCTTAATGATTTAAGCCGACAAATTTGGCAATGGTGCGAGGAGCGAAATATAATTTTATATGCATCCTATGTGAACACAAAGGAAAACCGCGCCGATGGCGCATCCAGAATATCCAATCCCGACACGGAGTGGGCATTGTCCAACCAAGCCTTTATGAAAATCACTTCGCGCTTTGGACAACCCGAGATTGATCTCTTTGCATCACGCACCAATGCCAAATGTGTAAATTTTGTGTCTTGGTTCCAAGAACCAGATTCATTTGCAGTTGACGCATTCACAATCAATTGGAATTCAATTTTTTTTTTTATGCTTTCCCACCTTTTTCATTAATGTTAAAATGTGTAAGAAAAATTATTGACGATGAAGCAAACGGAATTCTCGTTTTTCCTTATTGGCCTTCTCAGCCGTGGTACCCCTTCTGAGAAGTTTAATCGTATCTGATATATTATATTTCAACCCCAGTGAAGTGTTGCTTCAATCCCATTTCAGCCGGTCGCACCGACTGCGCAACAGCCTTACCCTGGCTGCCGCGACGCTCTCTGCGCAGCGTTCTCCGGACGAGGC
This sequence comes from Clepsis dumicolana, assembly GCA_963691665.1. Lineage (NCBI taxonomy): Eukaryota > Metazoa > Arthropoda > Insecta > Lepidoptera > Tortricidae > Clepsis > Clepsis dumicolana. The sequence continues at coordinate 16,473,555 of OY829507.1, read as the reverse complement.
GTACCGACCGAGGCGATGCCGCTGACTTTGGCTTCTCTGTCAAAGAACACGCTAAAGCAATATAACGTGTCGCTAAAACTTTGGTGGGAATTTTGTGCTAAGAATGATCTTGACCCTTTAACGGTGTCTAAGACGTCAGTACTTAGATTTTTATCAATACTATTTAGTACAGGTTGCTCGTATGGGACTTTAAACAGCCATCGCTCCGCATTGTCCCTCCTACTAGGGCCCAATATTTGTTCTGATGACTGTGTGAAACGGTTGCTCAAGGGTGCTTATAAATTGAAACCCAGTGCACCAAAATATACACATACTTGGGACCCACAGGCTGTTTTAAATTTCATTTCAACCTGGTATCCTAATATCGAGTTACCGCTCGAGAAGCTCACAAAGAAACTTGTCATTTTACTCGCACTTTGTACCGCACACAGGGTCCAGACCTTGTCCCTTATCAAAGTAGAAAATATTTTTATTTCGGAAAATTATATCAAAATTACGATACCTGATTCAATTAAAACATCAGGTCCAGGTCGAAAGCAACCCTTACTAAATTTACCTTATTTCAAAGATAATCTGAGAATTTGCCCTGCCTCAGCTCTCAAAGATTATATTTTAGTAACACAAAATAAGAGAGTTGAGAGTCAAGGAGTACTACTCTTAACACATAAAGCCCCACACAAAGCAGCTACAAGTCAGACTATAAGCAGGTGGTTGAAGCAAGTGCTGAGCGCCAGCGGCGTCGACGTGTCGGTGTTCACCGCGCACAGCACGCGCCACGCCGCCACCTCGGCCGCCAGCGCCGCCGGCCTCTCTGTTGATCTCATCCGAAAAACGGCTGGTTGGACTCCCGCATCCAGCACGTTTGCAAAGTTCTATAATAGACCGCTGCTTGACAATGACGATGAGGGTTTCGCTAGAACCGTTTGCTTACCGTCAATATGACGTATTTGATTATAATCTAGCTAGACAAGCTGTAGAATTATTTTAGTTAAGTACAGGGTGTACCTTATATGTTTTTTCTGTATAAAATATAAACAAACTTTCATAAACATAATGTATTCTTATTCAGTAAAAAGCAAGCAAAACTAATTAGTAGGCACTCTAAAGGTCTACCTAGTTAAAAATTATATCTGAAGAATGAACCGACGAAATATAATAAAAGATCAAACGAACTTACCAAGTGAAGTTCGATCGCTATTATATGAGTCGGTTCATTCGAAGATATAATCACCCTCCCACCCTCAATATATCAGAACTGGTTTCTGAAATCCCACATTTCAGTTTTGCTCTGGACTCTGAAAAAATGATGTAAAGGTAGACATGGCGGAGCGTCGCAGGAGTAGGGCGGAAGTCAAAAAAGTACTCTTTAATCAAAAATCATTTATTTTTTCTCTGAATACCGTGCGATGTTGCCTAGCAAGTTAAAGAAACTACCTGGTTAAAAATTATATCTTCGAATGAACCGACTCATATAATAGCGATCGAACTTCACTTGGTAAGTTCGTTTGATCTTTTATAAACATTGATGGTAGGTACTCTCTATTTCATTGTCAAAAATCGATCCACTTCTCTGCCTTTTTCGTTATTTTTCGGTAGGTACCTGAAACAAAACAAAATTTCATTAATTATAAAACATATAACAGAAACCTTAGGTACAGAAGAATTCGTACACATAGGAAAAAAATACCTTCCTATATGCAGTTAAATACTAAAGTATGTATTATGTACATACTAGGTAGCTGTTGCCTCCGACATCGTCCGCGTAGATTTCGGTTATTCGCTATCCCGCGGGAACTATATAATATTCTCGAATAAAAAGTTGCTTAAGTTATTTCTCAATATTCAAACTATCATCTTACCAAATTTCATCTAGATTGGTGCAGCAGTTTTCCAGTGAAGAGGTAACAGACAGACAGAGAGACGGAGAGACACAAAGACAGAGAGACAGCGTTACTTTGGCATTTATAATATTACTTAGGAAGTTAGGATTCTAGATGGGGTCACTTTCAGCATGTAAGTCACTAGAACAGACAAAAAGATAAGTTTAAGAAAAATAAACGTGGATATAAACAAAAGATACGCTAGTGCAACTCCTATAGCACCTCGTTACCCGTTTAAAAGCAAAAAAAACTATAAACCACCAAAACCCATTTAAAATCTTCATCAGACAGCCAAATTAGCGTTCGATTCCCAACCGGAACTCGCCTAACTTAGAACTGCAGATAAAGCAATTTCGATCCGACCCCATCGGCAAGTTGAACGTGTAAGGTTCCATGTGGATCCATAGCTGAAAAATAATCGCGGCTCGCTCGTAAAGACGAAGTTTTGAGAGAAGAAGAAAATAGTTATGAGGGCACACCCCTTACACTTGTATCTAAGCTAAGCAGTCGCAACAACAGGGCGAAAAAGACAAACGTATAGACATAGTAGAATAACCAAGTTAAAAAAGTTGAAAAACCCACGACATTGTCATTTCAAAGTTCAATATTTCAAAAACGGGTAAACCGATTTTAATGAAACATCGCTAAGAACCATCTCGATTAAAATAGCTTTCGACTGAAAAAAACCGCATCGAAATCGGCCCACCCGTTTGGGAGCTATGATGCTACAGACAGATACACAGATACACATGTCAAACTTATAACACCCCTCTTTTTTGTCGGGGGTTAAAAACCTTTCCCACGGGCCAGGCAAAAATCAATCTTATGACAATGTCATAAAAATTTTGACAGGGGGAAAGCTTTGCTCACTTGAACTATACATAGGACGCGATGCTTACGCAGATCGATATATCGATGTATATCAATGCTTGTAAGCAAACGCAGCAAGAAATGTATGTCGAGTAGATAGCCGATCATAGGGACGAATCAGTGCTATTATTATAAGCAAGTCAACACTTCATTGTACAGAAAATACAGAAATAAAAACAAGTTACTAACAACGGCCCTATAAGGTATCTCTACGTCAACCTTTGAGCGGTAGACACGAATAGGGTTTTTTTATAGCCTTTACGACGTCCCAACTGCTAGGCAAAGGCCTCCCCTTTCTCCTTCCACTAGTCTCTGATTTCAAAAACCAATAGCTTATAAAATATTAATGAAACTTAGTTAAGAACCATACCGATTGGACTAGCTTTCTATTAAAAAATGCGTCAAAATCATTGCTAAAATGACGTTTGGAATACCTAACATCCCTCTGAGTATCGAGTTAAAAAGCAAATACTACATCCCTTGTAACTTCAGCGGCTGTCTGCACCGGGTGCCGTGACCGGGGCTTATAAACTGTGCCGCAGCGCCGCGACTCAATAAATAAAGGTGCAAAGTATCACCCAGACTCGTAATTTAAAAACAAATAAGTTTTCTAATTTATTGAATCAGGCGTTACTTTGCGGAGGTCCATATTTTTTTTTTTTTTAGTTCATAAATAAGTTTTCTGTATTTTTATAGTAGTTTATGCAACTGCTACATAATGAGGGTCCCTAAAACACGGGTGTGTTTTTATGAAACGAGGCGAAGCTGAGATTCATAATAGGATCACACGAGTGTTAAGGCCTAATTATGTGGAGTTGCATACATTACTTTATCTACACACATATTATAAGTACTCTAAGATGGGTTCAGAAGTCGAAGGCATATCTATATCATACCCAACAACATACCGAGCAGCCGTTTCGTAGACTGTTTTTTTTTACTGTAAATTATGTTGGATTTTGAAGATGTTTCAAATTTGATACTCTTAACGACATCGAATTCGATATCAAAAAGTCGAATTCGATGATGTAATGACTTTTCGATACTGGCTCTCGAAATGGTGGTAATTTTCTACGGTATCTGAAATATATCTGAATGCATTATAAAGGACTTACCTATGATATGTGTGTAGATAAAATAATTTATTGAATCAGGGGTTACTTTGCGGAGGTCCATAATATATTAAATTTATGAACTAAAAACAATCACTTTGTGTACGGGCCGGACTGTATAGACCCGCACTTTTTGGGGTTCAAAATAAAACGCGACGCTTTCGGCTTCTGATCGGCTCCGTAGAAGAGGTTGTTTCCTGAGAGATGGCTGGCTGACGACTGTGAGAAGACTCCGAGACGACTGACTTCCCAGCGCCGCGCGGGCTCTATTTATACTGCTCGGGCGAGAGCGGGGGCCCGGGGCGCCGGGTTCGTTTGTCCTTCTCACACTCGGGCGAGCGTGGGGGCCGGGGCCGGATCCGATACTATTTTATTTCTCTTTCTATTACTATCTATTTACATGAGCTTAGCCTATTTTTCTATACGATACTTATATAACTATTATAATATAATCTTAACCTATCTTAAACTATAATTACAAACTAATTGGACTGCGCTGTCCCGCACATTTCTCCCGCCGTTCATCGCCGTGGTGATGAAGTTTCTTCCGCGTGCTGGACCGCAGTCGACTGGTGCACCGCCGTAGGCAGGACAGCCAGTTTCTTTGTGGGGCGTCGAAGCACGCCGCCCTTGGTCGCCACGTCCGCAGCTCGCACGATGCCGTCGGCACCGGGGTACGTGGCGGTGACGATTCCCCGCGGCCATGTGTTGCGTGGAAGGGTGCCGTCGACGATAAGGACTAGATCGCCGACGGACAGCGCGGGGCCGCGCCCTTGCGGCTCCCGCCGGTGTTGGAGTTCTGGGAGATACTCCCGTATCCATCTCGCCCAGAACAGGTCGGCGAGTCTTTGTGATGTGCGCCAGGTGGCGCGTCCGACGGTATCACTTTCTTCGAAGGTCCCAGGTGTCGGTGCCCAGGCAGAGCCCCCGAGGAGAAAATGATTCGGCGTGAGTGCCTCAGGGTCGTTTGGGTCCACCGACACGTGGGTCAGTGGCCGGCTGTTGACCGTAAATTCGGCTTCGGCCAACAGCGTGATGAGCGTCTCTTCTTTAGGGTGCCGCTCGTGTAGCGTCACCTCTAGTGCGGCTTTGGTTGCCCGCACCAATCTTTCCCAGGCTCCGCCCATGAACGGGGCTCCCGCGGGGATGAAGCGCCAACTGATGTGTCTTCGCAACGCCTCTTCCTCCGTGGCGGTGTCGAGGGCTCTTCTTAGTTCCTTATCGGCGCCCCTTAGGTTAGTCCCGTTGTCGGACCAGATCTCTGTAGGACATCCGCGGCGTGCGATCATGCGTCGTAGTGCCATGATCGCGGAGTCCGTTGTCAAAGAGTGCGCCATTTCTAGATGTATGGCGCGGGTTGTGAGGCATGTGAATAGAGCTACGTATCTCTTCTGGTGGCTGCGGCCTACGGTGACACTTAGTGGGCCGAAGTAGTCGACCCCGGTGTAGCTGAAGGGCCTCTGGTGATGTGCGAGGCGGCAGAGTGGATGGTTTCCCGTGGGTGGTGTTGGTGGCACGGCCCGCCTTATGCGGCAGGGCAGACAACTGTGAACGACTTAGCGTGTCGTGGGTCGCAGACGAATCACCCAATACTTCTGTTTCACTTCGTTTACAGTAGGTTCCACTCTTGCGTGGCTGAGTTTCCTGTGAATGTAGTCTATCAGCAGTCTTGCTATTCTATGTCGGCCATCTATGACGGGTGGTCGTTTGGCTTCTTCTGCGATGTCTATTGCGGCGGCGATTCTGCTCTTCAACACCATTAGGTCGTTGTCAATGGCGACTGCTATTGTCTTCAGTTTGCTATTAGCCGGCAGAGGTTGGTTAGCTCGCAGGGCTTTTAGCTCTTCGACGAAAGTTTGTTCTTGAGCCGCTTGCAGTAATATTTTTTCGGCACGTTGCAGCAGGTCAACGCTAACTTTGATGAAGTTACGCGTCGGAGTCGTTGGCGGTATTCGATGTTCTATATTCCTCGTGGTGGGTGCAGCTTGATGTCGCCAATCGGGATCTGACTTGCTATTCGCCTTCGTTCTCTTGTAGTTGACTATTTCTGTTCTTTGGCAGAGTTCTATAAATTGCAGAACTCTAGCTGTCGCTCCTCTTAATCTTTCCCATTTCGAGAAACGGCTTGCCTCAGGAACTGCTTCGCTTGCAACTATCGCAACATTTTGGTGTGTTGCAAAGTTGGTTCTTTCTTCATCAGTCAGGATGGGCGTCTCTTTGTCTGCTGATGAAGGCAAGACCTTTTCTTCTGGCCACTCTTCCGGTGGCTGACGCAGAAAGGCTGGGCCCTCGTACCATCTATGATTCTTTGTAAAGTTCTCTGGTACGTCCCGGGTTGCATCGTCCGCAGCGTTTAAATTCGTTGGTATCCATCGCCATTCGTTGACTTTACTGGTCTCTTCTATTGCAGCTATGCGGTGTGCAACGAACGGGCGATAGGTGCGTGAGCCGCTGCGGATCCAGTGTAGCACTGTCTTGCTGTCCGTCCAGTAGATGGTGCTGTCTATTCGTTGTCTATGTTCTTTTTTCACTACTTCAGCCATGCGCGTGCCCATTACTGCTGCTTGGAGCTCCAGTCTCGGGATCGATGTGAGCTTCAATGGGGCGACGCGCGCTTTGGCTAGCACTAGCGATGTGTACACCCGACCGTCGGGTTGTTCGGCGCGCCAATACAGCGCCGCGGAGTAGGCTGACTCGCTGGCGTCTGTCATTACGTGCAGCTGTAGGTTGGAGGCGTCGCTGAACCCTGGGTAAGCGCGGGGTACTGACACATCCCGTAGAGCTTTTAGATGTGTCAGCCATTCTTTCCACTGATCGGCGAGATCGTTGGGTAGTCGCTGGTCCCAATCTATGCCCCTGCGCCATGCTTCTTGTAGCAGACTCTTCGCTCTTATTGTGACCGGTGACGCGAAGCCCATAGGGTCATATAATGACATTACTATCTTTAGTGCTTCACGTTTCGTCGGCGTTCCGGTCTCGAGGACGGCTGGCGGGATGCATGCCAGGTCCAGGTTAAAGCTTAGTTCGTCTGTTCCGGGTCTCCAGATAAGTCCCAGGACACGTTCGCTCGGGCCGCCGTCGTTGAGCTTAACGGCGTTCGGCTGTTCGGATGTGGCCTTCATGGCTATCATCACTTCCGCGCTGTTTGATGTCCAGCCGCGGAGGTTGAAGTTTCCCATCTCGTGTATCTGTTTGACGGCAGACGATGTGTCGATGGCTTCTTTCACTGTCTTGAAGCTATCTAAGTAGTCATCGACATAATGATTTTCTATTATTGCCGTTGCGGCTCTATTATCTATGTTTCGATGCTCCATGGCGTTGAAATTCTTCACGTATATCGCAATTGATGGAGAACACGTCGCTCCGAAAATAAGCGACGTCATTCTATATTCGGTGGGTGGCGTGTCGCCTCGCTCTGCTCCTCTCCACAAATATCTTAGTGCGTCTCTATCTTCTTCTCGCACTTTGACTCGCATAAACATCTCTGCTATGTCGGCTGTTACTGCCACCGCATGTTGTCGGAATCGCATCATAACACCCGGTAGCGACTGCAATAAATCTGGGCCGGACATTAGGTGATCGTTGAGTGACGTCCCCTTTGTTTTTGCCGCCGCGTCGTGCACCACCCTGAACTTGTTGGGTTTCAGAGGGTTAATGACTCCGAAGTGAGGTAGATACCAGGTTCGTCCCGGCGTTGTGGTAGCGGGAGCTGGCTCGGCGTACCCCTTCGTCACGAGTTCTTCCATTTGTGTTGCGTATTTCTTGCGTAGTTCTGGATTCTTGTCTATCTTCTTTTCAACGCTGTGGAGGCGGCTGAGCGCGTTGTCGTAATTGCGTGGCAGTTCTATTTTCTTGCTGTTCCACAGCAGGCCAGCTTCGTACACGCCCGGCTCCACTTCTCTAACTGTTGCTTCCATAATTTTTCTCGCCTTTTCTTCCGGGTCGCTCGTTGGACGCGCAGGCTGGATGGCGAGGCTATCTATTGAGAAGAATCTTTCCATCTGTTCTTCGATCGTCTCTTGCTTTTCGTGCAAGAAGTTTACGCACGCTCCCAGCGCACGTGTGTGTGCGCCGTGCAGGACCCACCCCAGCGGGGTGCGGGAGGCTACTGGCTGGTTACGACGGCCGCGTCGCATTTGTTGCGCCACTAACAGGTGCCAGTTATCTTGGCCTATGAGGATTTTCGGACGGCCACACGTGTAGACGAGTTGGTTTCTTATGTCCTGTAGATGACGACATTCGTTGACCGTTCCCTCGTCGACTCGCTGCGCAGATAGTGCAAGGTTCCTCATCGTTCGCGCTTGGATTGCATATTTTCGACCTGCGCCTGTTAGTTCTATCTTCACTCGCTGACTCCGTTTTTGTTCAAAAGTGGAGTCCGATATGGCATCAATGCGCAGAGGGTCAAGCGGTCCCTCCGCTCCGACGTCCTCGGCCAGCTGGCTATCTATGAGGGTGACCGTTGAGCCGTCGTCTCGGAGTCTTCTCACAGTCGTCAGCCAGCCATCTCTCAGGAAACAACCTCTTCTACGGATCCGATCAGAAGCCGAAAGCGTCGCGTTTTATTTTGAATCCCAAAAAGTGCGGGTCTATACAGTCCGGCCCGTACACTTTGCTTACTCGCAACCATAAGTAAAAAATAGTTATGTCTGTGCTTCATTCAAAGAACTATTCCGCGCGCACCGCACCGACTTCATTTTTTTGGTAGGCTATAAAACTGGTGGCTTTAGAGGATTATTTTGGTTTTTTTTTGTTTGAAGGCTGTTTTACTTTACTGATTTCAAGTTAGTTATTATTATAAAAGCGAAAACATAATCCAAAACTTCCCCATGCAACAGCAAAACACCTACAGAGCTACAAAAAAGACTTATTTATTCTAATACCGCTGTCGTGCCATATAGCAGTTGGAAGTTTGCACATTTTTACGAGGCTTCAGACTGCGATATTTTATATTCTTTTAATGCACACCACCGCACTACATTAACATTTTACTTCTTCATTTCAGTAGGGTTGATGACCTTTTGCTTACAAGTTGTTTTATGACAATGAACGGCAAGACATGTGACCCTCAAATGTATGTTGGTAGTTCTGTATTTACCTAGTTTGGGTCAAATTTGGTGTCACTGAGTGAGTATAGACGAATGGACTTATCGCTATATTTTTGTTCACCAAAAAGCTCATGATAAATTACATATGTAATTTCGCACATAAACTATGAAAACTCTCAGAGGTGGGATCGGGGCGCGAACACATGACCTGCTTGAGAGGCCATAGGTCAAAACATTAGGCTACCTTTACCACGGCTCACGAAAGGAGAATAACAACTGAATAAATTATGAAACATTAACCATGTTCGGACAAAGTACAAATAAACACCTAACAATATACAGCATAAACTTGTAGCATTAAGCCCAAAATCAGCTTACAGCGAATTTCACATTTCGTCGCAATACTTTCTCAACCTCGTATCTTACCGATATATTTAGTTCCAAATACAACACTGTTTAGATCAACATAGAGTTGGCTTTGGAACTACACATATCGGTGAGATACGAGGTTGGGTAAGTATAGCTACGATTTGCAATGCGTACAATACACAGCTCACAGAATCGAATTAAATGCCGCGTGTTCCGACATGACACTAACATCGCGAGGGAATGGTAACGGCATGGTTATAAACTTATTTGATTTGCTGTGCTACCTCTTTTTTACCCGACTGCGAAACGCAAAGGAGGGTAATGTGTTTAACAGCCTGTATGTATGTTTGTTCTATGTAATGTCCTGTGTGTTGTATGTAATGATTCTTACGTCAATCGATTCGTGTTAATCTTGCGAGTGTCACTGAAGACATGACGGTAATTTAAATCCAATATGGCGACCATCAGATGCCATATTGTAAAAAAAAAGTCAACAAAATATATCAAGTAGGGTCATTGAATAGGTACTTTTTATTTAAAAATCAACTTTAGGTTTCTTTTACCAGTGGCCATTTAAGATCTACGAGTATATCTGTTTTAAGTTGGTTCAAAAACATTTTTAGTTAATATGACCAATAAAAAGCTTTAAATAAAACAAAATTTAATTTTTGACATGAAACTACCGTGACACTCAATCATAGTGAAATAAAAACGGATCACTCACGTATATAAGTCGAGTTTAGTCCGACATAATAAAAATAACGATGAAAACGAGGGTAGTTGCGTGCCGCTGTCAGCTGCGTCTAGTAGTCGCGCGAGCAGAGCCGCGGCGCGCAGTATGCGTCTCGCCGCCGCTGGGTCGTGCGCTCCCAGAGGAAGGACTACGAATTACGTGTCCGAAACACGTCGGGCTAAACTCGACTTATATACGTGAGTGATCCGTTTTTATTTCACTACAATTATTTAATAACAAAAAACCCGACTGTATACATAGATGGCTTGAATACTTATTATAAGGAGTGCAGGCGGGGGCGGACGGACTGACATGTTAAAACTGTAGGGTTCCATTTTGCCATTTTGACTACGTATTTGCGTCCGGTAGTCATCATCTCATGTTGATGAGCTGATGATGGAAGGTACAACTCCTTAACGGTTAGGAGTTGGAGGATAATTCTGAAAATGCTAAATCAAAGTAAAATTGTGAAATAAAAATCGTTTAACAAAAAAGTAAAACCGCCTTCAAAAAAAAACCTTAGAAAAAAAACGTAAAATAATCCTCTGAAATAATGATAAATAAATGAAATAGAATAAAATGCATTTATTTCGGATAACAGAAACTAAAGCCTAAAGTTTTATGGCCTAGCACTAAGCAGCAGAAATATGAAGTCGGTGCTTCATCAATCTGCTGCTTAGTGCTAGGCCATAAAACTTTAGGCTTTAGTTTCTGTTGTCCGAAATAAACGCATTTTATTTTATTTTATTTATTTATCATTATTTCAGAGGATTATTTTACGTTTTTTTTCTAAGGTTTTTTTTAAAACATAACATATATATTTTTAACAAAATGGACAAGGGGATACGACTTTTATTTTACATAGTCACTAGCTAATCTGTCAAAGTTACTTTTTCATTATCATGTTGTGATCGGAAAATCGATAATCCTTTGAACCGCACTGACATTATAGTTATCTAATAATTAAAGCAACAAGGTTCTGTAGTGGCCTATTATTTATTTATCGTATGGCTGTTACACACTGGTTAAAAAATACATAAGTATAGATATTAAAAAGAAAATCAAAATTTACAGTTATGCAGATATAAACATGTAACTCGCATCCTCAGTCAGATGTTTGAAGCCCTCGGCCGGTCTGTTGTGTCTGGTGATGGGGCACTCGAATACCATGTGGGGTATTGTTTGTTTCGGGTCTCCACATTCGCACTATTAGGAATCTTTTATATTTTACTAGCTGTTGCCTTATAAATTATATAAATTTCCCGAATCAAAAGTAGCCTATGTTATTCCTCAATATTCAAACTATCTTCTTACCAAATTTCATATAGATTGGTGCAGCGGTTTTCCCGTGAAGAGGTAACAAACAGACAGACAGAGAGACAGAGAGACAGAGTTACTTTCCCATTTATAATATTAGTTAGGATTTAGTTATATTTTATTTACTGTATATTTTTCTGTTTTGTCTCAATAAATTATTCATAACAATGTCTTGTTTAAGAAATGTTTAATAGGCCGTACGATTAAATAATTAAATTCATAACAATATCTCAAAGCGTACAAATAATCGGATTGTTGAGCCAGCGTTGTACGAAACCAGAAAAAAAAATCGCTATGTATCAATAACGTTTCATCGTAAAAAATACCCACTCACAAAGTGACACGGCGTATATAAGCCGCAATATTGCTTTTGAAATATCCATACAAACTCCACGAAAGAATCGGGAAAAATATGGAATCGCTCACTAGGGGACTGGCATCAATATACAATCGTCCATGTAGACGTTCGACAAATCTCGCAAATATACCGCGGCAAATTTATATTATCTAGCGGGAAAAACCGGAACTACTGGTACCATAGTACTAGCTGCACGTACAAAGTGCGATGGTAGCGCCACTTCTACAGACTCTGATAAGTTTGTAGCACTATAATGCCGACAAATCGCAACACCGCTTCCGTTCAATGGGGTCGGTTATTCAAATAGGGCAACCCAATTTCGAGGCGTGTATGTTCTGGAACTTGAGAGGCTAACAGAATCTAGACGGAATCTAGGTATGGGCGTGAAATATGCTGTTATTTAATTTCGAACTTAGAGACAATTTTTGAGGAGAAGATGTCCTTTTACATGTTGAAGATAAAGTAGTATACACTCTCTATCGGACTTGTACTAAATGCAATGGACCGGTGAACATCATCATCATCATCAGCAATTTTTTACGTCCCACTGCTGGGCACAGGCCTCCTCTCAGAATGAGAGGGCTTGGGCTATACTTCCCACGCGGGCCCAGTGTGGATTGGGAACTTCACACACTCCATTGAATTGCTTCGCAGCAGTGTGTAAGTATCCTCGCGATGGTTTCCCTCACTGAACATGCTCAAAAGTAACTGCGTACTGTAACGTTAATTACGTTCTACTTTTAAAACATTCACCGCTCTAATTATCATTCGTATTTTGTCTGTATAAATATTTAGAACTTTAAAAAAATCTCGGTTTAAATATCCGTCTTGGTAATAGTATTTTTAGCCGAGTCAAAGAGAAGGCCATCACTTAAATGATCCAAGACTGGGAGACAATATATCAATTTATGACCAGTCAACTGTTTAACAACACAACGTTAAATTCGTAACATGACCAAGCGAAAATGAACCTAAATGTTTCAGAATACGTATCAATGGAAGTAATAAGATAAGTTTGTAGGCGCTACACTGAAAAACTGTCAAAGCAGAAGGACGGACGAAATTTGGCAACAGTCCAAGAAAAAAAAAGGCAGACAAAATTCATAGTAAAGATAACTTCTGCTGTAGTAAAAAGAAAATATGGTGACAGGACACGTGTTTGTCTTAAAAGCGACAAATATAGGAGCTGTATTTCATATTCAAGCTGATTTTATAAAAGATTGAGCGGCTTGAAATATTTTAAGTAGATTTAACTTATTACAATGGTTTGAATAAAGGACAAAGTTGTCTCAAAGTTGAAAATTACAGTAGCATTGCCAGAAGACGGTTAGCCAAAATAGTTTTAGAAAGGTTACCTACATGACATAGTAGACAGTAGTTTTGATTCAAGGAAATCCATTGCCCACGATGAGTCAAATATTGACGGCATTAGAAAGGTATTTGGGAATCGGAAATGCTCTTGGCATTAAAATGCTTATCGATGTACGCAACACTAACACGAAGTCTGGTAGGATTAAAATAAATTACCAGAGCGAGATATCTTGTTGAGCAATGCCTATAAAAAGTGTACACTTATATACACCCCGAGAACTAGCACATGTCAAGTTTTACCTTTCGAATTTCTTGAGAAAACATGATTGTATAATCCAATGTTAGTTCATATTTTCTTACATTCTTCAGGGGGGATAGTACTCATAGTCCTGAAGCTTAGAGTAGGAAAGGAATGGAGATGCTAACGCGCGATTTCCCCTCTGCCAAAACTCTAACTCTCTAAGTCTGACCAAAATTCAGAGCCTGTTGATTGTGTGCGCGATTTTTGCGTTTGTGTGACAGTTTTGTTTGGAGTTTGTAGGAACGTAACAAATTTTGACATGAGCGCAGACGTGTGTTGTACGTGTGTTCCTCGTCCCACTCAAAAAGTGGCAGAAAAATTGTAGTGCATAGATAAGCCAAAGGCGCCTCCCGTTTGTCTGCTTTATGTCCTGAAGCAAACTCAGACCAAACTTACACATTACAATGCAAACTTGTAAGACGTTTTCGTACTGGGTACGGATTCAGCTTTGCTTTCCAAAACGCAGCGCTGCGAAGCTGAGTACAAAACTACGACTTGAGAACTAGTAGTTAGATTAAACCAGTGAAGTCCGGTTTAACAAATTGCTGAATTAATTTAATTACCTATCACGTGTAATTATGGCTAATAATTTATACAAACTTATCACTTGGCTCTTTGCCAAGTCGTCTAAGTATTATAAATTACGACTGATCCAGTTTAAGTATCTGGCCTGTCCGCACATCGAATGGTAAAATGTCGTACGACAAAACGTCTATTGATAGTAATAGTACTAACGTTTGAAGACGTTTCCGTTCTGGAAATAGAAACGCATGTCGCAATTGAAGAGACAACTGCCCCAGAAAACGAAAATATAACACCCAAAGCCAATTGTGATTGTGCAAGGATTACCGACGGTGTGTAAGATTTCCCAGAGAATAAGCATTTTCATTGTCGGAAATAGGGCACAGTTGCGAGTGTTTGAAACGTCAAGCACACTTATGATTTATTAAAGTGTTGTGTGTGTACAGAATATCATTAAGTAAGCAAAACGCTTTATTGTACAGAAAGTACAAGACAAGTAAGAAAATTTCTAGGTAATTCATCAAACTGCAGAACTGAATACTCTTTGTAAACTTACCTACACTACAGTACCTACAATTTCCTTAGTCGATTTCGCTTGAAAAATTAGGAAGACGTCACCATTTCTTCAGATGGTTTTGTTATCTACTATTTTATTTATTTATTTATTTTCGGAGAACCAACAGCTACAAATTACAGAGTAGGTTATTTCTATAGTAACATTGAAGCCAATTACAGGATCTCACAACTAGAAACAAATTGTATACAATTAAAAAAGAATACGCACAAATGGTAGCACTGATGCACAACGAAACGTGAACATAAAGTGACAGCAAAATTCATTCTTACCCAAATTCATTTATACCCAACTAGAAGTTAAATCACTCAGTGGTCACCAGTGGTCACTCAGTGGTCATCAGTGGTGCACCAACACATTCCTCAATGGTCTCAGGTGCGTACGCTCGTCTTTAATTTTACCTACCTCATGCCGACGGATTTGCCCTGGTTGAAGAATGAAGCACAAGACCGGTCTGAGTGGAGAGCCTTGGAGGAGGCCTATGTCTAGCAGTGGACGTCTTTCGGCTGACATGAGGATGATGATGGTGGTGATGAAGAAAGAAAATAGGTTAGTAAATACCATATCCCACGGAAATGGCAGACCGGTCTTGTGCTTCATTCTTCAACCAGGGCAAATCCGTCGGCATGAGGTAGGTAAAATTAAAGACGAGCGTACGCACCTGAGACCATTTTCTGACACAATTTAGCAATCGCTGAGCTAACTGTAATATCTCACCAAAACTTTAAAACGTGGGTAAAATTAACTAAACACAATGCCGCAGTAATGAAACTTCACACAAAAGATAGCTCTCATCCAAAACTCACAATCCCAGATAACGTGTCTTAATCCGCAAATCTGATTAAGTGTGGATAAAGTAAGTGATTTTGGCGGCGTTCTCGAGAGATTTACATGCAAAACCGCTGGAGAGGCGCACACTTACCTCCGCTAGGCTTCCGAATTCTGTATTTCAATACGCTTTTGTTTTACTACAACAATAAGAAGTTAAAGGATAGTTGGAAGAACTGGGTTATTTTAATGCGGAAGCAGCAGAGAGTAAACAGAAGTTTTCTTACATGAAACTACCGTGAGACTCAAGCAAATAAAGCATTTTTAATTGTAAAAAAAATAAAAAGGTAACGGTAATTAAAAAGGGCATTTCTAAATCTAGACCGATATGAAAAAAAAAAAAATTCAAGGTCTCAGGATGCTCTCAATTTTAAGCAGAAACAGTACATTGTACATCACGGGCGGTAAGTTAGGAATTACGAACGAGGCTCTAGTAGTAATTTGGGGTGTTGTTATCCTGTAAGGTTATTCAGCTGTTTCGGCTTCGAAGCGTCAAATTAGCTGTCATTTAGTATCTAAAATTTTACACTGCCTGCCGTGAACGCATCTCTGTCACCTTAGAGAATAATACCGAGTGAGAGAGGGATAGATGCTTTATCACAGCGATAAACCCTCGTGTACTTTGTTCCCAGTTTTAAGAGGCGGGAAAGTTTTAAGCCACGCGGCAAGCTTGCAAGACAGCAAAGTCATTAATGGATCCAACGGATTATCGGGAAGGTTTGTCTTAGGAAACTCGTATACCAAACTACATTATGGTGATGGTCACAGAACTAATGAAGAGAGGATAGAAGTGGCATGGTCGCGTGAGATTGTTGCCATGCTTGTGACGTACGCTGCAAGCGCGCGAATTGCAGCTCAGTATTACTCGTAGTTCATGTATTTTTTTTATACCTACTATAACGAAGACAAACGAACAAGTGGGTCACCTGATGGTAAGTGATCACCACTGCCCGTAGACACCCGCAACCCCGGGGGGTTTGAAGATTTGTTGCTAACCTAGAGGGCTAAGATGAAATGCCGAAATAAGGTCGATAGAATTTGATACGAAATCAGAAATTCACGGCCTTATTTTACTTAAGTACTTCTATGTACTTCTAAATCATTATTCTTCAGTACCTTATGGGATTATAACATCGATGTATAATTAAAAATAGACCTACTAGGAAACTAAAGACTCGTCTACACCAGCGTATTATATAACACGTGTCTGCGAGTGTCTTCCGGCGGAACATCCATTACCGACGTGTCTGGCGAGACAGGTCGTGGTGTTAGACGGGATCAATTCACTTTGTGCCATTAAAACTATTGGTATAACAACGACGATTTTCTGTTTCCGTTTATGACGGTAATACCCGCTTACCACTGCGCGCGGAACTGGCTCCGTAAGAACTTGTTTCATTTGCAACAATAAATGGCATACACAATAGTACATTATTGGCTAGGCCTAGAAGTAGGCGATTGCTGGCTGATGGCTGAGTATTAGTTTTAACGGACGAGCTTTCGAGTCTGTTAAATAATACGCAGCAAACAATTTTATTGTTGTTCCGCAAGTGGCTGATATAGAGCTTTTCTCGAAAATCTGTAAATTTTACGTCCATTCCGTACTTTAAAGTCGCTTTAACTCATTTTTTACCAATTGTAAATGTTTACGTACAACTTGAAGCCGCCTTTTAATTAACTTATTTTTCTCATTTCTCAGATTTGCATCACAGAGGTGTATTTTTTAAATCAAAATACTAGCTCTATTGCAGACACAGGTATAATCTTTGCAGTACTGACTTAAAAAAGTAGCTGTCTAAAATCTTGAGCTTCCATTTTTAAACCAACTAATGTTTACGTTTAAAAACATTGTGACCTAGATAATATTGGAATTTTTGCATGTAGCATTACCTCCTGATTTTTTTTTTTTCTAAATTTTAAGTAGACCGTAAACAACACATTTCACTCCCGCACTTCGTTTCTGTTGGTGGGTGGTCCTTTCAGAATTACTATTCAGGGGACAATGGAACACACTTCACCAATTACCTCATAACATAAACGTTACTAAACCAAACCATTACATTCTGATTGGTACAACCTTTTTAATTAAATCCAATGTTGCAACGGTGGGACGGTTTGACAGAATTTAGAGGATTGGCATCGAAAATTTCAATTCCCCACTGCGTCATACATGGAGCTAATTCGGACGGACGTGTACCAGGCGAACATGCATCTAGGTCTGTGGGCTAATGCATCATACTGTTAACGTTCCCGGGAGATCTTCTCTGCAGTGTGATGCTCTGGTACATAAGAGCGATCGACGTTTTTATTTTGCTTTTTTACCCGACTGCGAAACGCAAAGGAGGGTAATGTGTTTATAAGCCTATGTATGGAAAGGCTATGTTTTTAGATATAGAATACTCGCTATGTTTTTAATTTTAAATGTTGTCTGTATTTAGTTGTATCTTTATTGTTATTGTTGGCAAATAAATCTTATCTTATCTTATCTTATGTATGTTTGTTCTTTGTGGCACTCTAGAGACCGAACGCGTGGGCCGATTTTATTGATCCTTACGTCAATCGATTCCTGTTAATCTTGCGAGTGTCACTAAAGACACGACAGTAATTTAAATCCAATATGGAGAAAATAAATAAAAGTCGACAAACTATATCAAGTGGGGTATCATTGAATAGGTATTTGAAAATCAATTAGGTTTCTTCTATAATTTTTCATTTTGAGTGACCATTTATGATCTATAACTTTTTAAAGTTTAAAATATGACTAAAAAGCTTAAAATAAAACAAAATTATTAAAAAAACCCATGTGGGGCATGTTATGTTACAGCTGTTTCATTATTTTTGTTTGCCTCCGCCTGCGCTCCTAATAATATTCAAGCTACCTATGTATAGAGTACTTAATAATGGGCTAGTTTTTCTCTTTATAGTTGTTTTTGCAGTCGGGTTTTTTGTACAATAAAGTGTTTACTTACTTAGCTACACGAACTAAAAACAATTCACCCTCAATTTAATTGCGTCATTTGGTCGAGGGTGAGCAATTAATTGTCTTTAGTTCTATGGTTGCCATGTGCAACCGTAAAGGAAAAATCAAACGCACACCTAGGCTTGACTGATGTTTGCGTCATTAACGTTTTATTTTTATTCTGGCTGCGGACCCCATAGAATGCTTGCTCGCAGCTCCTAGGGGTTCCGCGGACCATATGTTGGGAATGGGTTCTAGAAGTTACAAAAGTCCATGTCACAGCCAGCGTAAAACAAGGTGTGGTATGTTGACATTAAATAATTTATTGAATCAGGCGTTACCTTGCGACATTGATTGATTGATTTGTGCTTCATTGACATTAAATTAGGAGTCAGTATTCGTCCTTTTGTTCAACTAGGAAATCGTCTACAAAAACGAAAATGCACGAATCCGGCCACAAGTCGAAAATCGTTGTAAACATTGAAAATAATCTCAGGACCCACACGCGGCTTGCGATTACAGCATTTTTTCACTACAAAGAATATTGTGTTCCCACTTAAACTTACCTATTTATTTTCAAAACTAACAATAAAGTTCGGATTTTTTAAACGGCACAGCGAGCTCACAAAGGGAACGGGAAATAAAAGAAGCTTGAAACTTGGTCTGTGGTGTGGTTTTTCGAACTGGAATCCAATGATTAAATTCCTTCGGATATTGAAGGCGAGCTATTAAAAAATCCGTTCATAGTTTATGGTAGCCTGGTAGCTATGAAGCCAAGAGGTTAATTAAAACAGGCCAAGTGCGAGTCGGACTAGCGCACGAGGGTTCCGTAGAAAGATTTTAACGCTTTTCCCCAGTGTTTTAAGAAGTCCAGTGTTAGCAGAGCCCTGCTCCTAAGCAAAATGTACGCAGTGTGGGGTCAACTTATATTGGTCTGTGAAATCTACAGACAGACATAAAAAATTAAGATTTTGAGACTTTTCGGGGTGGTTGTGCTATAAGAGCTACCTTCATACCAAATTTCAAGTTTCTAGGACAACTGGAAGTACCCTTTAGGTTTTGGAAATCAGCAATTTGTATGGAAATAACCTTTGTAATTACTGTATTTTTTAATTGCGTTGACTTAGAAGGTTAATTTTTTCACAGCTTCAAGGGACCGCAGGCGTTAGTATTTGATATTAATTTCAGCATGCTACCTCCACGCGTTCCAAAGAAAAGAGGTCTTGACAGACAGACGGACAACAAAGTGATCCTATAAGGGTTCCGTTTTTTTAAATTTAACGATACGAATCATTTTAAATTAATGAATTAATTGATGAGTTGACATGACAGGGTTTGACATTTATTATTATTATTATTATTGTTGCACCAAATTGTAATGTTGTGTATGGTATTCATAATTGTTGTTGTCGTTGTAATTATAAATCTAATTTAATTGAATGGGATTGATGCCTGAATAAATAAGTTTATTATTATTATTATTTTCCTTTTGAAGTACGGAACCCTAAAAACGTAAAGTTTATAATCGCACTTGTATCTTTCCAGGTTCTGTAGATGAAGAACGGAACTTAGACTAAATATTAACTTAAAACTACCGTGAGATTCAATCATAGTGAAATAAACGGATCACTCACGTATATCAGTGGAGTATAGCTAGACATGTTTCGGACTAATCCGTACACACGCCACGCCGGTGGCGAGACGTAAACTCTTTACGTTTACGTCTCGCCACCGGCGTGGTGTGTGCTCCCAGAGGAAGGACTACGGATTAGTCCGAAACATGTCGAGCTATACTCGAGTGACATACGTGAGTGATCCGTTTATTTCACTATAAATTTAAGCTGTTGGTTTGTCCGTCTATCTGTCTGTCAACCTGACTCGCCTTAAAGGGTTCCATGTATATTTTAAATCGTAATTTTATCCTGTACTGTTCATAAAAATATCGCTGTCATGGTTTTCGCTATATCCATTCAAATAATAAATACTGCCCTGAATATAATGGTGATCTTTTAATACTTCAAAGAAAATAAAGAAACGTGTTTACTACTATATTGTCAAGGATATTGCTAGCGCGCAGAAAATCTTTTTTTCTTGTAGCTGAACGTGAAATTAAGCTGTATGTCGAGAACACCTTTTCTCATATACACTTGAAGCTTCCTCTTAGATTTAATGAAGAAGTTAGGCCAAAGGTGCAAGTCACGAGATTCAAATTACTTACTGTGCAAAAATAAATACAGATCCCTCATCGTGGCTCCCTAGCAACAGAGTAATCCGAGTCACATATAATCCCATTTGTTTCATGGACGGAAGATTCTTGTCCGAGTTTGAAATCTACCAGAGTTTTGCATAAAAAATGTGAATTACCTACTCACATTCCCGTGGCCAAAACGCATGTTACGCATCTCACAAGCCAAGTAGGTATACCTAGGTTTCGAAGTACTTCAAGGTTATGCCCACCGATGAGACATCCGATCCGATAATGCCTTAGAGTGCTTAGAGGGTTACGATGGAATTTGTCAAAAGGGTTAACCTACAGAATCTGCTCGTCATCTCAAATTCCATCAATACTTGATTTCCGACATCGTAGCGCGTAGTTGAACAAAACAAAACATAATTCAGACCAAAAGAAAAACAGCAAAAAGACAATGTACCAGAAACAGGACCTGACAAACAAAAGCTTAAGTGAGCAATTTGGGTTCCTATTTTCACTGCCAGTTCCATCTGTTTTTAACTTGCACCGTGCTCTCTCGCTCACGTCTTCCGGCGTACCTTTATCAAACATTTTAATGGTGCTTCCCTTTTATCACGCCCGCGACAAATTCGCAAACATGCGATATAAAGGACCTGCTGTCAATAGACATCGCAATACGTGATCTCATCACGTTTCCAAATGGTTTTCGGAGGTTTTGCCGTGACTAAATCGCTTATTTCGACGAAATTATTTTTTATGACACTCAAATATTGCGAGTATAACTATAACTGCCAAGGGTTAACCTCAGCAGATTCCTACTTAAAGAAGCTCGGATGTTTTAAAAGGATAAAATGATAAATTGATAGGCAACGAAAGGTAACTAATATCAGAGATCTATAGAAGTTACAATGTCTTGTCAATAGGTACTTAAGTACATCTACACTAATATTATAAAGAGGAAAGATTTGTACCTATTTTTGTATGTTTGTATGTTTGTAATGAATAGGCTCAAAAAGTACTGGGCCGATTTAAAAAAATCTTTCACCAATAGAATGCTACATTCTTCCAATTTGACATAGGCTACATTTCATTTTGAAAAAAATTAGGGATCCTTGGTAAAATTTGAACAATGTAACCGAAGGTGTAGAAAAATGAGTCTTAAAATGTCTTTCGTCGAATGCGCTGCCGAAACTATTAGCGATAGAACAAAATAATGTACAACAATATTGAAGAACATCATAATGTCTACAAAAAACTCCGCGGTAGCATATGTCCAACTATTGTAGTTATGTCACTACAACAACTTTTTTCATTTTATAATTGTCTACCCCGTGCGAAGCCGGGACGGGCTGCTAGTAAGTAATATTTAGGCAAATTGCTCGAAGGACTGATGGCCGATGGGGTCGGAAGATTCTCGAATGGCATCCGCGGATCGGGAGACGAGCTGTCGAGCGGGAAGCACAAGACCGGTCTAAATGGAAAGCCTTGGGGGAGGCCTACGTCCAGCAGTGGACATCTTTTGGCTGACATCATGATGATGACTTATTAAGTAAGTATTGATAATATTAAAAACGGAATTAATGTAAGATAATTTTGTCAAGTTGTTTGCTTTCTCCGCTATCGAAAATCGTCTACGGAGATTGAATTTAAGTATCCTTTTATATTCTAATAATGTAAGTAGGTGACTGCTTATCATTAATCAGCGTTGTCATTTATTTCAGCAATACAACCGCCCCATCACATCAAGTTCCATTGTTTGCACAGCTCATATTGGCAGAGAAAAGTTCAGTGCTCAGTCGCCTGTTGATTGTAAAAGCTGCGAGCGCTGTTGCGTAAAATTACCCCGCGAACTATTGTGTGCCAATGCCAAGACTTTTAGAGCCATTGTTAACATTTTCTAATGACATCGTCACGGACAATATTGTACACCGTTTTTACACAACATTAAATTTTACTAAGTCTAGACCGAGGACAAATATTACTGCAAATTAAACAGGTTGGAGACGTTGACTCTGTCAACGAGACTTTTGTTGAAGATGAGGATTAATCTCTACCTTCAATTTGTTAGTCATGAAAAAGATGACATTAGAACACTATTAAATAAAAAGCATATGACGACGTCTAAACTCTAAACTGCCAGCTTAATGTGTGCCCTGAATGAAAAACAGCTTTGCCTCCTTGTAATTTATAACAGTTTGAGAGCAAAAAAGGCCAGTACCCTGGCATTAGCAGGCATCAATTTTCATTTGGAGAACGGGTTACGTTGCGCGAGTTACGTCCCGGATCGCGTTCACAATAGGGATGGGTTTCGTTTACCGAAACAATTGAGTCGATATTACAGCCGTCTGAAGTCCATTCAAGTTTCACTCGACTGTTTAACTTTAGTCGATTACTGTCGAGTAGGCAATTCGAATGGCGGATTGGATACAGTGGCCAGTATTCACTGGCTGTTGGAGTGGATTGGTGAACTGTTACCAGTTTCAAATGGTGGCTTTGATTATTCTGTTACGTGAGTTAGCGAACGCAAAGTGCCAATAACTGAACTAAAGTGAACGAAATATGCACTAAATCATGTTAAGGAGATATAAAATAATCGTGTACCTAAATAGAAAAAAAGGAGTAGGTGTATCCTCGACCATTTCAAAGTCTTTTGTAACTATTAACATTGAAAGAAGAAGTATTCCACCCCACCCCATATAACTAGATATTACTGCTCTGATACGTGATACTTAGTCGTTTTCCGTGACAGCAATAAATAATCATAGAATACGTAGAAAAAGACGACTCACAGTCAGAATAACGTTTTAAGATTGATCACTGTTCTACGACAATTACTTACTTCTAATCAATAAGTACCGTATTTTCTCATAATCTAAGTCAACAAACAAAACATCGCCGATTTTAAACAAAGATACTGTCTATAAACTTTGCGAAGATGAAATGGAATTGTGGAAAGTCTCGAATAGTTTTCGTTCTGTGGTACAATTACACCAATTGACCTAGTCCCAAATTAAGCAGAGCTTATGTTATGGGTACTATATAGACAACGGATAAACATACTTATATCAATGAATACATACATAAACGAATATTAAACACGCAAGACTCGAGAACAAACATTTTGTATTCATCATACAGACATCTCTCCCACCGGTGATCGAACCCGGGACCTCAAGCTTCGTAGTCAGGTTCTCTAACCATTAGACAAAAAAGACACAACTCGTACAAACTCAGTGTACCTTCTTATAAGTTGCGACTATTTCTGAACGACGAGTTATGGCCGGAGGGAATCTCATTTAGAAGATTTATTCGGTTTAGACATAAGGGCAATGAAGAAGTTCCACCTCTTTCATAGATAGGTCCGGCCTGAAAAATAAACTTCATGATACTGTGCTAGTGTCACTTAACTGTAAATCGATCAAGCGGTCGCTTGAAGGAGTGAGGACACTCTGTAGAATAGCCGATATAGTAGCTATTCAAGAAACGTGGCTCCTGCCGAGTGACCTAACATATCTGACGACTATTGACGAGGACTTCGGCTGCACGGGTACTTCAGTGGTGGACACAACCAAGGGAATGCTGACTGGTCGTCCGCATGGAGGTGTATGTCTTCTTTGGCGAAAGTCAGTTTTTTCGCGAGTGTCTGTTGTGCCTTGTGTAAATCCGCGCATTGCTGCGATTAAAGTGATGTTGAGTGATAAACCAGTGCTAATAATGACGGTATACATGCCGGTTAACTGTGTTGATAATCTACCTGAGTTTATGGACTGCCTTGGCCAATTAAACGCAATAACAGAAGACAGTGGTATTGAAGATGTAATTTTTTTAGGAGACTTTAATGCACACCCTAATGAGGTATTTTATTCTGAATTAATGAGTTTCTGTGACGAGCAGGAATGGATGTGTGCCGATGTAAGTAAGTTGGGTTTGGACCCGCAAATGTTTACATTTATTAGTGATGCCCACGGCAGTAAGCGATGGTTGGATCACTGCATTGTAACAAAATCAGCTTGGCCACTTGTAACTAAATGTGTATGATGTTTACTGGTCCGACCATTTTCCATTGTTCTTACATTGTAACCTTAATGTAATTAAAGATAAGGTCTTATTTCATCACCATATTTATTAGAATGTGGTGTGAGGCAAGGGGGGCTAACATCGCCTAAGCTATTTAATTTGTACATGAACGCATTGATCGAGGAACTTAGCGGGACTCATGCGGGATGTTTTATAGACGGAGTTAGTGTAAACAACATTAGCTATGCCGATGACATGGCGCTGCTGGCTCCCTCGGTCAATGCGCTCAACGAGTTACTTAGCATATGTCAAAAATACGCTACTTCTCAAGGACTTATGTACAACCTGAGCAAGACAGTGTATATGACATTCAAGGCACCAGGCAGAAAGGCTCCGGATTTGACACTCTGTTGCGTTTCTACCTGGACTGTAAGAGTCGGCGGGATAGCAACGGTTAGTTAAAGGAAAGGGTTGAGTGAAACAAGTCTTTACAGTAGAACATATATTTTTCAGATGTTGTAGAGAACCCTGCCTCGGCTTAGGTCAATGGTTAACAAAGAAACTACTTATCTCAAATGAGGGAACGTGGGCGTTCAGAGTAGCGGAGAGATGACTTTTGCTATCAGTGTTTTTAAAAAATAAAAGCTACAAAATGAGCCAAAAGGGCGCCACGACCATATCGGAGGCCGACCGAAGTTAATTGGAGAAAAATAAGAAAAAAAGGAAATCCTTCACCGGTTTCTGCCGAATGATGAGGTGACGGGCCAGAGACACCACCAGCCACGCACGCAGCCTCAGGACGGATCGCAGAAGCCGTCACGACCCTGAAGAATCACTCTCGGACCGGAGACCAGGAAGAAAGACTTGGTTTTGTGTAAAATACACTAGCACTAGGCCAAAAAAAAAAAACCCCTGCAACAATAAATTGGACAATTAATAGCAGGTTAATTATAGGCTCCTACCGCGTCAAGTGCATAGCAAATGAAGGGTTCATTTACCGATTTGGGAATGGAGTTCCAGCGTGCGGGAGACCAAGCCGCTGAGGTGAGCTCGTCAACCAAACCGGGGCTTTGGGACACCTTTTTACATCTGAAATGATCGGACCCATTAGTATCACGAATAAACAAACAGGAGATCGATCACGATCTAGTGAAAATAAAGACCTTACCAGGCTTGTTTTAAATTTGGAACCGACATGGGCACGCGTGACTCGACGCGAGACAGTCGGATAGTCCGGGGTCTGAAAAAAAACCACAATCATGAAGAAATACTTCACACACGTCACGAAGACAACTATTTTATAATAAAGGATCAGAAACGAACTTACTTGTAATCCAAATGTAGGATTATATGAAAAATACAGCCATCCACGGCGTAAGCTAGAAGCAAAATCGACACGTCACGGGCAGTTGCCAGGACAATGACACCCGGTGAAAAAGTCGAGTACTAGATTTGCAAAACGACAACAGATTTACCTAAATTTTAGAAACAATGTACTTCCTAATTTTTGAGATTAAATTCAGGTGCGTGCTGAATTTTAAGAGCAATCCTGACTGAAAAAAAGAAATAGAAAACGAACGACAATTTTAACACCTTGCAACACTCGAAGCTTCATTTTTTTAATACCGCACCGTAATAAAGGACAAAGGTCACGACAGCCATACAGCCAAGTGATCTGAATTTAAAAATATTGTCTAAGCAATCAAGTAGGGTAGGGGGTATAAAATAATATACGTAACAGTACCTCCCCACTCGAGGAAAATTTTGAGTCAGCAAAATTTTAAGCTGGCCCCCAGCTCTACAACACACAAAAAAAACTCACTGAGACCTTGGCGGCACAGCGGAACGTGGTCGGCGCTGGCTGTACGTCCAAGGACTACAGGAACACCCTAAACTTCAAAACAAAAGAGAACCGTGCAAAAGCACAAGAGTTGTAAAAAATAAAAATTGTATAAGTTATAAAACAACCATGTAAAATGTAAAATGGATTTTGCAAATAACTTAACAAACTAGATTGCAAACCACCACCGATCCGAACCCACGCGTCTTATCAGTCAGTCGTGTTAATTAACGGCAGACTGTACGCTAAGTATCTTAACAAAAGTATAAGCAATGCTAGATGAAGCTTCACGCGATACATTCTAGCGTTTTGCTTCCTCGTTGGGACACTGGCGGTGCAGCGAGTTGTACCGAACAACGGGGTGCACGTCCAGGGACCACAACGGAAACTATACCCGTTGGGCAAATTAAATTCCTAACCTAATCAGCCTTGAGATTTTGGATGTGCCACGATCCCAAGTTCTTACCACTATCTACGCTCTCCAATTCATACACTAGAGGCGAGTGCTTACAAACAACACGACACTTCAGAAATTTTGGCGCAAGTTTCGCCATAAAAAATTTACTCGCATCACTTTGCGGAAACGTCTTTTTCCAAACAACATCACCCACCTGATATTCTACGACCTTACGACCTTTGTTGTACTGGCGAGCACCCTTTTCGTGAGCCTTCGATAGAGCAGACTGGACTCTCTGAAACACATCGTGCAAACAACCTAACTTGGTGGCGTAGTCATCGCGCGAGGCGAGCGTTAGATCCACCTGTGACGTTTTCTGATTACCAAAAATACTACCGTTAGGAATCGCTTCACGTCCGTGAACTAAGAAGTAAGGGGTAAATCGAGTAGACTCATTGACAGTGGTGTTTAGTGAAAACTGTACTTTTGACAAGGTGGTGTCCCAGGAACGATGGTCTTCTTTTACTAGAATTGACACTGCTGTCATGACAGATTTGTTATATCTTTCCACGGTATTGACCTGTGGACAGTAACGTGCAGTGTAATGTACTTGGGGAATGTCATATTTCTGAAATAGGGCAGTCAGCTCACTTCCAGTAAATTGCGTAGCGTTATCCGCAATAACTGTGCGCGGCACACCGTGCTTGAGAAATACTTCATCCTCCAACCGCTGGGAGATGCTCTTGCCAACAGCACGTCGCAAAGGGAACAACAAGACGTACTTAGAAAAGCAGCAAACAACAGACAAAATAAAAGTGTATCCGGCCCGAGACCGGGGCAACGGACCTACCAAATCCATGCTTAAAACCTCGAAAGGGCGAGAACAAATCTTCGGACTCCCCATAATCCCTGAAGGTGGAGCCTGCGAATGTTTATACGCAGCACACTCGTCGCAATCACGAACATAATCGACCACATCTTGGTACATGTTCGGCCAGTAATAATGTGAGGATAAATGTTTATAAGTTTTAAAAACTCCTAAATGTGAAACGTCGTTACTATGACAATTCTTTAATATTTCAATTCGCCTATCAGAAGGGATCACTTCCTTCCAATCAAAATCACTAGGAAATCGGAATTTATTTTTCGAATAGCGAAATAATTTACTATCTTTAATACTAAAATTTGGACAAGAAGTCGGGAATTGTTCGCACTTACGAAAGACTTGATTGTACCAGTCGCAATTAGTTGGACGAATTTCTAAGATAGGAACGGTACGCGATAAAGCGTCCGGCACAACGTTTTCTTTGCCTTTGCGATGGACAACTTCGAAATCGTAAGGCGACAAACGACAACCCCAACGTGCTAATCTACCAGTAGGATTTGTTAGACTGAAAAACCACTTTAAACTAGAATGATCGGTAATCACTTTAAACGGTGGGCCACCTTCCAAGTATGGACGGAAATGTTCCACGGAAAAAACGACAGCCAGAGCTTCTCTTTCCGTAGCAGAGTAGTTGCGCTCTGCCCGGTTCAATGAGCGACTCGCAAACGCAATCGGGTGTTCGCTGCCATCTACTGAAACTTGGGTCAGCGTTCCACCAATACCAAATCCTGATGCGTCGCAGTGCAAGGAGAAAGGTCTGGAAAAATCTGGACAAGCCAAAACTGGAGCAGTAATTAACGCGGTCTTCAGTTCGCGGAAAGATTCATCAGCTTCCTTCGTCCATGAGAACGCAGGAGCATTTTTACGGGTACTAGTCAACGCATTAAGCGGAGCTGCTATAGCACTAAAATTTTTTATAAACCTACGGTAATACGAGGCAGTCCCCAAAAACATTTTAACTTCCTTCCGATTAGTCGGAGTAGGATAACTAACGATCGACTGAACCTTTGAAGGGTCAGTACGCAAACCATGTTCGTCAACTAAGTAGCCAAGATATTTCAACTCGGTTCGAAAAAATTGAGATTTAGAAAAGTTAATAGTTAAATTTGCCGATCTCAAACGGTCTAGGACACGCGTAAGTAACGATATATGGTCTCCAAAAGTCTTACTAACCACTACAATATCATCTAAATAGACAAATAGACGGCCATTAAATTCCGGTCCAAACAGTTTATCCATCAACCTTTGTTGGGTAGCTGGCGCTCCCGTCAATCCGAAACACATCACTTTAAATTGAAATAAACCGCGACCAGGAACGGTAAACGCGGTACGCTCCCTAGAAGTAGCGTCAAGAGGAATTTGCCAAAATGCACTTTTTAGATCGATCGACGACAAAAACCTGGCATCGCGAAGTTGATCGAGAATACCAGAAATATAAGGTAGCGGATACGCATCACGCTTACTCACGGCGTTCAACTTCCGACTGTCAATACAAAAACGCAATTCGCCATTAGATTTTGGAGTGAAAAGAGTAGGGTTATTCCAAGCACTCGTGCTAGGCTCGACGACATCCTGCTCTAACATTTCGTCTAGTTGCCTATTCAATTCAGTTAAGCGATGAGGTGAAATAGGGTAATAGCGCTGCTTGATAGGGGAACAGTCACCAGTATCGATAGTGTGAGCAAGTAGATCCGTACGACCTAATCCCTTATTTTCAAAAGAAATACCTTTAAATTTAGAAATCATATCATCAGCTATTACACGTTGGTCGGGATTTAACCGATCAAAGGAATGCAAACGAACCTCGGAAACATAGTTCCCGGCAATAGTGTCCTGATTACCACAGTATTCCGTAAATAAATTGGGAGCTATATTAAAAGCTTTCCAAAAATCCACCCCAAAAATAAGAGGCGTAGTCACATCCGGTATAACGTAAAATTTTATTACGTGTGTCAAGTCACGAACCTTGACTGGTAAAAATAAACAACCACTTATCCTTGCCTGGGAATCATTGGCGGTGGCGATGTAATGAAAATCATCACAACCATCCAAAGTAGCGCCCAGAGACGAAAACAAATCAACCAGGTCAGACCCCAAAATAGAAATGGACGACCCAGAATCCAATAAACCAACAAACGGGTTTTCAAAAATTTCCACCGAAATATGGGGACGATCGTCAAAGCGATCAATAACGTTCCGAACCGCCGAAACGCTTGGAGAAACAAAAGCATTAAGTATTTTAGAATTACCCTGCTTATTAAAAGAATTATTAGAAATACCTACGTTATTAGAAGAGTGCTTAGGTTTATGATCATAAGTACTCGAAGAATTATTCTGACGGTTCGGGTTTACTAGTTTTTTGAATTATTTGTACCAGTACCCGAAGGCTTAGAACAATTGGGACAGGAAGTACTCCTAACTCCCTCCTTCCCACACTTAAAACAAATTATAGCTTGTGAACGGCAATTTCGCAAAGAATGTTCACTGGTCCTACAACGCGGGCAAAACTTCTTAGGCGAAGCAGCATCTACTTTAGGTTTGGGGAACGATTTACAACACAAATCTACAGCGAGCGAATTGGAAGAAGGTTTAGGTGGTTCCACAAATGAATGAGCACGCTGCCAGCTCTCTTCAAGGACACGGCAATGATGTTTCAAATCCTTTAAAGTCGACACAGAATAAAGCGCCAACGGGATCGAATATTCGGGACGAACATTAATGTAAACAATGTCGAATTTTTCTTTTTCTGTAAGCGGTTGCGTTAGCCTCGAGAAGTAATTAAGCATAACGCTAACGAACGTAGAAATTGACTCATTCGGTCCCTGCGTCC
The DNA here is from genome assembly GCA_963691665.1 of Clepsis dumicolana. Classification (NCBI taxonomy): domain Eukaryota; kingdom Metazoa; phylum Arthropoda; class Insecta; order Lepidoptera; family Tortricidae; genus Clepsis; species Clepsis dumicolana. The sequence goes on along the minus strand of OY829507.1, from coordinate 16,443,212 downwards.
TGTTGCGAATCTCTTTTAAAAGGCGCCGGTCGTAATCAAACGGTAGGTATTCAGCGAGCATAGCAGATTTCAACTGATCCCAAGAAAACACATCATCCTTAATTCCACGGAACCACAAAAGCGCATCTCCTTCGAATAATTCAATTGCCGAAGCGAGCAAACGGTCCGTGCGTATACCACGTGACTCACGGAGCTCCTCCAATCGCTGCAGGAAAGCCTTAACACAGGACTTACCATTAAATTTTAAGTTTAAAGAATGAACGGCTGGCAATTTAGACGACGACTCACCGACGTTACCCGCAGTACAAGCTTCCTCCGGTACCTCGTATTTGCTGGAGCTAGATTTAAACAATGTAAACATTTTGTCTAACTTCGCTAAAATAACGTTGAGTCTCTCCGAAAGGTCGGTGTGCAAAGCAACATCCGATTCCTCAGGTATTATACGGGTGAGGCGGTGAAACACATGATAAGCCAAAGCTTGAATTCGATTTAATAATTTTAAGGTTGTCGGTTTCGCGGTAGCAATAGTCATCCCCATAAGCTCGTCCAATTTGTTAGAAATACATAACAGTTCACTTTTGTGATTGCCCTCAAACATAACCTCGTCAGAAGGAATATCCTTACTTAACTTACGAATTTGAGTTCGCATGGCGTTAACATCGCCTGCCGGCTTCTCATTCCTCAATAAAATCTCATACTCCAATTCATCCTTATGCAATAAATTAAATGCAATGGGGCGTTCCTCCATGTTTATAAACGTTTAATACAAGTGGTTCACTTAAAAATAAAAATTTGAGAAAAGTTACAGAAAAAACTTTGGCTGATTGTATTTGAAATAAATACCAATATGATGTTAAGTTAAACTAGTAGTATCAGAACACTAGGCTTATCAAATTAAACCAAATAAATCACTTGTTCGTAAATAATCTCGGCTGACTGTACTTTTTTTTCAACCAATAAAGTTTTACAACAACCAGCAGTGGTAAACCACTAAGCTAAATTAAGTTGAATTAAATAAGTCAAAGGTCACAAAAAAGTTTAGCTGACTGTACCTAACAAGGAATGCTATTAAGCTTGTGTAATGTCACCATAAAGCACAAGTATTTACACTAAATTTCACTCACTGTATCACTGTTGTCAGAAGGATTATATGGCCGACTGTACTAAGTTATGAAACTAAATGTTCAAACAAATGATATGAACTTAAAGGCCAGACAAGGAAAAAACCATAACAACAATTTTAACACGAAATATGTTGGCCAACTGTACCATCAAAATGTTCCTTGCAAGTGTTAATGACTCAAATTAATAAAATTTAAAACAGTCCAAAGGAAGTAATGTTGACAATGTCACTAAATATTGTGGCCAACTGTACCAGTAAAACAACAATAAGCAATTAGTTATGAGTTAGACCATTAATTCAGAAACATCTTTCAATTGTTTCAATATAATATTTTGTTTTAAGTGGAAGGTAGTAGATATACCCACCAAGTAGATTTATAAGTGCAGCCGATATAAAAACTTATTAATCATTTAACCACTATAAATAAAATAAGTATGAGATAAGATGTAACCACTTTTATGTAAGTATGCAAGTTAATTCGCCTACTGGAGGAACCCAGCAAAATTATTTTTTAATTATACTTTGATAAATATGAGTTCACTGTACTCAGTCACAATAAATTTGCAATACACAGGCAAATCCTGTGAAATGGTATGAAGCACAAGTAAGTTAGAATTTAGATAAGTTTTGAATGTTTTGAACTATATAACCGGCAAGTTAAATATTGCCTGACTTTAAATAGGTTTTTAACACAATCACTAATTCATGAGAATACACCAGAATAGTGCCAAAATGCAATAAAAATTACCTGTAAAATAATGCTCAGCTTGCAATGATTAAAGTAAGCAACATTACATTAAATTGTTATTGAAATTGGTTATGTATTTTAGTTAAGAGGGTGGTACTTTATATACCTTAAGGTTGTAATAAAATATGCAAATTAGCAACAAGTACTGTCTTAAACAGAAGTAAGTTCCCACATATAATATAAACAATGCTTAAATCACATCAAAACAATAATAACACACAAGTAGATGTGCAATAATTTGCCTTAGCAAATAGACCAAGATAAGTTTAATTTTAAATACACATTTAAATTAAGTTTTAAATTTAAATGAATTTTGCACAAACCAGTTTAATAACACAGGTTTTAAATTTAATTAAGTTTAGCAAAAGTGACCTCCATGCTATAGCAATCTGACATAACAAGCTTCCTGAAACTAAGCCCCGCGGAGGGCGTCCGCTGTTGCGTTTCTACCTGGACTGTAAGAGTCGGCGGGATAGCAACGGTTAGTTAAAGGAAAGGGTTGAGTGAAACAAGTCTTTACAGTAGAACATATATTTTTCAGATGTTGTAGAGAACCCTGCCTCGGCTTAGGTCAATGGTTAACAAAGAAACTACTTATCTCAAATGAGGGAACGTGGGCGTTCAGAGTAGCGGAGAGATGACTTTTGCTATCAGTGTTTTTAAAAAATAAAAGCACCGTAATAAAGGACAAAGGTCACGACAGCCATACAGCCAAGTGATCTGAATTTAAAAATATTGTCTAAGCAATCAAGTAGGGTAGGGGGTATAAAATAATATACGTAACAACTCCCTGTTTTACTGAACGAGACTCCTGTTAACAGAGTTAGTCAAGTTAAATATTTAGGTCACTATTTAACTGACAACTTAAAAGATGACATCGATGTTGAACGGGAACGCAGGGCGCTGGCGGTGCGGGCGAATATGCTGGCGCGCAGGTTCGCTCGGTGTACGGGTGCAGTTAAAATAACTCTCTTCAGAGCATACTGCACATCATTATACTCGGGTGCCCTGTGGGCGAGCTGCACGCAGCGCTCCGTCGGCGCCCTGCGCGTCCAGTACAACAACGCCTTCAGGGCGCTGTTGGGGCTGCCGCGGTTCTGCAGTGCGTCCGCCATGTTTGCCGAAGCAGTTTTAGTGCTGTACTACGGAAAAAAATGGCATCGCTTCTGACAAGAATACGTGGCGGCACCAACAGCCTCCTGAAGACAATAGCTGTGAGAAATGAGTGCTCTCTAATGCAATTTTTCATTAATAACACAATGTCACTTGTCAAGTATGAATACTAATATAGTCTTAACTGTCTTAAGTAAACTAGTAACAAAAATGGATCTTTGTTGTCTGAATAAATGAATTATTATTATTATTATTGTTATTATTAGGCCCCTATAAAACAAAAGCTCTTCAAGTCAGCGATTGACTTCGCATTGTCATTGACAACTGACATATGTAGAGTTGGTTAAATAGGGGCCTGTTGATAAAACACCATTGTCATTAGGTATTAGGTACGACTGCGCAAAATGTTTGACGCCTAGTGCTCCAAACCTTTCGTAGAACGGAATCGCCTCAGCCCTTACGTAAATAAGAACATAACCAAGTTTAGCATTCGGGAATTATGATAAACAGTTTGCAGTGTAAGGTTGGCGGAGATTGATCGCTCGATGCCCTTGCTTCATTGCATATTTATTGGGACGCTTAGCTCGGCAGTCGCGGGTATCTGTCACAGAGCAGTCACAGATCTACAAAATCTTCCTTTGTTGTCTTTGGATTTTATGTAACCATAACAATTTTGAATGATTCGCGCTTAATTGCATTAGGCATAATGAAAGCGGGATATTGACCGCGATTACCTTATAGGTTTGATGAGCTCCCGATCTTTCGACGCAGTTACCGCTACCGATAGTAGTGGCAGTGCGCGCAGTCGGCAGACAGCATGCGGGTAGACAGAGTCCGGTCTGCGCAACATTATTATCTACCCTGGTTTCGTCAGTTTGGCCGTGATTTTGATGCATGTAACTGCGTCGAAATATCAGGAGCTCATCAAACCTATAAGGTAATCGCGGTCAATATCCCGTTTTCATTATGTTTTATGTAACCAGTTTCGAAGTTAAGGAGATACTTTTGGGGATGAAGTTTAATCACTCAAGCGGGGCAACACTATCCAGTAACGCGTGTGTCAATAGAAAGAGGGCTACTCAAAATGTGCTCAAAACGCGTGGCGTAAAAGCCAAAGCGTTAAAAAGTAAGGTAAGAAATTAAACTATGCATTTGATAATGTCTAACTGTTAGACATTATCAGATATATACTTTAGTAGGGAGCAGGGAGGGATTTTAGGGAGCATTGCTAAGGCAGTGACGAAAGGTATGAGTTAGATGCAACAAACGCGATAGAATTTAAGAATATCCTTGCGATGCCCGTATTTCAGACATTTCACACCGATCAGGAATCAGGACGGAAATTTTTTTAACTGTTACAGAAACAACATAGGGCTTGTCTTCGTTTTATCAACTGCTCATTGTTACAAGTTTGAATTGCTTAACAATTTTTAGTGCCGCAGACTTCGAAGAAGAGAAATCGCAGTAAGTGCTGACACCGAATGACCTTTCCTGTTCTCGGTTGCAATATTTACAGACCAACTTCTGTTAAACATAGTGCGGCTGTGGACATATTGGATTGTGTATATTGAAGTCGAGGCGACTGCCTATCCCGCTGGCGTGTCTCGGCACTGAGAATCCAGCAAAGTGAAATATTGACTTCGTGCACTTTAACACATTGGGGTTGGAAGTACGTGACGTAAAGAGTGGTTGGATGGTCGTTAGTCACTGACGGGAGACAATGTTAATGAAAATGATACAATGATAGAGCAATTTTTTTTATTCAATATTGTTAACCAATTTCACGGCAAGGCTGAGGAGAGTTCAGCAAAAAAAAACGTGATTAGGGACCCGCTAGTGGTTTGGCCTATGGCTCTATGGTTCGCACCTCTTGAGTTTTTCGGAATTTATGTGCGGAATTACATTTGTAATTTATCATGAGCTTTTCGGTGAAGGAAAACATCGTGAGCCAGCCTGCACACTCTGGCGAAGCAATTCAATGATGTGTGTGAAGTTCCCAATCCGCACTGGGCCCGCCCCGAAACTATAGCCCAAGCCCCTCATTCTGACAAGAGGTCTGAGCCCAGCAGCTGTGAGACGTAAAAACGTGAAGGTGATGATGATAGAGCATCTCAATTCCTTTACCGTCTTTTAGTAAGTATCTAAGTCTGAGAAGTCAAAATGTCATTCAACTAACTCGCAATAAACGTTCTACGAAGTGGTCACGCGTCCAATATGCCGCTTCCGAAATGTAGCAGGATAAAAATATTTGGGCGACCCTCCCTGCCGTAGTATATTTAAAATGTTTATTTTGCCGTCGGTACGAATTCGTTGATCACACAAGTCATATATCTGAACTTATATGGCGAGGATGCCGAGAAACGGTACAAGTACAGTCAGCAAGCCTGTTAAGAATAAAATGTTAACCTAAATTTCCTTATGAACTAAAAACAATTACTTTGCTCACCCGCGACCAGAAGTGCAAAATAGTTATATCTGTGCGGCACGTGGAGAGTGCCGAAACGCGTCAGCGTTTAGTTTAGTGGTGGTGGTGACAGTTGGATCTGTGTGGCATGTGTTGATTCGTGTAGCAGTGGAGGCGGATGTTGCATGGAAACATACATTTGCCGCACAGATATAAATATTTTACACTTGTAGTCGCGGGTGAGCAAAGTAATTGTTTTTAGTTCATAAATATGGACCTCCGCAAAGTAACGCCTGATTCAATAAATTATTTAAATTTCCTTATCTTGTGAGTTTAGGAGTAAGTAACGTTAATTATTTCAGAATACGTCCCGATTTGATTTTGAAAAGATGTTTTTTGTGAGACATTGGCTGATAACCGAGTGAAATAACACATTTGTAAAACCGAGTAAAACCTAAATAACCTAAAATACACAATAATTTAGTTGGTTCGTCCTGCTTTGACTCAACGGCGCCACGTGATTTTTTACAAGCTCTCTATTTAACTTGCAATGTCTTTATTTATCTCTCTTTTTTTTTAAGTGTAATTACAGGCACAAGAGGCATTTCATCTCAGCTCTCTAGGTTCAAGGTGGCTACGCATCTGCAAACCTTGCGGGTGTCTATGGGCAATGGTGATCACTTAACATCAGGTGACCCAGTTGCTCGCTAGCCTTCCTTGTCGTAAAAAAAAATACAATGAAATAGGATTCTTATATGACAAAAAAATGGTATTTCCAAGTGATGGCGATAAACTTATTCTAAGCTGACGATATCGCGGGTAACAGATAGACGAAACATATTTGTTAACATATTTCTGCAAAAAGCCTTGGTTTAATTCTAGGCACACATAATAATAATAATAATAATAGAAATTTTTATTTACCTACACAAAAACACAAAATAATAATAATAATAGTTAAGCTCTGCACTGTGAGCTACAGTCCTCGCGAGCTCATTTTTCAACAAAAAAAATCGAACGTAATTAAATTATCAAACCTCCAGAACAGACATCTTGACATACGAATAAATTTTTGCCCAAGCTGAAACTTAGACGCTTCACTCGCGCTTCGCACTCACCCGAGGCCCTCTTGCGTAAGTATTTTGACACTCGTCATTGGATTGAAATGTCAGTTTTTTTACGACTGTGACAGCCAGCTGTTTCCGATAACAATTGTCAGCCCATACAAAATGAACACGATGCTGATTGCGAGCGAATTAGACAATAAGCATGAAAGTAACATTGACGATTTTATCTTAAAAGATTAAAAAAGATATCCTAAAAGATATTTCCAACTGTACCCAGGACCTCATAACTCAACGGTTTGTGATTCGTCGTGTGCATTTCCAGGGAATTAATATTGGGGAGGGCGCGTGCGTCGAATATCATATGAGTAACCTTTAAATTCTCGGGGGCGGTCGGTAATTTCATGCATGGAGATATTCGGTTCGCGGGTGTGCAAGGAATTAGAACTCTTTACATTAAAGTTAAGAAAAGCTGTTAGGGAAGTTTTGAGACTCAATTAAACGTATAAATACTATCAGTGTTCGCTCCGTCGTATTTCCGCGTGGATGGTAAAGACCAGAGAAAATGGAGAGACGACCTAGTAAAGATTGCGGGACCGCGGTGGATGCAGAAAGCACAAGACCAGTCTGAGTGGAGAGCCTTGGGGGAGGCCTATGTTCAGCAGGGGACGTCTTTCAGCTGACAGATGATGATAGTCATTGAATTAGCACGCTGAGTATGGTAAGCCAAGATATGCGGGTTCACCAGAAAAACTTTATCGCTTTCAAAATTTTAAATTATCTTCGCCATCTTCGCTCGCTGGTCGTGTTAAATGCGTAACTACTTAAACTCATTTTGCTGCGTCAAACGAGACGTCTTTCTAAAATCAGGTTTAGGTTTATGATTAAAAAGCTGCCATCTTCAATCTCGGCGAGAGTCTGCTTAAGTAAGCGGCACACTTGCTGCTATTAATTTATGTTTTATACTTTTCAAATTCTCACTAAAACACAGAAAAAAAAAAAACAAAAAACGCTAATCCCAGGAATCGAATCCTGATCTTCGACATTCCGTTTCGCGTGCCATAACCCCTACACTACGGCTAGCATACGGGTTATGGCACGAATGTCGAGGATCCGCGTTCGTTTCCCGGGGTCAGCATTTTCTGTTTTTTTTCTCTGTGTATTCATGTTTCAGTGAGTATTTAAAAAGTATAATTGATATTAAAACCGTAAAAATAAAAAAAATATAAAAATACAAAAAAAGATACTCCAATTTATGTTTTGTTGTATCCTTTTGAATTCGTTTTTTTTATGGAATGTATTGCTGGCTTGATTCCGATGATTGTCCTAAATCGTACTTTTTAACTCGCAAGCTAGTTTATTCGAGATGATTCTTGAAGAATTGGTTCAACTGTGTTAGAGATATTCTCCACAACTAATCGAAGTTTGTGCCAAAACTTGGAAACGCTAGAGAAAGATTTTCCAGCTTCCACTACTCCACGGGCGCAGCACAAAATTCCGTGGCGTTTGCCACTGATGAGTCGAAAATTACATCGACTCTGCTACATAATGAACAGTTTAAAATTTCCCTTCAACTTAACATTTCGCTCTGGGGTGTTTCTCGCACAATTTACTTCTACCGACTTTACGGGCAACGTCCTGAAAATTCAGTAATCGAAGCTCCAATTGACTTGCTAGCTTCAAAGTAAACAATTAATTAAAAAGATAACGTCGTTATTTAGAAGTTGCGGACTTGTTTTGAGGTAGAATCTCGCTATAGTATTTATATTTCCCTGATAAGTTAACAAGTAGCAGACATTCGTGGCGTATAAAACTAAAGGTATTGGTTTAGTTACTCTTTAATACATCTATACAACTTATTTCCAGCGGGGTCTATCCTGCATGCAGTTGTCTGGCATACCTATTGCTGAGTGCGCTAAGCTCATTTCCTTTTGAGTTAGAAGGAAAAATCCAGCACTGTACAGCATAGCAAGTCGCTCTAAGGCACGCGGTTGTTTTATGCGATAAACACTACATTAAACACGAAGCATTTTACATCAGGTAATCTTATTACTAAACACTGTTTCACAGGTTACCGCAAAAGTTGATCGGATGTATCTAACTCTTCGGTTTCCGCACAAAACAAGCGCGCTTTAGGTACCTACTCGTGCTGGATAGCCGAGCTGATTGGGTCACGCTACAGTTGGCCACTCCTGATATTTCCATTATGGCACATAAGATATCATTAACCACGTACCGTACTCGCGAAAGCTACTAATCATCTACGGCTGCGAGACGTGGACCATGACGCAGAGATAGGGAGAGACTGGAGGCGTTCGAGATGTGGTGCTGGCGAACGATGGAGGGGATTGTTTGGACCGAGAGAGTGGCCAATGACAGGGTATTGGAAAGAATTGGGGAGGGAAGAAATATTTTGCTTATGGTGGAGGATAGGACAGAGAAAATGGTGGGTCATTTGATAGGACACGACGATCTGATGCTAAAAATTAGAGAAGGAAAGAGAGGAAGAGGGAGGCAGAGGATAGAGATATTCAGGTCAAACGAAGAAGAAGACAGTCGTGTCGTATCAAGAAGTGAATGAACGGACTTGAAGCAACTGCAATAACTGCATCGACAAAAGTGATGGGAACTTATAAAATAACATGATGAAAACCTTTGTATGGGACTATTGAACATTATTCATTTTTGAAGAAGACACCCGTACAACTGTCCCACTTTTGTCAACAATACCATCGCAATGTCTGGCAGGCGATACTTCACAAGTTGCTGAATTAACGAGCGAATAATTTTATCTACGGTGAAATTTAGCTGAAGTTGCCGGCGACCGGGAACTTTCGCTTCTGATACGCATATTAAAGTGGGACTTGAGACGGGTCTGTCTGCCTTCGCTTATGATAATAACATTGCAAATAAAAAATACAAGTATTGTTACTTACTATACTGCACTAACTTTTTATACAACTTGGAAAGTGATTCGCAATACATTGGGGAGTTAGAAGGTTGAATGAATTACCAATCTTCATAGTACCCACTTCTCTGAAGTCTAAAACCGTCGAATTTTATCTATCATAGCTACATTACAGACACGAGTCAGCATAATAACACTGTAACCCTTTTACTTAACACTTTAACACTTTAACCTTCAACGTACTACACTTCTTAAGGGACGTGCATCTTTATTATTTGTCATTCAAAAAATAGCAAATAGTCATAATCAATTAATCATAATAGAGATCACGCAAATATTTATTACATTTTTTTCTAATCCAAGAAGCAATCACATTACCTAATCTATCTATAAAACAGTACCGTGACTGACTGACTGACTGACAGACAACGCACAGCCTAAACCACTGGACCTAGAGACTTGAAATTTGGCAAACATATACCTTGAGTATCCTAGAGGTGCACTAAGAAGGGATTTTTCGAAATTCCCACGGGATAGGGAAAATTTTTTCCCGTTTTGAAATATTTCACGGGGGCGAAGCCGCGGGGCATAAGCAGTTTAATTATAATGGCTTCTTTAACGCTTTCAGTCCTTTAGATTAGTAAATAAACTGTGTAGTGTCACTCTGCGGTACCTACCACGCCTGGCTTAGTGCAGGTGACATGGGAAAATGTACGTAGGAAATGTGTCGCAGTCCTATATTAATTACGTCATGTAATTAGGATTCCGTACCTCAAAAGGAAAAAACAGAACCCTTATAGGTTCACTTTGTTGTCCGTCTGTCTGTGTCTCTATCAAGACCCTTTTTCTCTGGAACGCGTGGAGGTAGCATGCTGAAATTAATATCAAATACTCAAGCTTGCGGTCCCTTGAAGCTGTGAAAAAATCAACCTTCTGAGTCAACACAATCAAAAGATACAGTCATTAAAAAAGTCGTTTCCATACAAATTGCCGTACTTTGAAAACCTAAAGGGTACTTCCAGTTGTCCTAGAAACTTGAAATTTGGTATGATGGTAGCTCTTATAGCACAACCACTCCGAAAAGTCTCAAAATCTTATGTCTGTCTGTAGATTTCGCAGACCAATATAAGTTGACCCCACACTGCATACATTTTGCTTAGGAGCAGGGCTCTGCTAACACTGGACTTCTTGAAACACTAGGGTAAAGCGTTAAAATCTTTCTACGGAACCCTCGTGCGCGAGTCCGACTCGCACTTGGCCGGTTTTTTTTTATTACAACTTATTCCAATAAACATCAAAATTTTCCGTAGAACTCAGAAACACCCGTAAGTAGGACTCTCAGCGCCACATTTAATAAGCCTTGCCGAATTCTCTCGGAACGTTCAGGGTATCAAAAACCGGTGTTTTAAAGTAAGTACGCACTCAAGTCGGAGATTTCCCTTTTGTATGAAATTTTCAATGATCCCTTTGATGTTGACCCAAGATACTTTGTGCTTGAGAATCACGGATTTGTTTCATTCGTGATGGATTTTAATGTATAGTTTGTGTACGTTAAACCACAATTTAGAGTAATTCCGCACTTTGTCAAGCAAGCAAGTCAATTTGTCTGTTAGAGTTTAATTAGGTATAGTTTCGATACTTTTACATTGAGTAGTTTCAATTTTAATATAGTTAGCAAAGTATAACAGTAAAATGTGACTCAAGAGATAAAATAAACCAATTAAGAATAAAAACATATTTTTTTATTAATTATTATTGATCCCTATCTTACCTGATGGTAAGTGAAGATGAGGCTAAAAGCGTAGACCACTGGTTCAGTAAGAACCAGGAATTGGGGTTGTCTAAAAAAATACCAATAAATAATAATAATAAATATCATGGAACAAATTGACACCAATTGACTTAGTCCCAAACTAGGCAAAGCCTGTACTATGGGTACTAGACAACGGATAAACAAACTTATATAGATAAATACATACTTATATACGTATTAAACATCCAAGACCCGAGAACAAACATTCGTATTCATCATACAAACATCTGCCCCGACCGGGATTCGAACCCGGGACCTCAAGCTTCATAGTCAGGGTCGCTAACCACTAGGCCATCCGGTCGTCTTTTAATATTTTTATTGTACAGAAAAGTCCATTATAAGAAACCAATTTCGCTATTTCCTCATATATATTATTTAGGCTGATGACGTCAGACTGGTGTCTGCTCTTCCACACAGCTGTTTATTCAATAAATTTGTCAGTAAGCGTATATTGAGACCCTGCTTTAGTTTAGTTTTAATCTGTTGTGAATCGTTAAACTGTCATTGTCACTGTCACTGAACTATCAAACGTCAATAACAACTGTCAAGTTACCAGTCCAAATCGAACTTAGCAGCATAAAACGCGGGTAAATAGTGATGAATTCTTGTACTCACGCCAATAAAGTACAATTCGGACCGCTATGTCATAGTTGTCAACGGCTGTGAAGGGCAAATGAAGGTCATTGCTTATTATGTATATGTTAAATTAATTACATCATATTAAAATGAAAAAAAATACTGGAAGCCGTTCAAAAAGCATTAATCTCGAAATGGTTTTCGATTTACAATACATTGCAAAAAAATAGACAACCCCAAATGGTAACCAGATTTCATGCCGGATCACAACGAATATCATTTTTCGACATTTCTAAAATATGACATTTGACGTAATGTTGCCGTCTAAATATCTGCTTATTGTACCTTTTTTTATATCAATAGCATAGTAAATAAAACATGATTTTGATATGACGCATTTAGTATGTTGACTTACTTAATCAGTAAATCCAGCTTAGGCAATATTTTTCGGAACGTTTCGGAAAAAAAACCCTATAATAACCTCACAAAGCGATTTGATAAGCAATCATTGTATTTCTATACACAGATTTGGGGTTACAAAAGAACAAAATAATAGAGAAAAGGTAGCAAGTTAACAAATGAAAGCTCGACAAAAATCTGTTTCATCACGCAATAACTCAAATTGATAAAGTTAGGTGTACTGTACATATCAACACATCACAATCACTTCGGTGTAAATAAGTTGTTTCTGCTACGTCGCAAATCGCAAACGTCACCAGGCCAACATTAAAATCACTCCGTTACTCTTTATTGCCGTTTCCGAGTGTAACAGGTAACGAGAGGCAGCGTTGTAATAACCTAACCTATATATAATAAAAACCGCATCGAAATCGGAGAGTCCATGTGGGAGCTATGATGTCACAGACAGAAACACAGATACAGAGGTCAAACTTATAACACCCCTCTTTTTCGTCGAGGTTTAAAAATGGCCAAGCCGAATATTGATGAAACTTAGCTAAAACCATTTCGATTAAACTAGCTATCAATTTAAAATAAAGCCTTCTGCGTTTTTTGATCCACAAAGTCGCAGCTACAGGCTAGAGAATTAAAATGTTCAAGATATTTCAGCACATTGTGTATACAAAACACAAAACACACAGGGCGGTAGCGGGTCGGGCGCGGGTCGGATCGGGCTTGGGTCTGGTCGAACGTGGGTCAAGTCGGGCGATGGTCGGGTCGGGCCTTGCTCATATATTTCTGCATGACCCCAACCCACGATGTGTTGTTGTTAAGAAATCAATCATGAACAAATCAATCAATCAAATAAACGGATAACGATTTTCATTATCAAGCTATGCGATGTCACTATGACGTTTACTGTGAAAAGGTTCCATGGTGGGTCAGCAATTAATAATTTCCTCGACCGTACATCTTAATGACTTACAGGTTACAGACTTGTTTCCAAGGTGCTAGGACTTATAAATTATGGGTAACGTATTATAGCTTAAATTGTCTATGTCTGTCTGTGTCACAATGTCGATAAAGTTAAAACACCCTATAGAGAACAATCATTAAAATTAAATGTAGTCGCTTAAAACCCATAACTCTCACCCATCGCCTTACGACACGAAATGTATTTCACGAACACCAAGTCCGTAATAAAGCATAAATTAGAATTGATATTGTCGTAAAGTTGTTTACGGCCGAGGGGCTAGGTGCGTGCCTATTGAATATTAATATTCGAGAAACTTTTCTTTTCAAACGATGTGATAACTTCGGGGTAACTTAAATGTTTAACCGCGCTTTGGATGTTTTTTATGCGCATCGGTAAAAGTGTGTGCGTTGTAGTTTCCGAGAAAGCGTAAAAAACGGAACCCTTATAGGATCACTTTGTTGTCTGTATGTCAAGACCCTTTTTCTCTGGAACGCGTGGAGGTAGCATGCTGAAATTAATACCAAATACTCAAGCCTGCGGTCCCTTGAAGCTGTGAAAAAATCAACCTTCTAAGTCAACGCAATCAAAAGATACAGTCGTTAAAAAGGCTATTTCCATACAAATTGCCGAAATCCAAAACCTAAGGGGTACTTCCAGTTATCTTAGAAACTTGAAATTTGGTATGCAGGTAGCTCTTATAGCACAACCACTCAGAAAAGTCTCAAAATCTTAAATTTTTATGTCTGTCTGTAGATTTAGCAGACCAATATAAGTTGACCTCACGCTGCGTACATTTTGCTTAGGAGCAGGGCTCTGCTAACACTGGACTTCTTAAAACACTAGAGAGTTTTTTCTCAAAAATGACCTTCGAAGTGGTCAATATAAACTGAACCTTTTTTTTTTTAAATCCAAAAACTGAGTCACTAAAAAAAAACAAATAATTATCGAACCCGCACACAAAATTTTATGAGAATCGGTTTAGAAATACGAAAGCATTTTGATCAAGCTGAAACTGGAACACTTCACACGCCCGCTCGTTAAGTACATCAGTCGGATGTCATCAAAAGCCTACATAAACTTGGAAGATGCTACATTTTCCAGTCTCATAAAAAACTCTTAACTCCTTCTTAAACGGGATTACAGAGCGAACAAAACTAAAAAAAAAATACTAAAACATTAAAACTTTTCGAATCACTCACCTATCATTAGCGCGCATTCATCATAAACTTCGCTGGTCAGACAGAGGTCACCAGATCCTCCAGAAACGCTTTAAACTTTGATCATCAACGATTTATTTCTTTCTTCAAAGACATCCGCGAACAGGGATGGAGCGATAATTGGTGTTCAGAAAACTTCGACAGTTGGAAACGGCTGCCACAGCGATTATTGCAGACAAAAAGCGTTAAATGCATTGGCTTTGATGGATCGCTTGAGGATATTGATAGTTGATAACCTAGATTGGAGTGTTACATCTGTTCTAACAACACCCAGCGGTATTTCATTTTCCGTCGCCACTACGTTCTCATTCCTAAATACAGTCAACCAAAATGTCACGTAAGCAGGTCAACGTTTCACAAAAAACCTGCAAATTCTTTTAAAAGTCCGTACCTTTCGTAAATTATGAGCCGTGAAGGGCGACCAAGTTTTCTATCTTTATGCTCCCCTTGAGACCAAGACCACAGTAAATTCCAAGTAAATCATCTATTGACACCGTGCCGAATTTGCGCACACCTAAGCCTTTTAAGCCCCTACGCAAATAGAGGGGTGTTAAAAGTTTGATTTTGATTTCAGACACAGCTTTTTTTTAATCGCAAGTTAGAAAGCTCATGAACAAATTTTTATGACAAATAAGGAGTTCCTATATTATTATCGATAAACTCAATTATCGATGCTTCTTCGGTATACTAGTGAGATCGCCTTCAGCATTGCGTGTATTTTTTTTTGTTAGTATTGTTCTGAAGACGAGTATGAAGTTCACACAAAGCTTGTTTTAAATGATCTCTAAGTTATAGCTAGAGTGTAGCATTGCACTACGAAATAGTTAATATTATCTCTTTACTCAAACCTCTTTAGATTATTACATTATTGTTTTATTTCATTTTTACACTTTTATTAAATACATATTTTTACATACAAAAGTTTGAGTGATCACTTGTATATGGAACAAGCATCGATAATTGAGTTTACAGATATAGAAACTCCTTACCTGACATAAAATTTTGCACCGTGGATTCCTATGTCTGCTCATAAAAAATTTCGCACATAAATTCCGAAAATTTCACAAGTGCTAGCCTGGACCCTGCCCGAGAGGTCAAGGTCAAATCACTGGGCTACCACGATTTGTGGGAGTTCAAAAGTTTCTTCATCTCCTGGTCAATTATATCGCACTTCAATGAATTTTGCTCGCATTTTACGAACTGGTGGTTATGTGTTGTAAGAACAATTTTTTTTTTTCACTTATTTTTTTTTTAATGATAGAGTGAGATTTCTTTGTGTAATTTGTCTGTGGTTACGTATTGTAAGATCTGATGTAACTTGTTTTTAGAAAAAATGACTTTGTGCCAAGTTTCTTGCGGCGCATTCTTCTTGGCAATCATGGTTTTTTCCGAAAACGCTGGTAGACTCAAAAAAATGACACGTAAAAGAGTATTTAACTGCTTGCTGGATAAAATTTACAATTTCATGTAGGTAGATCTCTTACTCGTTTAATATTGTGGTAAGATGTAGGTTAAGAGAACTCGTAACGACATCAATATTAATACAGCAACTTGAGATCGGTTCCTGAGGGACCCCGTTATTGTGTTCCGACAAGTCCCTGATGAGTACGGGTTAGTAACATTTTCTGATATTTATAAACGGATGATCGCTTTGAGACATTACAAAGTCCAATATTTCAAAAACGGGTGAACCGATTTCAATGAAACCATCTCCATTAAACTAGGTTTTGATCGAAAAAAACCGCAACGAAATCGGTCCACCAGTTCGGGAGCTACTATGCCACAGACAGATACACAGATACAGAGACAAAGATATACAGATACACTTGTCAAACTTATAACACCCCTCTTTTTCGTCGGGGGTTAAAAAATATGGGAAAATTGATTTGGAAAAATTTATTACAATACAATATAAATTTTGTTGACTGAACACCACAAAATAGTACCTACAAGGAGATTACAAAAAAAAACAGGTAAGGTAGACTTAAGGTAAGGTCTTATCGCCTTGAAATAATTAGATAATCTGAGTTACTTTCCATACACTAAAACAGGTGTGTCTAGAAGGAATCAAAGCATACTTATGTTGATGCCACGCCACAAAGATGCCTCAGTGTGCTTGAGAAAGTGCTGAAATAATACCCTCACGGAATAAGAAAAAATGGCGTGACCTACCAATATTAACTCTGTTTACGAAAAATAACATGCGAAAACGTCAAACAAGCAGTGAAATTTTTGAATTATTTTGTTATTTTTTATTGTTTTTTTACATTGCGTCAGTCAACGTCAAATATTAACTTGCGTAACTTCCACTGTGTAATTTTTAACCGATTTCAAAAAAGGAGGAGGGTCTACATTTGTATTTTTTTTTTCTTATATTACTGCACAAATTGTCGAGCACACTTTCGTGAGTATGTATTAGTCGAGTTCCAAACATAAGGTAAGATAAGGTGAAATTGGAAGAGCGTGCCATGGTTTTGTCCTTGTTTGATTAATCTTTCAAAAATTAAACTACAAATTGACTTTTTTTATACAGACAAAGCCGCGGGTAACAGCTAGTAGGTAATCACAGGTAACGTTGGAACTTTATCACTTTTCCTAATTTCAGATGTCGATTTGAAAATTCAAAACCAGATGGAGCGATCACAATTAAGAACATCACTACTTAACTGACCCAATTCAATGGCTTTAGCTTAGCTGGCAAATGAAACTGGACAAATGATTGGCAAGAGCTGCGCTAGCCCGGATCGGTGGCAGTTGACAGTATTCGGGCAATGATAGATGTCGAGTATCCATCTTGACTAGATTAGATTAGATTATTTATTTCTTCAATGTACATAATTACAATGTGGTCACAATAAAGCCACAATTAGGACGACTTACGCGAACCTCCTATTCCTATACGGTTTAAAATGAAATAAAAACTGGACAATCGCGTCCTTAACTTGCGTACGGATGGGTTTATCATCAAATTGCCGACACATGTTTCACAGCTGTTTCATTTCATCGCATTTTCATTTCATCGAAAGCTATTTTCTGACTTTTTTTTTCAACCTTTTGATTTTAAAACTAACCTAACCTATACAACAAACAATAAAATTATCCTGAAATCGTCCTGATTTTAGCAGAAAATAGATTTCGATGAAATGAAACAGTTATGAAAAGTTTGTCGACGATTCAGGGACTCAGCGGTGGTATCGCATAACTACATTATTAATAATGTTTTTATTTGTGTTTACAACCAACAAATAATTTTATTTACACACGCAAGAAAAATCCTGTAAATAATCATTGCGTGCGGTAGGTATGTTATATTGTATATTTCTAAACAGCACAATTTGCTTTAATGTGGTTGACTGGTAGAGATCGCTCCGTAGCGATAATTCCGCTAATTGCAGTCTTGTATTTTCTCTGTAACTTTTTACTGTCCTTTTTGTTATCATGGTGTTCAATAAAGAGTTCCTGTATTTTATTGTATTGTGATGTTTATTCGTACTCGTAATTATAACATAATATTTCAAAAACAGGTAAACCGATTTTAATGAAACTTAGCTAAGAACCACCTCGATTAAACTAGCTTTCGATTAAAAAAAAAACCGCATCGATATCGGTCCACCCGTTTGGGTGCTATGATGCCACAGACAGATACACAGATACACAGGTCAAACTTATAACACCCCTCTTTTTCGTCGGAGGTTAAAAATAGTACCTATACCTACTTTTTGATATAAGTGCGGAAAGTATGCCATTTTGTACGAGTACCGAGGAGTCTAGGCCCGAGCCGCGAGGGTGTCGAGACTCGGGACGAGTGAAACGACACAACTGCAAGTGTACCAAACGACGTTTTAAGTACATTTGCGAAAAAAATGCTATGAAACTAAAGGCGGTGAGCCAGGCGCGAGCGAGAAATAGTGCGAATAATCCAACTTTCCGCACGATACATAGCCACAAAAAGTATCACATTTTGAGCAACCGTATTAAGAATAATATGTAAGCTTAAGAAAAACATGCGGTCTGATCTCTGCTTCCGTAAACTTACCTATTAAAACAGTGTACCTACCGAATTGAGAAATTTGAAAATTCTTTGAAGGTTTATAAACGATAAGTCTTCGCTTGGTTTTCTGATCAAACCAGACAAATGTATGTACCTTCTTTGCCGACTATGATTTTTGACAACTGTACGTGTATTGTGATCCAACTTACATATCCATACCAAATTTCAAGTCAAGACCACTGGAAGTGGGTAAAATTTTACTTGCAAAGCTTGTTAATACGTTGGTACGCGCTTAGCAACTACAGCCGTTGTAACAATAGAAATTCTATGGGTCTGGTTCACCACCGGTGAAAGCGTTAAAATATGTATTTCCAGTCGTGAAGCCGTGATAGCCTGGTGGTTTGACCTATGGTCTCTCAAGCGGTGTCGTGGGTTCAAACCCCGGCTCGCACCTCTGAGTTTTTCGGAATTTATGTGCGGAATTACATTTGTATTTTGTCATGAGCTTTTCGGTGAAGGAAAACATCGTGAGGAAACCTGCACACACCTGCGAAGCAATTCAATGGTGTGTGTGAAGTTCCCAATCAGCACTGGGCCCGCGTGGGAACTATAGCCCAAGCCCTCTTATTCTGAGAGGAGGCCTGTGCCCAGCAGTGGGACATAAAAAAGGCTGGTGATGATGTATTCCCAGTACCTACAGGTCAATAGTTTTCCTATAACTGAATTTAACCATACAGTTGTAGCTTTCCGCAAACCAAAATCGTTTTTATATTCAAAATTATCTCCAAGCGTCGATCAATTCAATACAATTTCCTTCGGACCACTTTTCCAGGGAAACGTCACGGAAAATAGGACTGAATTTTTTCTTATTCACGCAAAAGCTCGGTGGAAATAAAAATTCAATTCCCGGAGCTGTATTCAATAGTGTTGCTTCGAACATGTTCTAGACGCCACCGGTACAGTACGTGTTAAACTTAAATGTGCCTGGTATGAAGTCAGTCATTTAGTATTTATTATTATTTATTTATTACCAAAACAATTTCACAGCATTACAGCAAAGCCAAGCGCTATGAAATTAAAATAAAACAACACACAAATCACATTATCATCACCGGCCTATGGGCACTGGCCTCCTCTCAGAATGAGAGGGTTTTGGCTACAAAGCCTACGTGGGCCCAGTGGATTGGCAACTTCACACACGTCTTGTGCATATACAGCCTAAAAATATATTATATCGTACAAATGCGAGAATTCAAATGTTATTGGTTCCTGAGCACTATTCACGTGTGTGATAAATACGTACACCTATGGATATGCAAATTAACACAAATTAGAATACGGTAATTAGGTATGTTTTCTTTCGTGACTACATAAGAAGTTGCTATACTTCTAGGACACTCAAATACAGCGTTTCACTTCTTCATTTTGCGTATTGTTATTTTTCAGTAATGTAATGTACAATTTGCATGTTAATCACTCTAACTTTTCACGTTTCATGATGTACATTTTACGACGTATCTATTTTGGGTATGTACATTTTGCTTGTTATACACATTTTACGTGTACTTCGCATGTTGCGTGTTGCTTATTTTCAGCCGAAGCCACAGTATGAAAATTGTGGCAGCCAAACAAGCAGAATCTCACCATAAGTCATTCTTAACCATTTTGGTATGGAACCTTAAAAAATAACAGAAATGTAAATATTGAGTGTGTATTTAAAAAAAAATACTTCCTTAGACCTGGTCTGAAAAATCTCTTGAAATAACACTCGTCGTTGCAGAAAATATTACTAAATATGATTGTGCATTTGAACTCTTCAGTGAGACTGTTCGTCGTTTGCATTTCAACGCGATGTAGACGCACCATTAGACCATAATTCTTTTATAAGCTTTTTTTCCTTGCTCTTCTGAACCCGCTTAATGAAGCGCAGTTGTATTCTTTCTTAAAGGGAGGGGAGATAAAATTCTGAACATGCGCGAAAACGTTTTGAAAAATCAAATCTTTGTCAAAATTTGGTGAGGATTCGAACATCACTAAGAACATACCAGAACTACTCATCACAGGTACATATTGGAGAAAGTGAGAGCTGGAAGGTAGAGGTCGAACACCCGACAACTATCTGTTTCACGGATGGTTCAAGAAGGAAAACGACCCAACTAGCCGGAGCGGGTGTAATTATACCCAAACTAAGAGCAAGAGAGTCATCACCACTAGGCAAATACGCCAGTGTCTTCCAGGCAGAAATATATGCGGTGACAAAATGCACCCATATGATACAAAAAAGCCTAAGGGAGGGACAGGATGTGGGATCGGTGGTGATATACTCGGACAGTCAGGCAGCATTAAAAGCGATGAAGAAACCAATAATTAGCTCCTCACTGGTAAGGGAATGTAGAGAGGCGCTTAATGGACTGAGCGACCGCACAAAGGTTACGGTGGCCTGGGTACCGGGACATCAGGGAGTAATGGGCAACGAGAAAGCAGACGAACTCGCCAGGGAGGGAGCTGGAATGAAATTTATAGGCCCAGAACCAGTACTTCCAATCTCAGCGGACCAGCGGACGTCACTAAAGGAGTCATGGACAAACTCAAGGAGCAGGAAGCAAACGCAGAATGGAGACAGGATGCGGGCTGCCGCCAGTCAAAGATGATGATGGGTAGTATCAACCAAAGAAGAACCAGGTATCTACTAAACCTAGATAAGAGTAGCTTAAGACTTATGACAGGTATAATAATGGACACAATGTATTAAACAGACACCTAAGTATCATGGGAATTAAAAGCGACTCCTCCTGCCCACACTGTGGGAAGGAGGAGACGAGCAAGCATGTCTTAGCCGAGTGCTTCATGTATGCGGCTGCGCGACGCGAGGCATTCGGAAGCAATGAGCTGAGAGAAGACGAACTTAAGGATGTCAACCTAAAAGATGTTTTTATGTTCAGCAGGAGAACGAGGAGACTCGAGGAGAGATGCTGCGTGAGAGCGCCGCCGGGGCAGTAACTGTCGGCTCCAAACCACGGGAAACTGGGCTGAATGAACGCACAAGACGATCGACAGCCCGCCTGATCCAGCCAGGCGTCCCCACACATCATCATCATCATCACTCATAACAGGAAAAAGATGTCACTATGACCATTGATGATGATGATGATGACTGTGTGGGGACGCCCGGCCGGATCAGGCGGGCTGTCGATCGTGTTATTCGTGTTGGACGTTCATTCATTTTTAAGCAAGCCGCAAAACAAACGAAAAATAAAATCACAACGCTATTCGTAAAAGCCTAGTCCTCAATCTGATCATCCGCCTACTTATTCAAATCTCGCATTTTTAATACCACCACAAAAAGCCCTGACGCCTCTCACAACCCACAATTATCCCTAACTGTCAAAATTTCAACAATTCCTCGGTTACCCACATTAAACCCTCACAAACCAAGTAACAGAGTTGCGAAGAACACTTTAATACCAAAATGACTTTGCCAAAAGCCCTATAAAAAATCCCTTCGAGTTGTTTAAAAGAATGTCTCAGCGTTTGACGGGAATGTTGATAAATTTACCCCCACTCTCGGGAGAAGCCCCAAGAATTCACCTTTGTCATAAAATTTCCCCGCGCGCTTTAAATACTATCGTTTGACGGCGCAGTGGTGTTTTTGTTTCTTGTTTCGCTGATGTAAGGTGACCCGAAACTATTTTGTAAAAGGATAAGATTACAAGTATATTTTACGTAGTTTGCGTCGACGAGTTTATGGGCTGTAGTATCCACCAAGTTGAGTAACACTGACTCGAAGAGGCGACCCGGCAGACCTAGAAGGCGATGGCGGGATTAACTGGACTACTTCTTGAAGGACTGGCAAGTAGATAAGAAAGGCAGGGAGCAGTGGAAGTGTTTGGGGGAGGCCTTTACTCAGCAGTGAAACAGACCGGCCTCCTCGTGCAGTCTTCATCTCCTTGAGAAGGTTCGCAAATATTTGCGAACCAAAACCTAAAAGCACTTGTGGGGTATTTTCTATTGTCTTATTTTCTTATTTAAGTTTCTTAATTCTGCTTTCAGATCATGGATTATCCTTATGACTATGAAATTGATGGTAAAAAGCTTCCTCTGCGGGCCATGGTTCAACTGCGTCCAGGAAACCTTACCCACATATTCCTTAGACCACACATTTTTCAATCGCACCAAGACAGGATATTCGCTATAATTGTTTTACCCAGGAATATCCCTCGCCCTATCAACTTTTAATCTCTTCTCTCTTTGATGAACACTCCCCTTGTAAATTTTGCGGGTGGTAGGACCTTGTGCGAGGTCCGTCCGGATCGCTACCATAACTTTATGTTATTTGTTTTAGGTCACCAGTATATTCCTTCCGAAAATTTGAATCCCTTGAAACAATCTTCTCACGTGTGTAATGTCTAAACGCTGACATTGCCAAAACCCACCTCGCCAAAAGAGCAAGAGTGAAAGCCATTAAAAAAAGGCAAAATAAGGCAAGAAACGCCACTTCGCTGTCAAAGTGCAAATGGTATACCGCAACAGGTTGCCTTTTACCGTCCTAATTAGATATCAGACGAGTTAATATTCATAGAATTATCATGGCCAGAGAGGGTTTAGGGTTTAGGCATCGCATATGCGTCTGGCTCCCCCGATTTCATTTATTATGGACATGTTAAGCTGGGTTTACGACCGCCAAAGCAAAAGTCAAAAGTTACCGCAATCGAAACAACGAGCGAAATGAAACCTCATCTCCTACTACTCAAAGTCCTTGAACTAACTATTGGGTGCTGCTATATCCTCATCCTAAAGTTCACCATATGACTTAGTTTTAAGGTTGTAATTGGGGTGTAGGATGTTTGCTGGGACTTTTGTCATAGTGCTAACATTTGCGAAGTGCTTGGATGACCGAAATATGATGTTTAAGTGGGTTGGGTCTTGTATTGTTCGGTGTTGGCAACTAAAATAATTCATTCGTGAGTGTAACATTGAATTACACTTCACATGTTTTTCTGATCAACCTAATATCCCTTGAGAATCTGCAGATCATGTTCTAAGTGCCGTTATCTTAGCATTACTAAATATTATAAAACAATGTCCCCCGCCGCATTTGCCTGTTTGTATCAACGCGATAAACTCAAAAGTGCTAAAACAATTTTCACTAATCGACGTAGGTATTCAAGAAAGAGGAAAATTTTATGTGTTAATTTAAAACGTTGCGTGTAATTTGATTGAAAACTTTAAATATTTCGATGAGAGTTTCATTGAAAACGAGCCTGAATTTATGAATGTAACCAAACAATGTATGGTGGATTGTTCTTCCTTTGGTTAAGATAGGATTAAGTCATAGATAGTTGGTAGTATAGTTCCTATGCCAGTTGGCACAATGGAGCGACCTCATCGCGTGGCAAAGCGATGAAGCTCTTTAAATTAAGATTTAAAAATATATATATATAGTGTACAGAGGGTCGAGCACGACTTTACGAATGCTGCGTAATGAAAATCGAATAGTAAACGTTGTCGAGTTTGTATGACGTTTGGAACAGCGCCCGCCCGTGAGCGTATTTGGAACTAAAATTTAGTATGAGGTTTCTCGATCTCGATACGATAACCGTAACGTTACGCGGCATTCGTAAAGTCGTGCTCGACCCTCTGAAAAGCTTACTATACTTACCCATTTTAATGTTTAAAAAAAGGTCACATAATAATATGGCAATCCATTCAGACGAAACGGTATTACTCCTTATCAAATTAAACTCGACCATTGCTTCATAAGTTCATAACAATAACAAGTAATTAATAAACAGGTGTTAACATAATTAAAAAACCGTTTACATACGACTTAATCAGTTATTAAACTTCGGTTAAAATTCAGGAGGGGTCGCGAACTCTCTTTCTTAATATGAATAAGCAGTTGTTAAGTAATTAGCGTCACGGTAAATATTTACGATTTATTAACTTCAGGGAAGATATCGTCATAAGATATGATACCTAACCAAACTTAGTGATATTTAGCCGAGCGTAAAATGACCTATGAAAATGAAAACAAACAGATTTCTTTAAAATTCT
Source organism: Clepsis dumicolana (assembly GCA_963691665.1). Classification (NCBI taxonomy): domain Eukaryota; kingdom Metazoa; phylum Arthropoda; class Insecta; order Lepidoptera; family Tortricidae; genus Clepsis; species Clepsis dumicolana. Next base: position 16,418,826 of record OY829507.1, on the reverse strand, counting down.
TGCACAAATACCTACCAGATAGAATCATCATCATCATCACCAGCCTATTTACGTCCCACCGCTGGACACAGGCCTCCTCTCAACATGCGAGGTCTTGGACTGAGTGATCGAATCAATGCCACACTTTTCAGTAATTTGAAGTCATCACTTTTATAGCAATATTCACTGTTTTACACACTTACATTGTTATTTCAAAATCTTGCTAAAAAATTTGAGGTTTCGTTTCAAATTAAAAGCCGAGAATTTTTCACCCCTTCACTGAAATGAATGATTTTATTCAAGCACTTAATATATTAATCGAATCCCCTAATTCATTCTTGGTTCCAAGTTTTCGCGTCATTAAACAGTTTATGATGAGGTTAATGACCTATTTGGAGCGGCATATTCGAAGCAACAGATTTTACAGAGGGTCGAGCACGACTTTACGAATGCTGCGTAGCGTAAAATCGAATAGTAAACGTTGTCGAGTTTGTATGACGTTTGGAACAGCGCCCGCCCGTGAGCGTATTTGGAACTAAAATTTAGTATAAGGTTTCTCGATCTCGATACGATAACTGTAACGTTACGCAGCTTTCGTAAAGTCGTGCTCGACCCTCTGATCATACGGATGGTTAGCAAAGTATATTCGTTTCGTGTGGCTTCGCGGTGTACTTACCTCAAGACAATGTAATGATTTTTCAAAACTGCAAATGCGACTCAGAGTTAGTTACCGTAGCTAGTCCATAAAATACGTACTTAGCTACCAAGTCTTTAAGCCCTGTTTTCACAATACAAGTAAAATCATCCGAATGGCAATACAATGCGTGTTACTAACGTAGATGTTATGTGACAGATCACTCAAGACCCGCAATGTATTGCTGCTCGGATGATATTGTGAAAACACGGCTTTAGTATATCGACGGTCCCTGCGAATAACCGTGTAAGAGCTATTACACAATTTTTTTGTTTATTGCATAATATCGTTTGTCTATAACGCACGTCCTAATTTTTTGCCTTGGAAAAATAATGATAAATAACCTATTTGAAGTTAACTTTAATGTTTGTTCTACGGAAAACACAAATGCGGAATACGCAGGAAAAAAAATACTAAACCACCGGTACACACATTACCTCGTCTATTTGGAACAATAAGAACGCGTGTCATCATACGGAGCATCCTGCGGCTTGTGCAAACTACTTTGCACATTTATTCGTGTAATTTTTTCTAATGTAAGTTTTCGTATTGTCTCATACAATATTATGCAAGCAAATCGAATTGCTCGTGTAATAATAGCCTATTATTGTTCCCTTTATGAAGTTTTACATTAGCGTATTGATCTAATACCTAGTCGAGCGCTTATCGTTATAACACGAAAAACAGTGTAAAGTTCTTTTACATAAAATTTACAAATAAAATTTTACAAGAATAAAAAAATAATACGATTTTCTCACATTTTCTCGGAAACCCATATTACGTATTTTTTATTTAGGGCATAAATACATTTGATTATTAATTTGCATTGTTTACCATATACATTGTTTTAAATTTAATGTATCAGGTGAAGAACGATTCAACTTTTTTCGTATTTTATTTTTCCTGTAAAGTTGGTGTTTTGCTAATACACGTTTATTCGCGGGGACCGTCGATATTATCTAAATGTTCATTCGATGTACTTACTGATTCTAATGTGGTCACAGCGCTCTCACAGCAGGCTTTTACGGTCCCAGCTAAGAGCTGTGTTCAATAATGCTTTGTCTGAACCTTTCTCAGATGCCGTTACGTGTTACTTAGTAATAATTGCCACATTTAAATAAATAAATGACTGTTTACTTAGTGAGTGAAAGAAAAGGATCACTAGAATTGTTGGTATTGGTTCAAGAATGGGATTATGTACTAGTAGAACGATTTTTCTTGTTTGTAAAATTCGAACTGATTTGTATACGTATGATTGATGATACGTATTTCGGTCCCTTATAAAATACTAAACTAAAGTTACCTACATGTTGCATAAAAATAAGAATTAGGTAGGTACGTGTAAACTTTGCAATGTCATCAATGTTATTTTATTATTACGAGTACAAGCTTGCATTGCACCGTTCGTATGTATGTATGCAAGATGTCCATCAAATCTTGCAACTGAATTTTAAAACGGTTATCCTCAGCCGATTTAGATGAAATTTGGTATACTTATGTAAATCCGGTGACAATACAATAATCTGTTAGTCATATCACTACCAGGTCAGGATCGTCTCCACAGGAGGGAACTCTTCAACTGTTAATGGCATCGACTTGAAATTTCGTATGGATGTGTAGGTTTGATGACAATACAAGTACAGACAACAAAAAACACGCTTTTAACATGAAACTGCACTGGGTCGTGCGCTCACAAAGGAAGGACATATATAGGTACATGATCCGTTTTATTTCACTATAACAAAATGTACAGTCGGCAAAAGAAGCTTGAATTAAAAATTATTTTTTTAACAGAAAACTCATTAAGTACCTAGTGATTAATGTTCACATCCCTTTTCCTTAAATTCTATGAAGAGAAATAACGTGGAACAATAAAAAATATCATCATAAAAAAGCCGTGATAGCCTAGTGGTTTGACCTACCGCCTCTCAAGCAGAGGGTCGTGGGTTCAAACCCCGGCTCGCACCTCTGAGTTTTTCGGAATTTATGTGCGAAATTACATTTGTAATTTATCATGAGCTTTTCGGTGAAGGAAAACATCGTGAGGAAACCTGCACACTCCTGCGAAGTAATTCAATGGTGTGTGTGAAGTTCCCAATCCGCACTGGGCCCGCGTGGGAACTCTATAGCCCAAGCCCTCTAATTCTGAGAGGAGGCCTGTGCCCAGCAGTGGGACGTAAATAGGCTGATGATGATGATGATGATGATGAATAAAAAATATTAAATGACCAAAGCCGTGCTACAGAAGTTACTATAAGGACAAGACAATAAGAACTTGATATCTTTAATAAAAAAAAAATACATTTTCTACATGTCAAACATAATCAAAGGGCTCCCGGATTCTGGTTCCCGAACTCATACTGAAGACGTCAACGGGCTATCACGTTATCAATTTGAACTTGACAAAATCCCCGACATTTTAATTTCAAAATGTCATATCTCGAAAACGGCTGAATCGATTTTGATAAAATATGTCTAAGAACCGTCCCTAGAAAACTTGCTTTCAAAGAGCTACGGTGCCACAGACAGACTCACAGACACAGACAAACAGCGGTCAAACTTAGGTATAACAGCCAACTGACGACCGGATAGCCTAGTGGGTAGAGACGCTGACTATGAAGCTTGAGGTCCCGGGTTCGATCCCCGGTCGGGGCAGATGTCTGTATGATCAATACGAATGTCTGTTCTCGGGTCTTGAATGTTTAATATGTATTTATTATAAGTAGGTATCTATATAAGTACGATTATCCGTTGTCTAGTAGGTACCTACCCATAGGACTTAATTTGGGACTAGGTCAATTGGTGTAAATTTCGTCCCATGATATTTATTTACCTAGGTTCTTAATAATTACATAATAAGGAACCGTATCAGTTCGAGAAAAACGAGAATGCACTTACAACGCCATCTGTGCGGCCAAAATAGAATTGCGTTAAGCGTTCGTTCAGTATGTAGAGCAACAAAGCACTAATCAGCCAACAGTGGTTGTCGTTTGTTGATAATCTAACAGGTGGCGCTGTCAAGACATTCCAATCAAATTCCAATGAACAGAAAACGAACAAAAAATTGCAGATAGAATTGTAAAATTAATATTTCGCTACTATCTAGCATCTCCGTTTATAACAAACTAGATTGATAATTATTACAATAAAACCCAATCGAATTCTATTGTCTAAAATGTTCATTTGCCGCGACATCTGTTGCACGCCTTTGATAGCTATGTAGCGGCTAGTGCGACTAGAGACAACTAGTACGTAACAGTTTTCGTGAAATCCGATAGATGGCGCTGCCTGTACCAAATCAAAAACTGTTTTTATTTTAAGAAGAGACAAAAGTATTTTAAATTTTAAACCCTTCTACCACCCATATAGCTTCTAAGAAAGATCCATCAAAGATCTAAATCACAACATACCTGATCATCGCTGGTTGGTGAATCCCAGAAATCCTCAATGTTCTCCGGAAAGTCAGTTTCCTTTTCAGGATCCGGACTCAAGCATGGTTTTCTAGTCTTAAAGACTAAAACCATGCCTCCATCTTCCTCCTCCGGCCTCCAAGCTCCGCACATGGTCGCAACAGTCCTGGTTTTAGTCATGTCCGTTGCCAATTTAATTTTTTTCACCGGATTCTCTTCCAAAACCAGATCGCTTTTTGTTTTAGACGACTCACCAGCCATTTTGATGTAATTTTGAAAATAGAACGCGGGTCTTAAGAACTTAAATGCAGTAAAGTTGGTAACTCTAAAGGTTAAAGGATTAAATATTTTCTTTATGAATTTTAGCATTTGACTGCTTTAACTTATTATAAACACGCTACCTATTAAACAGGTTCTTTTTTATCTAATATTACCGTTATTATTTCATAAGAATAAACAATATTATGCACTAAATAAACAATTTGGAAACCGCATTGTTTTAACACTAATTATTTACGCTTGTTCTTAATATTTACGCCACTAAGTAACTAGACTAATTTTAAGAATAAGTACACTCACACTTCACTAACAATTATAATATATTTTCACATAAAAATCTAAAGAATCATTATAGTTTACATAAAATACCGACGGATTTTAGGTTATACGATCGCTTCCGAAAACGTCAAACAAAAATCAGCTGTCGCGTGAAGGTGACAGCTGTCACACAATTTTTTTCCAGTTTAAAGCAAAGAAGTTGACGTTCACACAGCCACATCAAAATAAATTTTAAGTTGAAGCCGTGTCTTCGTGTTGAAGTCGTATACTTAACCTACCTCAAATACCGACATTTGTTGTACCTAAGTACTATTTGCAGGGTTCCGTCTAGTACATTACTTACTGAGTGAAAATTTTATTAAGTAACTAATTATTTAATATCAGTTAAACTGACCATTGCAAGAAATTGCTCTGCCAGTTACCTATTACCTACCCGTTATTTAATCGCGTAGGAACCAGAAATCATCACTGATTGTCCTGTTATTGAAATATCTGTAAGTGTCTAGACTCTAGAGGTCATTTGGTTTTGTAAATGATTGCTGAGGCTCCATTATGAATCCTGTTATTTTTTTGTTTATTATTTATTGAACAAGCAAACTCGCCTTATGATTGACGCGCCACAAACTCAGCAAGGGGGACATTACATTCTGCATCTCGTCATTTAAATGGTTTCAAAACACAATCAACGAGAAGTAAAAGGTTTGACTCAACAAAAATATATGCTGTTGTCACAGAAAGCAGTCAAAGAATCGCTCTGTCTGTCAACTTCATTTACCAAAAACTACCACGTTAGCTTTGCCGTCGAAAAAACCGAACTGACCCTATTGCTAGAGCATTAGAGTTGACGAGTTAACATTTTTACTCTTTTACCTAGGAGTGCGATCGATCGCCAGTCGCAAAGTTAAGTTGGTTTTTCTCTGTACAGTTATTTACATTCAAAAAGGGGTAGGAAAAATGGAACTCCTTTGAAAACACTAATTTACATGGAAAAGCCTACCTTTGGGCGTTTGTCATTTGTTTTCGAACAGGTCCCGCCATTTTGGTTGCTGTGACAAAGCGTCTTGTGGTGTTTTTGATCAAGATTGTTAAAAAGATTGCAAGACCGTTGAAATACTTACCTACCTAGCAAAACTGTGTTTAGTCCGAGTCAGTGGCTTTTAAAATTAGAGTTTCAGATAAGAATAATACCTTACCACTTCTAGGTGTGGGTAGGTAGGTACTTAAGTACTTATCCATATAGCTCTACTGGAATGTGTCAGTGTATGCTGGCTCAAATACTAAGCAGGTAGGTACCTTCTTCTTCTTTGCCACATTTTGATAGACATAGACAACACAGTAAAAATAAGTATGTTGCTATGCTGCCCTTCTCAACGCAGGGCGTATTATGCTTAAAACGATGCAACCAGGGCCGTCTTTTATAAAGCTACAAGTTACAATTTACAAGCGAAAGTCTCATTCTATCACCTTTAGTAGTTGGAAAGAGGTTTTCGCTTGTAATTTGTAACTTGTAGCTTTATAAAACACGGCCCAGAAGTTACACTCTTTTAACACCCCACTTTTCCTAGCGCGAAAAGAATCCCCGTAAACTTTTCCATGTCGAAAATTCGAAATCATTCTATCTCGCAAAAACAATAACCAAAACAAAACGCGATCCAAAAACAAAAAGCGAACAATATCCCCATCTCGCTCGTCACGGCATCTGCGCTGTTCCCACGCCGTCTGATTTATGGACGCGGCTCGATTGCTTGTCATTGTTTCGGGGAAATTGCATTTTCAATCATTTTGTCGGTTCGGCAAATTGGTGGTGCGAGGTATTTTCTACTGTACTATACCAATAGGTTAGGTGAACCAGTGAACTTAAATTCCAGTCCTTTAGCTTAGGTAAGTACATCATCGTCAGCCTTGTCTACAAATGAGACTAATTACTAATACCTAGTAGAAACTTAACTTCACTAAGTATAGTTTTTTTTTATCAATTTAGGTAAGTACCTCATTGCGTCGAAATGTTACTGGCCAGCAATGACTCCTAGGAAAGTAACTGGTCGGTAGCTAGCGAAAAAAAAACAAATGAATAATTTAAAAAATAAAAGATTTGTGTAATTCCAAAATTTGAATTCTGTTGTGTTTTGCAAAATGAATATCGAGTTGATTTACATTAACTATAGACATCGTAGAAAAACCTTTCCCACGGGCCAGGCAAAAATCAATCTTATGACAACGTCATAAACATTTTGACAGGGGAAAGCCTTTCTCACTTTAACTACCTATACTTAACTGAATTATGTCTCTACCTCAGAATACAGAACAAACCAGCAACCGCGTTTCAATCATAACCGCACGCCGCGCACTGTCTCCATTTTTTATTGATTTCGCTACCCGTTTGCCCTTAGAATATTATCCTATTCTGTTTTTATAAGCCCACAGCATTTCTGCAAGTATAAGAACCCCACAAGAAGGGATTAACCCGACCAACCTGGCCGATCTAGTGACTGATTATTATTCTCTTTGGTTTACCAGAGGAAATTTTTATTACCTATTTGCATGTATCTTATTGTGAGTTTTTTTTGAGACCGGATTAAAATAGAAATCCATACGAAAGCTCAAAGCGATTTCTGGATTTTTTTATGCATGAAAAAAAAATTAAAAAAAAAATCTTGACACGAATAGCGTCAGCGGGAAAGGACAGCTATTTACTATTGTCATTGGTTCAACATGTATATTCATGATCATTGTAAATACTAATTATTATTGCCCTTTAAGTGCCTTACATCACACAATTTAAATTAATAATATCTTACTGCCAGATTAAAACTATCGCTCGACGAAAATAAATTCAAGCGGTGGCTTATGGCGGTGGGACCATACTCGTAAGTGGGACATAGTGGGACATAGACATGAGTTGAGTGGGACACGCCAGGCGTAGCGTAATGCCCCGTGCCCCTCGAAAATTCTAAATTGGCAACGTTTTTCTGCAATATGTGGCCGGTAGGTAACTATTGCTGTCTGCCTCTTATTATGAAAGCTAGACAAAGACTCCTATAGTTGCCGATTACATATTGTAGCAAAAATATAGCCCGTTTAGAAGCCCCTTAACTCTGCTACCCGTGTGAAGCCGGGGCAAGTCGCTAAGTTTGGTTCATCATCATCATCATCATCATCATCATCATCATCATCAACCTATTCACGTCCCACTGCTGGGCACAGGCCTCCTCTCAGAATGAGAGGGCTTGGGCTATAGTTCCCACGCGGGACCAGTGCGGATTGGGAACTTCACACATACCATTGAATTGCTTCGCAGGAGTGTGTAGGTTTCCTCACGATGTTTTCCTTCACCGAAAAGCTCATGATAAATGAACTAAAAAACAATTACTTTGCTCACCCGCGACCACTAATGACAAATAGTTATATCTGTGCGGCAAATGTATGTTTCCATGCAACACCTCCGCCTCCACTGCTACACGAATCAACACATGCCACACAGACCCAACTATCACCACCACCACTATACTAAACGCTGACGCGTTTCGGCACTCTCCACGAGGCCATTTACGAAGCACAACAACAACCGCTCAACATGCCACCACTTCCACTACTCCACTCCACTCCACTTGTTGTGCTTCGTAAATGGCCTCGTGGAGAGTGCCGAAACGCGTCAGCGTTTAGTATAGTGGTGGTGGTGATAGTTGGGTCTGTGTGGCATGTGTTGATTCGTGTAGCAGTGGAGGCGGAGGTGTTGCATGGAAACATACATTTGCCGCACAGATATAACTATTTGTCATTAGTGGTCGCGGGTGAGCAAAGTAATTGTTTTTTAGTTCATAAATATGGACCTCCGCAAAGTAACGCCTGATTCAATAAATTACTCATGATAAATTACAAATGTAATTTCGCACATAAATTCCGAAAAACTCAGAAGTGCGAGCCGGGGTTTGAGCCCTCGACCCTCTGCTTCAGAGGCGATAGGTTAAACCACTAGGCTATCACGGCTTGTTATGTTGTAAGTTTGGTTATAAGTAATGTTATTAATATACTTAGAACTGCTAGTTAAGTTAACAAACACCGAAATTTTTTGCAATAACAAACGTCCACTCTCACGATTGGTTCCGCAGACCGCCGTCATAATCACTCGGCCGACATGTGTAAAATATCAAGGAAATGATCCTTAGACAGAGACAAATAGTGTAACGCTCATAGTTGTATTTGGCTGTGGCCACGAAACGGGAAGAAAAATCTTCTGTAAGTGCTTACGTTTAGCTAGAGTCTGGCTACTGGAAGTTTAAATTGCGAAAGCGCGGCAATTTTGAAACATCTAGTATGGCAACACTTTGTGTATAAAGGATTTATAGTTTTGATACTTTAGCATTTTCACTTTCACGTAGTTTGAAGTTTACATTTTATAGTCAACTTGCAAGGACCTCTTCCTAGAGTCACGCAAACTTTAATAGTACCTAACCTAACCAAAAGGCGTCCTAAGAGATGCAATAAACTGACTTAGAATAAAATCCTTTTTTTATTATTATTAAAAACTGACCAGCGAAGCGAATCGATTTCTATCTCACCTTATGGTAAGTGAAGATGAGGCCAAAGAGCGTAGATCATGAGATTTCATGCCGGATCACGACCAAGATCTTCTCAATTATTTATTTGTACTTCATGTCAAATTTGAAATCTCTAATAATAATAGTTACGGAGATAGCCACTTTAATTCCAAAATACCGTCATCATCATGTCAGCCGAAAGACGTCCACTGCTGAACATAGGCCTCCCCCAAGGCTCTCCACTCTGACCGGTCTTGTGCTTTCCGCACCCACCGCGATCCCACGATCCTCACCAGATCGTCGCTCCATCTTGTTGGAGGCTGACCGACAGCTCGTCTCCCGGTCTGTGGACCAAAATTCCAAAACGTAAATCCCATTTATTCCACGTCTCGTGGGAATTTAGAAAAATCCCTTTTCGGTAGACCTATATGATACGCAAGGTATATGCCTGTCAAATTCCATGTCTCAATCTTCGTGGTTTGGGTTGTGCGTTGATATATCACTATATCAGCCAGTCAGCACTTTGATTTTTATGTGTACAGATTTTTGTCGATTCGTGTTTTGGCTAAATAATTAAAGAAAAACAGACGAAAATGTTAAAAATGAGTCTATTACTTATTCTCGTGAAGTTTTGTGGTCAGGTTCAATCTTTATAATATTTTTTGGAACTAAAAAAAGGAAATTACCTACCTAAAATGAGCTAGTGAGGTCTACAGCTCAGAGAGCCACTATGTTATATTTTATCAAGATTACTCCCTTCGCGGCCACACACATCTAGTAACTGGAAACGGTTACTTAGCGTTGGTTTGGCTACATATTTTGTCACAGTCAATCCTACACGACGTTCGTCGTATATCATCACACGTCTTGATATAAAGCTGATGTCCACTAGTGGGTGGAAAGGACCTCTTATTTCTCACGGTTTGTTATTAATATTGGACAGCTTGCTGTATCAAAGTAAGTAGAAAGAACTTGACTTTTTGGAGAGGGCTTAAATACAATACACCACAAAACAGTACATAGACTGGCATTGGACATCGGTTACACGCTCATTCTGGCGTCAGTTTAGTGTATTCATTCTGGTCAGAATGACGAGAGAATGAAGAGAGAATGACGAAAAATAAATATTTTATATATTATGAAATGACGCTAGAGTGAGCGTGTAACCGATATCCAATGTCAGTCTATGTACTGTTTTGTGGTGTATTGTATTTAAGCCCTCTCCAAAAAGTCAAGTTTTTTCTACTTACTTTGATACAGCAAGCTGTCAAATATTATTAACAAACCGTGAGAAACAAGAGGTCCTTTCCACCCACTAGTGGACATCAGCTTTATATCAAATGTCTTACAGAAATACTTTAGATTGTATTAATTCATATACCTACTTTAGGCCGGGGTTCTCTTTAAACGTATTTATCGTCTCCCCGGTAGCCCTCCAACAAGATGGAGCGACGACCTAGTAAAGATTGCGGGACCGCGGTGGATGCGGAAAGCACAAGACCGGTCTGAGTGGAGAGCCGCGGGGGAGGCCTATGTCCAACAACAGTGGACGTCTTTCGGTTGTCATGATGATGATGATGATTCTGATGATTTATCGTCTGACATTACGTTAACCCAGCCTGAGACCAGCCCAGTCTGAGTCCATGTCGGTGCAAATCATACTGTTTTGGTATACTTATCAATAGGGTAACATAAAAAACAACCAACACCCAATTCTATCAATTGTTAAGGAAACCATTTAAAACTTTGTGTAGGTACCAAACGACACATCTTCCCAACAATGATTATTACCACTCTTTACGCCCCCAAACAACGAATTCTAAACAATCCAGAAAATAACGATTCCTGGCCCCCTGGGCCCCGTTGCGTTTTCACATTATTTCAGGATGCGTGAAGTCTACATTAAGGGAATGTTTATTTTATGAAATAACCCGCGTGCCAGCTTTATGCACGAGTGTACGAGTTATGATTTCTGGGGGTACGTTGTGTAGCTTTGTGGATTCGGGCTGGGTTCATTGTTACAATTGGAGGAAAGCTTTTTGTTAAAATTAGTCGGTCATTTGGTATCAGAAAATTTTAAAAGCCATCGATGTTTTTATTTCATACTCCAATAGCCCTATAATGACAGAAACGATATTAATGACACTTAGTTGAAGATAATTGTCAACTGGCATTCGATTATAAAAAAACCGCGTTCAATTCGGTTTATACACACAATTCGTTTATACACATGAAACTTAGGCCATGGCCCTCTTTATGCGTGGGTGGTTAAGAAATGGGGGTAGTCAAAAGATACACTTGATATAATCACTTTTAATAAAATTACTAGATATTCGTTATGCTGCTATTGCGTACTTAGCTATAAGGCGTTCATCATCATCATCATCATGTCAGCCGAAGACGTCCACTGTTGGACATAGGCCTCCCCCAAGGCTCTCTACTCAGACCTGTCTTGTGCTTTCTTTACTAGATCGTCGCTCCATCTTGTTGGAGGCCGACCGATATCTCTTCGTATTCGTATACGGCGTTCGTTATTACATTTTATCAAAGTTTCCTTCCGGTCTTACTCACTATTAAAATTACGGGTTTCTTCTAATGCACTGTTTTTCTCTAAAAGCAACGACGCGACGTCGTGCGTTTTAAGGATATTTAGCTTACCTAAGTACCTACTTTTAGAAATAAAAGCTTCAGGATTTTTTTCTCCAAACAAATTGAATCCCTTTCTTAATATCTTACATTTGAATACACACAGTACCTATCAGATAGCTCTGCATACAATTTACATAAAATGTGTGTAAATATATTACGATTTGGAGGGAAGATGAAATTCGAGCCCATATTATTAGCATATGACTTTTATTTATGACTGAGGGTCATATACATTGCATTGTCTACATACAGTCACAGCAATAGTTGCTAAGCAACCGCAGTGCTCGCAATGATCTAATCACGGCTCTATTGTTATAGACACAAGAGCTCGTGATTGCTTGAGATTGTGAGAGCTTCGGTTGCTTAGAAACTATTGCTGCTGACTGTGCATAGGTATAGCACTTATTTTGTCTATTGTTTTGCGTTATTTTTTTTATTGATAAAGGGAGGCAAACGAGCAAGCCGGTCACCTGATGGTAAGTGATCACCGTCACCCATGAGAACTAGCAACCCCAAGGCAGTCACTAATCCGTCACCGGCCTTTAAGGAGGAAAATGGATTGAGAACATGCAGGGAGATCGGGCCTCCGGCACTCTCACTGACCGAACGAAAGGCAACAAGGATGCTGTGCTTCACGCCGATTTTCTGCGAGAGGGTGGTACTTTCCCGGACGAGCCGGTCCCTTTCGTACGGAAGCAAGTAGCTACCGTATGGCTCTCCCACTGCACAAATTATTTAAATTTAAAACCAATCTATAGGCAATTTATAGCTAAGTAGCAGTTAATTGTGTGTGTAATTTGTAGCGTGATTTATGTACCTACGTAATTTGTGTTCGGATAGTGTTAGAAGGAAATTGTTAATCTAACAATTACGTAGTTAAATAACTCACCTTCGCAAATTGACCATTCAGTTTCTCAAATTAAAAAACCGTCGAAGTGCGTGTCGGACTCCCGCACCGAGGGTTCCGTACAAAGATTTTCCCGCTTTTTACCGTGTTTTAACTTGTCCAGTGTTAACAGAGCCCTGGTCCTAAGCAAAATGTACGCAGCGTGGGGTCATTTTGTATTGGTCATCGACATTATACATAATATACATCATCATCATCATCATCAGCCTATTTACGTCTCACTGCTGGGCACAGGCCTCCTCTCAGAATGAGAGGGCTTGGGCTATAGTTCCCACGCGGGCCCAGTGCGGATTGGGAACTTCACACACACCATTGAATTGGTTCGCAGGAGTTACATATACAGACGGAAAAAAAAATCAATTACGTACCCCCCACAGTGCGTATATTTTGCTCAGGAGCAAGGCTCTGCTACCACTGGACATCTTAAAACACTCGAAAAAAGCAGGAAAAATCCTCGAGACTCGATTTCCGTGATAAACGAACATATACAAAAATTTGCACGAAATCCTCGGTGTCTTTTTTTAAACCCCAACTAAACTGACCTCCCAAAAACTGCCTGCAACAGAGTTGTCAGCAGAAATACGTCCAACACGAAAGCATAGACAAAACCTCTACAAGCGGTTGGTCAAACAATTTTCCTCATGGTTTTAATTAAGCCGCATCCTAACCTGCGCCATTTTTGCAGTCCCGCACCGCTCGTGCAGATTGATTAAAAGTCTATGGCCCATGCTTTATAGCTTGTTTCCGTTGTAACAACCGTCACGACTTCCAATTGACAGTGGCGACGTCTATTATCGATCGATTGTTTTAGAAACAAAACATCGATTCCAGAGGCCCGAATACGAATATTCGAATCCTGCATCACGTAGGTAATCGAGTAGTAACGTTATCGAGAAACTTTGTATGACGTTTGGAACAGCGCCCGTCCGTGAGCGTGTTTGGAACTAAAATTTAGTATGAAGTTCTCGTGGATTTCGATACAGAAACATTACGTTGCGCAAGACTCGAATATTCGTACTCGGTCCTCTGAAGCTGCTGACTAGAGCCTCTAGTGTAATTTAAGACACAAGAAAAGCAACTGCATCGAAATATCGGGAGCTCATCAAACCTGTAAGGTAATCGCGGTCAATATCCCGTTTTCATTACGTCTAATACAAGAAAAGGTTTCGATCGCGTTTACGTTAAAGTGTCAGTATGAGAAAATTTTGGTGTACAACAAATAGTTATTAGGTGGTATTAGGTAAGTACTAAAAAGAAAACAATTATTTATAAGTTTTTTAGTCGTCTTAAATATTACTGAAAATTTTAACATAACGGTTTTTTTTCTCGGACGTACAGCGTTTTTTTAAATAGAAAGCTATGTTAATCGAGATTGTTCATAAAGTTTCATAAAACTCAGTTGAGCCGCTTTTGACATATTTAGCTTTGAAATGAAGAAGTTGGGGGTTTTCCAACTTTTCTATGTTGATTAGGTTATCATCTCAAGTACCGTGTACCACCTAGCAATGGAAATGCGGCAGCCCCATGTAGCGTTCAAGCTTCTAATTTATGGTTGAGGTGGGCGCTCTGCCGGATAGTTACAACCGGACGCTAATTCCGACCGACACGGCACCGTACATGGAAATCTATGGCACAACCTTTGAATTTACTTTGAGCTTTTCGCAAACATGAATGTACTGAGTAGGTACAAACCGTGTTATCAGGTTCTTCCCGTTCATTTTGAACGTCTGACACAAAAAGGAACAAACATACTCGTACGTATGAACTTACTTTGGTACTTATTGTATGTGTATGTATTTATGTATGTATATACATACATACATACATAGGCTGTTAAATACATTACCCTCCTTTGCGTTTCGCAGTCGGGTAAAAAAAAGAGGGGTGTTGTAAGTGTGACCTGTGTATCTGTGTAGGGGTATCTGTTTGTGGCATTGTAGCTCATAAACGGATGAACTGATTTGGACGCGGTTTTTTTCAATAGATAGCTACGGTTTTAATAGAGACGGTTCTTAGCTAAGTTTCATAAAACTGGGTTGAGCCGTTTTTAAGATATTTAGCTTGGAAATGAAAATGTCGGGGGTTTTTCTACTTATCTAAGTTGATCTGATTTGAAGCTAATTATTTCACATGCACAATATACCAACATACGGGGTGTGTGCATTAATATTAGGATTCTAGTTCGGGACATGGTCTCTTTCTTCGACAGCTGAAGTGTTTCTAAAACTCGAATTCTATTCTAAATGCACAAACATACTTCAGGCGTTAAGTAGGTACGTATATTGTGGTCAAACGCAAGTTTGCATAAAAGTATGAAACACCTGAAATGCCCGGCTGAGGCAAAAGGTTCTTTTGAGGGTCGTGGGCTTATGGCCTGAGTGGGGAACCCTGAAATTTATAAAAGGGCGCCTTGGGCTCACCCAACAAACACGAATGGTTGGAAGTAAAACCAGTATTGGGCAACTTATATTTATTTACTTTAATAAAGCTTAGGTTTTAAAATAAACACTAGTTGTGGCACACGAAGCTTCCAGCTACGTACTAAACGGGTGTAAGTGGGTAGTGTGTAAGCTGTGTAAGTGTGAAAGTAGCGAAAATCACGAAATCTCTAGTAAAGGACCCAAACAAGTATATTTAGATCTAGGCTGGGCGTGACTTGCGATAGCTGCAGATGCTCCGCGACATGCAGCCAGTCGTATAAGTAGGACCCGCACAAAAAAAAAGGAATGCCTAAGCCCCAGCGCTCACGGTCCACTCGAGCCTCCGAACCCTTCAGCAAGGCCACGGGGAAGACACAGCTCGCCAGTCTTGAGAACTTCTTAGAGGTGGGCCTAGCCCTGAAACCCACTAAGTGGGTTTTATTCAGCAGTCTTTCAGCTGGGGTGATCCTATTTAACGAGGTAGGTCAACGCTCGGGTCTCGCCTCAATTGCGATCCGCAAAACAGCCCACCAGGGCCTATTTAATGAGGTAGGTCAGCGCTCGGGTCTCGTCTCAGTCGCCTGTATGTTAAGCCCACCAGGCTTATTTAACGGAGTATTACAGCACGCGGGTAAAGAGGTAGGTCCGCGCTCGGGTCTCGCATCAATTACGATCCACAAAACAGCCCTCCAGAGCCTATTTAACGAGGTAGGCCGGCGCTCGGGTCTCGTCTATCAGTATCGCTGCATGTAGGTGCCAGCTCGACCACAAAAACAATACAGGGGCCAGATCATCTAGGCGGCCGTTGCCCGCGTACCAGATAAGATTTAGAGGATGTAGGACCTCAGTAAATCATCATACAGGAGTTGTGACCACGGAACACAGCCAGTTTTTTTATGGGACAACGCCCTCCGCAAAGCGGCGACTAGTTACTCATTTCAAAGGGATTATAATTGGAAATTAAATTTCTTTATGAAATACGAGGCGCTCACGCCATTTTGATGAGACAAAAGACCCCGAAATTCCACATCATCCGCCTCACTTGACAGAACGCCTGAGGCGTTTTTTCCTAAGCTAAACTTAACCGAGGAAAAATATTTCGCAATGGACTTTTCGTAATATCAAAAACTGTTCAGGGTTATGAAAACAAATACTAGAATTATTCCTGAAACGACCAAAAGTAACCTGAAACAAAACCATTCAGCATTCTCTGAAATATGAGCAAACAACCTCCGTGATTTTATTAAATTTGTTCACCGAGGAAAAACGCCTCTTCGCCCGGTTTGTTCGGCTACTGGTGTTTATGCCAACTCTGAATTAAAAACAAACAAATGAACTGCTACGGAAAAAAAACGGTGTTACAGTATCGTCTCAGTTGGGGAAAATAATTTTATTTCAGAATTACTAAAATTCTGAAATAAAATTATTGCAAACCTGTCGAGGTCGGTACAGTAAAAATATTCAAGGGAAAATGCAGCCTTCGTCCGTAGGAGAAGACAAATGAAATCATCAGTTTAGAATTCCGTTAATAGTACATAAAAACTACCAACCCAATTCTAAACAAACTGTCACAGCCTACACACCATAACAACGACTTAAACTACAAACCATACTCTCATGTTCCTTAAGTTAGTTACTTTTACCGGAACTCGATCGAGGAAACTAAGATAAAAGAGAAGAAAGAAAGACTTTTCATTTCCTAAGAAAAGCAAAACATATTAACATGTTATTGTAAGGGGAGTGACACACGTCCAACCTTATACACAAAGTGGGACTTATTAAGCAATATAGTGTACCCAAAAAAAAAACTAGAAACAACACCTTAATGAACAAAGTAGGTACCATATACAGGTAGTAAAGGGGAGTGACACACATCCTGCCTTGTAAAGAAAAGTGGGATTCACTAAGAGAGACACCCAGTAGGTAGTTAAGCAGTAGACTAATACCATTTGTCTCGTAACCCTACTTAGAAAAAAAAACATACTATCAAACAAAACACACACTGTCAAATGAAAACGGAATGTCTTGTTCTGACGTCATTCAAAGAAGATAAAAACCAACGGATTGTTTTTATCGCGAACCGGTTACATTTCAATGTAAGCGACGGAGATTTAATACTACCTGCGCTTGTTAAAATTAAGCGCTTAAGAGTACAACTAAGAAGCATGCCTTATAATAAACTTAGGCTACGGACAACACTAGACTGCACGTATGGATCCATCCTAACCTACTTTCTTATACTAAGTTTCCCGGGATTAAACTAGTATAATAAACTAAATTCTACCAATTTGTAAACAACCCAACTGTAAACCAACGACTATCTCATCTTCCTGTGAACGTTCATGAAATAAACCAACCGTCAGAACATATGTGATAACAGCGCCATCTTGTAGCTGGTTCGGACATTAAAATACATACTATCCAGTAATCATTCCTAAAACGAGCCAACGGTCAGAACAAATCTTATACCAACGCCATATCTCTGCAGGTTCGGACATTAAAAAGGGACCAAGAAGTATCAAAACTGCTTGAAAAGAAAAGTACCTACTTCTTAAATGTAACATTGAACATACAATCCACTTATTTTAAAACACTGAACTTATGTACCTAATCCGGTGCAGTATGCAGTTCCTTGGCAGCGTCGGCGGACTCTTAGGCCGGAAACTATCACCCTGTCTACCCGGAACACAAACAAAGAAAAAAAACTCACGTCAGGGGGTGTCAACGCCGGGAGGATCACTACCTCCACGATCAAGTAGATCCTTGATGTGGAATCGCCCTAGGGGCTTACCGTCTAAAGACTTCAACGAATAAACCAGGGGGGAGTGTTTCTTATCAATGATACATTTCTCATACTTGGGAGAAAGTTTGGCACTAAAATATTTAGCAGCATTAGATAAAGGAAAGCAACGCTTATAAATAATCTGACCCTCCTGAAATTGAATTGGTCTTTTACGGAAATTGTAATATTTAACATTACGTGAATATGCCTTTTTAAGATGACCTTGCACCGATTTATAAATATCATTCAACCGGGGAAGGTTGGAAGAGAAAGGTTCCAAGTTTACCTCAACCGAGGAATGATCCACGGGCTCCTCCAAATTATACAACGATCCATCCAAGACCATCTCCCTACCATGAGTTAAGTAGAACGGGGTGAACTTCGTACCTTCGTGAACCGCGGTGTTCAGAGCACACTGTATCTCAGGAATGTGCTGATCCCATTTGCGATGATCAGCACGCACGTAAGATGAGATAGCCCGAACGATTTCGCGGTTCGTGCGTTCAGTTTGATTCGTCTGTGGGTGATACCTAGGGTTATAAAAGACGTTTGGAACCCCATAATTAGATAGCAGATCCCTAAAATCCCTTGAGATGAACTGCGGGCCATTGTCAACGTAGATAAACTTGCTCACGCCATGAACCAGGAAGACGCCCTTCTCGAGACACTTAACAATGGCTTTAGCCGTTACATTACGTAAGGGAAAGATAACAACATATTTGCTAAAGTAGTCTGAGCATACGAAAAGATACTGGTTTCTCGCGTAGGACGGAGGAAACGGTCCCAAAATGTCGCACGAAACAGCTTCCCATGGTTGCGTGATCCTACGAGGATTACCCATTAGTCCCGCTCTCGCAGTATTGGTAGGTTTATAGCATTTGCAGATCTCACAGGCTCCCACGTACCTTTCAACGTCACGGTACAACCCGGGCCAAAAATAAACAGCACTAATACGTTTATGGGTTTTCGCGACCCCGAAGTGACCGGAGGCCGGTTCGTCATGATATTTTTTTAAAACCACATCGCGATAATCTGAAGGCACAACCAGCTTCCATTCAAACTGCGCGGTCAAACTGTATTTATTTTTAGACAACCTAAATAACTTGCCATCCGTTACCGTGAAGTTAGGAAACAAACGCGGGTTCTCAGAACAATCCTTAAGAAGTTTTAAATACCAGGGATCCTGGATAACCTCGGGACTAAACGAGATTGAGTCAACTCTAATGCGAGACAAGGTGTCGGGTATCACGTGCTCCTTACCCTTCCTATGAATAATCTCAAATTCAAATTGGCTCAACCTACATGCCCATCGATTCAATCTACCCATAGGATTCTTTAACTTATAGAACCATTGAAGAGAAGCATGGTCAGTAACTATGAAACACTTAGAACCCTCCACATAAGACCGGTACTGCTCTAAAGCATAGATTACCGCCAAGAGCTCGCGTTCCGTGGCCGTGTAATTCACTTCTTGAGCATTCAAAGTTCTACTACAGTACGCAATGGGATGGTCTACGTCATCTACCTTCTGGGTCAGGACACCACCAATAGCAAAGGAGCTGGCGTCCGTGTGGATATAGAAAGGTTTACTAAAATCGGGGCATTTCAAGATTGGAGCAGAAATAAGAGCCGCCTTTAGAGTATTGAAGGCCTCGTTAGCCTCGTCAGTCCACACGAAGGCCACCTTCTTGCTCATAAGGCGCGTCAGTGGACGTGCCACTTGTGAAAAGTTGTTAATAAAGCGACGGTACCACCCCGTCATACCCAAGAAGCGTTTTAATTCCTTAGTGTCCTTCGGAATAGGAAAGTTCATTATAACTTCGACCTTAGCGGGGTCAGTCCTCAAACCGAAACGATCAACTACATACCCGAGGTATTTTAACTCCCTACGGCAAAACTGGGACTTCTCCATATTAATGGTTAGGTTCGCATTCTTCAACTTTTCGAATACACGTTTTAAAATTTGAATATGTTCGTCAAAAGAAGACGTACAGATAACCACGTCATCAATATAAGCAAAGACTTTATTGTCGAATTCCGCGGAGAAGAGGCTATCCATTAAGCGCTGCATCGTGGCGGACGCGCCAACCAAACCGAAGCACATGACGTTATAATGAAATAACCCGCGACGGGGAACCGTAAAAGCTGTCTTTTCCTTGGAGTCCGGATGAAGAGGTATCTGATGATAGGCAGCGCTAAGGTCTAAAGACGTTAGGTACCTGGCGTCGCGAAGGTTGTCAATAATGTAATTTATGTAAGGAAGTGGGTAGGCATCAGTCTTAGAAACAGCGTTAAGTCGGCGGCTGTCTAAACATAAACGTGTCTCACCATTCGCTTTAGGTACCATGGTCACCGGTGAATTCCACGGCGAGAAAGACGGTTCGACTACATTGTTCTTCAACATTTTATCCAATTCAGAATCAAGGAGCTTTAACTTTTCCGGACTAAGGCGGTAGTACTTTTGTTTAATCGGAACCGCATCATTAGTGTTTATTACGTGTTGAATTAATGAGGTACGGCCGAGCCCGACCTTATCTGTGTTAATGTTGTCGAAGAGAGCTCGGATCTTATTAATCTCTTGCTTTTGATTTGTACTTAGTGAATCGAAATCTCGTAAACCGTCCTCCTCTACGCTATTCACCTGTCCGCCTCGACTAGACGAACTATTCTTAGGTAAACAAGCTAAAATGTCCGGCCCTAGATTAAAAGCCTTCCAGAAATTTATACCGAAGTGAATAGGTAAGGAGATTTCAGGTTGAACATGAAACAATACCATTTTGACTTCACCTTTGTATTGAATAGGAACATTCATGTAATACCTACACACACAATCCTCACCATTAGCTACCCTTAGAACGAGAGGGCAGTCGAATTCACACATATGAATATTTAGTCTTAGGAACTCTAAATGGGCTCCGTTCCCCAAGATAGAACAGGACGCACCACAGTCTAACAAACCGCAGACTGACACATTAAAAACCTGCACAGTTAAATACGGGCGGTGATCATGAGTAGGGGGCAAAAAATAGGTCTCAGGGCATTTGACCGGAGTAGACACCAAGGGCCGCCGTGAGACCCGCCTTCTCAGTTTTTTGACTGAGGTCCCGACTTTATACAAGAAGGGCACTCGGAGCTGCGAACACCCTTATAACCGCACCTAAAGCACACAATTTCACGAGAATTAGGGCATCGAATAGCTATGTGTCCATTTTCGTTGCACCGAAAGCAAAAATCTATACCGGCCGTCGACGTGGGCTTATTGACTGAAGCCGCATTCTGATTACGAGCACGTTGATTTCCAGTAGAATACTGCATGTCCGGAGCGACAGTGTACCTAGACGTGGACGGCTCATTAAAATCCCCAGCACGCACACTGGCCAACTCAAGTTTCATACACAACCCTTTCAACTGTTGCAAAGAGGTCACATCAATAAGCGCGAGTTCGCGACTATATTCAGGTCGAATATTTCGCAATATAATGTCAAGTTTCTCAGCCTCAGGTACCGGCGACGTCAAACGCGAGAACAAACCGCCCATTATTGACAAATAAACCAAAATAATGCTTATTTCGCGCCGTAACTTAAAATCAAAGTCAGGTATATCAAAATTATCCCTTAACGCCGCTAACAGCTCAACATAAGTAGCATAGTGACCCTTACTGTCCCTGTACCAAAACAAAGCAGGGCCTTCCAGTATTTCAGGAAAACCATTATATACTACGCGCTCCGGTATGTCCCGCGACACTCGCAGCTCTTCCAAACGCGTTATAAAAGCCCGCACACATGTGTCACCTCTGTACTTCAAGTTCAAACTGCACAAATTATACCTAGGCTCAGCACGGCAAACCATTTTAACCTCAGGCTTAACAGGGGATCTAAATATCTCCATCTCCGAATCAGAAGACTGCGACTCCGGATTTAGTACCGACAAACAGCTAACTAAGGTACCCTTAAGTTCGTCTACAGCCTCATTCTGACCAGAAAAACGCGCTAGACGTCCCAGGTAATAATTGGCACGACCCACTAACCTCTCTTGCTGCGCTGGCGTAAGGTTTTGGCCACTGGAAACTGCAGATTCTATCTCCTTCACTTTTGCCTGGCACGCAGTGATCTCCGCCTCAGGATTAGCCTGTGAAGTTTCAGGCGAAGGCTTCAAGCTACCCCGCCGCAGAAGCTGCCGAGTCTGTCTAAGTAATTTACGCAAGTCGTCGCATGACTGTTGAGCAGTAAATGGGATGTGCAAAACAGTAAGTTCGTGTGCCAGTTCCTCCTTATTCAAATATTCAATTTTTACACTGAAATCCATAGTGATGACTTTAATGACCAATAGAGACGCAAAAGTTATTCTATCACAATACAAGGTTGTGCACTGATGTGTATCCGGTGACTAGCTTATATAGAAAGCAGAGAACCAAACAGTAGGTAATACACTAGCCACCCAATAACACACCCTCACAAAAATAACCGCAGTATATGAAATAATGGTACAGTAGTACAGAATACTGGTCTTAATATTAAACCCAAACACTTATACATCCAACCATTCTTTCAGGCCACTCGTTGGGTACGCCACTGAAACACCTGAAATGCCCGGCTGAGGCAAAAGGTTCTTTTGAGGGTCGTGGGCTTATGGCCTGAGTGGGGAACCCTGAAATTTATAAAAGGGCGCCTTGGGCTCACCCAACAAACACGAATGGTTGGAAGTAAAACCAGTATTGGGCAACTTATATTTATTTACTTTAATAAAGCTTAGGTTTTAAAATAAACACTAGTTGTGGCACACGAAGCTTCCAGCTACGTACTAAACGGGTGTAAGTGGGTAGTGTGTAAGCTGTGTAAGTGTGAAAGTAGCGAAAATCACGAAATCTCTAGTAAAGGACCCAAACAAGTATATTTAGATCTAGCTGGGCGTGACTTGCGATAGCTGCAGATGCTCCGCGACATGCAGCCAGTCGTATAAGTAGGACCCGCACAAAAAAAAAGGAATGCCTAAGCCCCAGCGCTCACGGTCCACTCGAGCCTCCGAACCCTTCAGCAAGGCCACGGGGAAGACACAGCTCGCCAGTCTTGAGAACTTCTTAGAGGTGGGCCTAGCCCTGAAACCCACTAAGTGGGTTTTATTCAGCAGTCTTTCAGCTGGGGTGATCCTATTTAACGAGGTAGGTCAACGCTCGGGTCTCGCCTCAATTGCGATCCGCAAAACAGCCCACCAGGGCCTATTTAATGAGGTAGGTCAGCGCTCGGGTCTCGTCTCAGTCGCCTGTATGTTAAGCCCACCAGGCTTATTTAACGGAGTATTACAGCACGCGGGTAAAGAGGTAGGTCCGCGCTCGGGTCTCGCATCAATTACGATCCACAAAACAGCCCTCCAGAGCCTATTTAACGAGGTAGGCCGGCGCTCGGGTCTCGTCTATCAGTATCGCTGCATGTAGGTGCCAGCTCGACCACAAAAACAATACAGGGGCCAGATCATCTAGGCGGCCGGTGCCCGCGTACCAGATAAGATTTAGAGGATGTAGGACCTCAGTAAATCATCATACAGGAGTTGTGACCACGGAACACAGCCAGTTTTTTTATGGGACAACGCCCTCCGCAAAGCGGCGACTAGTTACTCATTTCAAAGGGATTATAATTGGAAATTAAATTTCTTTATGAAATACGAGGCGCTCACGCCATTTTGATGAGACAAAAGACCCCGAAATTCCACATCATCCGCCTCACTTGACAGAACGCCTGAGGCGTTTTTTTCTAAGCTAAACTTAACCGAGGAAAAATATTTCGCAATGGACTTTTCGTAATATCAAAAACTGTTCAGGGTTATGAAAACAAATACTAGAATTATTCCTGAAACGACCAAAAGTGACCTGAAACAAAACCATTCAGCATTCTCTGAAATATGAGCAAACAACCTCCGTGATTTTATTAAATTTGTTCACCGAGGAAAAACGCCTCTTCGCCCGGTTTGTTCGGCTACTGGTGTTTATGCCAACTCTGAATTAAAAACAAACAAATAAACTGCTACGGAAAAAAAACGGTGTTACAAGTATTATTCATAAATGAATGAATGCCGCTATTTAAACTTTTAAGTCAAATATTATAAGCGATAATTATTGCGAACCTAAAACCAACATGTACTTAAGTAATGCACAGAACTGTAACGGGATAGAAGAAACGAGTTCATCGATTTGTATGAGAAACGAGCGTGTAACATTTTACTTAGGTATTTTGACGCCACAAGTGTAATTTAGTGAAGAAATACCTCAATCGTCAGCTCCAACATTTTTAATGGTGTTTGAGGCACTACCTGGGCTACACCAATGCATGTTTTAGATTTTAAATTATGTCTTTCAATATTTTTTGAATTTTGAATTTGAATTCAAATAAAGGTTAAATATTTCAATATTTCTGAAGTACTCAAAAAATGAAAATATGATTGTAAACAAAATCCTCAACAGAAATATTTTTTGGCTAGGCAATCATTGGATCTTCTTTTTGGTAAGACAAAAATCAAACCAACACATTAGTCTTTTACCCAGAGCAATTTTAAGCGCTTATGGCGTTCACGCCATGCATTTTGAGCGTAACTTGACTAGTTCTCTTTCTGTTGACACACGCGTTACTAGATATCGTTGTTCCGCTTGTGTGAATAAACTCCGCCGTCAAAACCGGACGTCGCACGGGAAAAGCGGTCGGGAGGTACATTACACTCTTTCCGTCTATCCTGATATAGCTCTGTGATGTAATGCACTCGAATTAAACTGATAAACGAAGTATTGTAACAATAATTGTGTAATTCCAACTGACATGATTATGTAGGTAATTAACTTACGTTTATTATTCTATTACCGTCACCCCGATTTCTTATTGCATGTCAGGAGGAAATGAATAATTCAGATAATAGTGTTATGTGAAGGTTATGAAAATTAATTTATAATTATCTAACACTGGCTTTGGCCTGTGACTTCACTTGAGTAGAATTTTTAGTGTTAGCTAAAGCAGGCACTTGCTGGCTATGTAATCATCTAAACACCTCCTTTTTATTCTCAGAGGCCCGAGTACGAATATTCCAATCCTGCGTTAACGTTATCGTATCGAAATCGAGAAACTTCGTACTAAATTTTAGTTCCAAATACGCTCACGAGCGGGACCTGTTTCAATAAACGTCATACAATTTTTTCGATAACGTTACGCAGAATTCGAATATTCGCACTCGGGCCTCTGTTTTTCGTACAATTAAAGTGTTTCTTACGTACCTACTTACTTACAAAGTATTCGTAAATTACTCGCATTTAATTTATGAAAATGATCGATTTCCCGGTACCTCGTTGCATTTAACTATCATTAATAGATACCGCTTGGGAATTGATACTTAACTGTACCTACGTATTGTAGTGATTTAGTACAAGATTATTTTTTGTATGTTTGTATGATTCTAACACGATGTCTGGAAAATAGAGGTTTTGAAGACATTTCTAGCGCTATTTTGGAGACTTTAAAATTCGTATTTACGAGAATACAATTAATTAAGAATTGCGAAACTTAAGTGGCAGTGGGCGGAGCACATAGCTCGCAGAACTGATGGCCGATGGGGTCAAAAGGTTCTCGGATGGCGTCCACGGACCGGGAGACGAGCTGTCGGTAGGCCTCCAACAAGATGGAGCGACGACCTAGTAAAGATCGCGGGACCGCGGTGGATGCGGAAAGCACAAGACCGGTCAGAGTGGAGAGCCTTGGGGGAGGCCTATGTTCAGCAGTGGACGTCTTTCGGCTGACATGATGATGATGATGATGAATTAATTAAGTGGTTTGACGAATAGCTAAATTTGTTTGAAACTTTTGCAAGCAGTTCTGTACGGTTTCACTTTTCCACATTCGGACTTCAATGCTGTGTAGTGTTTATATGTTAGACTAGCTGTTTTGCCCGCGACTTCGTCCGCGTAGATTTCCGTTATCGGTATCCCGCGGGAACCATATAATTTATCGAATAAAAAGTAGCCCATGTTAATCCTCAATATTCAAACTATCTTCTTACCAAATTTCATCTAGATTGGTGCAGCGGTTTTCCCGTGAAGAGGTAACAAACAGACAGACAGAGAGACAGAGAGACAGAGTTACTTTCACGTTTATAAAATTAGTTAGGATTAGGATGAATGTATAGGTAATAAAATAAATATCATCCTGTGAAGCAAAGCTCGTGTAGTGGTGAGAAGGCGATGGATAAATAATTATGTTAGGCAAATAAACCTATAGGTTCTATAACCAGTAGCACTAGGCTATTCGGCAGTCTGAACACCGTCTGAGGCCGTGTGGTTATGCATGCGGCTTCAAGACTTACGATCATAATCATCATTAATATTTTGTTTATTGATTCTATGACAGTTTCACATTATGCGATTTCATGTTACAATTACAACTTTGTAATCGTAGCACCTTTTGCCATTTCATAGTAATTTAACCAGGTATGACACTTTGATTTTTTTTCTTTGTTTTTTAATTTTTGAACTTGACCTGTACAATACAATACAATACCTCTTTATTGAACACCACATAACAGTCGAAACAAATATTTATGTATTTATGTTTTTTTAGTTTGTAAACGCTAAAATGTACTATGTAAATGTACTAAATGTACTGTAAATGTACCAAATCAAATTTTCGAAAAGAAATAAACAGATCCTTCTAATCTATCACCAAATATACATACAGTGGAAGATTTACACCACGTCAAACAATTTGATTAACGTTTAAAGTACTAAGAATAACCGTGAACCTGATATATAAATGAAGCAACTGCATTTGTATTATATGTGTTAATCATGGTGGTAGTTTATTAATTGCATTTTATATTTATATGATTGACTAGCTGTTGCCCGCGACTTCGTCCGCGTAGAATTTGTTTATTGCTATATTGCGGGTGGTAGGACCTTGTGCGAGGTCCGTCCGGATCGCTACCACCATCTTACTCGTTAATCCTGCCGTTAAGCAGCAGTGCTTGCACTGTTGTGTTCCGGTGTGGAGAGTAAGACAGCCGGTGTAATTACGGGCACAAGAGGCATTTCATCTTAGCCCTCTAGGTTGGCAACGCATCTGCAAACCCTCCGAAGTTGCGGGTGTCTATGGACAGTGGTGATCACTTACCATCAGGTGACCCACTTGCTCGCTTGCCTTCCTCGTTGTATAAAAAAAAAATATTAAGTTATGTATAACAATTCAATAGTCCAATCATCCCATGCGTTTTGGTCTGTTTAGTTTGGGAAGCCATTCCCAAGAATGATGGCTTAGAGCCTAGATGTTATTTTTGGAGCTAAAAACAATTACTTTGCTCACCCGCGACCTCCAGTGAAAAATAGTTATATCTGTGCGGCAAATGCATGCTTTCATGCAACACCTTACGTTATGAACGGGTACGGGTTACGAACCCAAAGCTTCGCACCTCCCTTCCACTTTGCTTGGTTTGATACTTATCAATGTCATGTTGTTGCAGGGGTGCCCCCCCGAGCCCCCCCCCCTCTTTGTTTGCTGCAAAATAGTGTTTCGCAATGGCTTAGAGGAAACAGTGGTGTTTGTGTGCTTTTTATGGCGGGGGCTGCGCCCCTCGAAACCCCCCTCTTTTCTTCCGGTGGCGTTGTGGTTTGCTACTAATAAATAGCTTGGAGGAAACAGTACTATTTGTGTCCTTTTTATGGCGGGGGGCTGCGTCCCCCAACCCCCCCCCCCCCTGTGTTCTTCCGGTGGCGTAGTGGTTCGCTACTTATAAATAGCTTGGAAGAAAGAGTACTATTTGTATCCTTTTTATGGCGGAGGGCCGTGCCCCCCGAGCCCCCCTTTTTCCTTCCGTTGGCATAGTGGTTTGCTACTTATAAATGGCTTGGAGGAAGAAGTAGTGTTTGTGTTCTTTTTATGGCGGGGGCTGCGACCCCCGAGCCCCACCTTCCTACCGTCGGCGTAGTGATTTACTACTTATCAATGGCTTGGAAGAAAGAGTACTATTTGTGTCGTTTTTATGGCGGGGGGCTGCGCCCCCCGAACCCCGCCTTTTTCCTTCCGGTGGCGTAGTGGTTTGCTACTTATAAATGGCTTGGAGGAAGAATTAGTGTTTGTGTTCTTTTTATGGCGGGGGCTGAGCCCCCCGAGCCCCCCCCCCCCCTTCCTTCCGTCGGCGTAGTGGTTCGCTACTTATCAATAGCTTGGAAGAAAGAGTACTATTTTGCTCGTTTTTATGGCGGGGGGCTGCGCCCCCCGAACCCCCCCTCTTTCCTTCAGGCGGCGTAGTGGTCTGCTACGTATAAATAGCTTGGAGGAAAGAGTGCTGTTTGTAGGCTTTTTATTGCTTTTTACTGAGATAGAGCCACTTTGATCCGAAAATATAAATCCCATTTATTCCCTATCCCGTAGGAATTTCAAAAAATCCCTTCATAGTGCACCTCTAGGATACTCAAGGTACATGTTTGCTAAATTTCAAGCCTCTAGGTCCGGTGGTTTAGGCTGTGCATTGTCTGTCAGTCAGTCAGTCAGTCAGTCAGTCAGTCAGTCAGTCAGTCACGGTACTGTTTTATAGGTATAGATTATTGGTGCGTAAGTAAACATATCAAGTTCAGGATATTGACTGCGATTACCTTAGTATTTAGGTTTTTATGAGCTCCCGATATACTAACCAATGTAGTTTATAAGTTAATTACAATATAATTATGTTTTATTACTAATTGACAATATGATTTAGGTGTCTAATTATGCATCCTCTTATATTATTATTGTAACATGTACCTATTGTAGCATCACATGTCTGCAGTAATTAATATTGTAATATAGAAAAATGAAAATAATCGATTTATTGATTATTTTTGTTTTATTTTTATGAAACATTCATAGAATGAAATTCAACATACAATGACAATGCAAAGAAAAATTCGTTAAGCAGCTGGACTTGAACCAGCAACCTCGGTAATCCGTACCACGCTCCACCAATTAAGCTATACTTAACGTTGGTGTACCTAACGAATTTTTCAATGCCTTGTGTCATATTTTATTTGGAAGATCTCTCCTCAGCGCCATCTATGAGTAGCTTAATCAAGCAGCTCACCCACTACGGAACTTCTACAGTTACGCATTAGTGGCAAGAGATGGAGCTATTTTCTGAATCAATGAAAATAATCGATTTATTGATTATTTTTGTTTTATTTTTATGAAACATTCATAGAATGAAATTCAACATACAATGACAATGCAAAGAAAAATTCGTTAAGCAGCTGGACTTGAACCAGCAACCTCGGTAATCCGTACCACGCTCCACCAATTAAGCTATACTTAACGTTGGTGTACCTAACGAATTTTTCAATGCCTTGTGTCATATTTTATTTGGAAGATCTCTCCTCAGCGCCATCTATGAGTAGCTTAATCAAGCAGCTCACCCACTACGGAACTTCTACAGTTACGCATTAGTGGCAAGAGATGGAGCTATTTTCTGAATCAATGAAAATAATCGATTTATTGATTATTTTTGTTTCATTTTTATGAAACATTCATAGAATGAAATTCAACATACAATGACAATGCAAAGAAAAATTCGTTAAGCAGCTGGACTTGAACCAGCAACCTCGGTAATCCGTACCACGCTCCACCAATTAAGCTATACTTAACGTTGGTGTACCTAACGAATTTTTCAATGCCTAAAGTATGACACAAGGCATTGAAAAATTCGTTAGGTACACCAACGTTAAGTATAGCTTAATTGGTGGAGCGTGGTACGGATTACCGAGGTTGCTGGTTCAAGTCCAGCTGCTTAACGAATTTTTCTTTGCATTGTCATTGTATGTTGAATTTCATTCTATGAATGTTTCATAAAAATAAAACAAAAATAATCAATAAATCGATTATTTTCATTGATTCAGAAAATAGCTCCATCTCTTGCCACTAATGCGTAACTGTAGAAGTTCCGTAGTGGGTGAGCTGCTTGATTAAGCTACTCATAGATGGCGCTGAGGAGAGATCTTCCAAATAAAATATGACACAAGGCATTGAAAAATTCGTTAGGTACACCAACGTTAAGTATAGCTTAATTGGTGGAGCGTGGTACGGATTACCGAGGTTGCTGGTTCAAGTCCAGCTGCTTAACGAATTTTTCTTTGCATTGTCATTGTATATTGTAATATAGGTTTATTATAAAATTAATTACGTTCGATTAAAATAAACTCACTAATGGTGAGACAGTATAAATCATTATAATTACATCATACTTTTTGACTTTGACTTCGAAAATTATATTTCACATATGGCGGTTCCATTGATTTTAGAACCACGGAATGCTACGAAAAGTCCTAAACCTAATAATATTCTTTGGTAGTGTTGGGCTCCTTTTAGTTCGTCTTGGCGCGGGAACTACCGTGCCCCCAGATTTGTTTGCAACATTGTTAATTATAATTACTTTAATTGGGGTTACAATGTCCGTTATCGAAACATACGATGCATGCATTCCGTAACGTCCGAATTCTTTTTCGGGTTCTGTGCCTCAAAAGAAAAAACGGAACCTTACAAGTGCGCTTCGTTGTTCGTAAGTCTGTCCGTCTGTCTACCCGTTGACAATTAAATAAGTATGAAATTCGGCAAGAAGTAAAACCAGTTATAAAGAAAAAAACGAAAGTTACTGATTTCTATTGAGAATAATGTCATTTATAATTTAATTTTTTCCAAGTACAAAATTGACAGTGTTTTTTCATGGAAATGCCATTTTATTTCTATGAAAAATAAAGTTATTTTTGAGCATGGGAAACAATACAATACAGTAACTCTATTGAACACCACATACATAACAGGCGAAACAAAAAATAAGGCACAAAGAAAATACAAGGAAGCAATGGGCGGCCTTATTGCTACAGAGCGATTTCTACCAGGCAACCATGATGTAATAAAGAAACTGAAACTGGATAATAATATGATGAAAACTTACAAACATAACAGTTAAATATTATTTAAAAATTCACACGGAACCCTCGGTGTGCGGGTCCGACTCGTACTTGGCCGGTTTTTATTTTGTCTAAGAACACACACACGTTGCACCATATGCAGAGAAGCTGCAGGATAAAGATAACGTTTTTTTTTATTCTAATAATAAAGTAGGTAGTGTGTTACTTATTTTTGATAATGGATAGGATCACGTTCAAAGTGAATGGAGATGAATATTCAGGTATGTTTAAAAAAATGCCTTTAAGGCTTTGCCGTTAAGTAACACTTGATTCCATTGACTTACCAACACCATGGGCTTAGGGTTAGCACTTGAAAATGTCCGAACAAAAATACCACTAATTCCCAAAAAAAGAACACTATTCGAGCGTCAGTCAGTCTTAGTTTGGTCGAACGACAGCGCTATGACGTATGGCTGTCATCGAAAATGCCGTGTTGTACTGGGACATATTTTTCGTGAATTATGTACTAGACCCAAGGTCCATGGTGTTAGTAAGTCAATGCTTGATTCAATCAGTTACTGTTATTTAGTTTTTAGCATACGTCGCAATTCAAGGGGCGCTCAGAGTGCATAACAGTGAAACAATCAACTCATTAAAAATGCTGTCTTTTTCGGTTTTTTTATGTCCGAAATTAGCACATTATTATAATGAAGACCCAATTGTCGTGGAGATCCTTGGGGAAGGCCTATGTCCAGCAGTGGACGTCTTCCGACTAATATGATGATGATGTTGAAAATAAAAGAGAATGCAGTAGGTATTAATGCAGTAGTTTTTTCACATCTGGACATTCAAGGGTTACTAAATACTTATACTTATGGGTTATTACCTTACTCTTACATATACACTGTACGTTAAGTAGACCCACCGGTGTACCCGCTAATAAACACCTCTCAGATTGCGATGTATGGTTTAACGGAAAGCATTTTTGTGAGAGCTCAAACAAGGAGCTTCGCTCGTGCTTCGCGCTCGCTCTGGCAATTATTTTCTTTTTTTTTTATCTTGCTTTCTTTCTTCATACATACGCAAGTAGAATTAAAGTTAAGACAATGAATTACCAGTGGGTTCCGAGGTGGACTCGGACGTGTCTGTGAACGACTACGTCCGCAACACTCTGAACCTCCGCGGCACCAAGTACATGTGCAAGGAGGGCGGTTGCGGCGCCTGTGTCGTCGCGGCGACCGCGCCGGACCCCTACACGGGGGGCAGGAGGTGCATGTCCATCAACTCCGTAAGTTTCTTCACCATCAACCGTATTAGCGTCCAACAAAATTTTTTGGCAAAATTATTGAAGAAGAAGAGAAGAGCTGTCGATATTCCTCCAACAAGATGTAGCGACGACCTGGTAAAAAATCGTAGGATCGCGGTTTAACCAGAAAGCAGAAGACCGGTCTGAGTGGAGAGCCTTGAGGGAGGCCTATGTCCAGCAGTGAATGTCTTTCGATTTACATGATGATGAACCATCCAGCTCTCTGTGCGCTGTAGACCTCGCGAGCTCAATTTAGAACTTTTTTTAATTTTTCAAAAACTAATCTACAAAAACATCTATAATTATCGAGCCTGATCACAAGAGTTTACGAGAATCGGTTGAGACGTGCGATCTGAGCGCCTAGCTAGTGTAATCGCCGACCAGGCCCAGAAATACGTCTCGATCGCGTTCGCGTTTAAGAATTCTCATACTATTTGACACTTTAACGCAAACGCGATCGAGACGTATTTTGTGCTTTTTGATTACACCAAGGGCACTGTAGAGGAGAACAGAAGGACAGACAGTTAGACAGACGGCGGACAAACGCTGGACGTACGAAAACATTTTCGTTTAAGCTGAAACCGAGATGCTTACTCAATGATACCAGTAACTTGGTCTCTGCAACTATTGCATTTAACCGCACTGCCGTAACTTGTACGCAACTTGCGGCGTTTGGACGAACAGTTTAACATCTAAAAAATATATCGAATCTGTAGGTCTAGCACAAGTCACAGTGCGACTTCTATCTCGCGCGAGAACAACTGCCCGTCCTTTTCTGTCACTCAGAATGCAACGGGACGGGTAATATAATCTCGCGCGACAAACAAAGTCGCGGCCAGTCGTGCTAGCCTTACTGTAGCTCTACTCGCTGCCAGTGAGCTCAGTATGTAGGGCACCTTTTTTTCATCTTACAGTAAGATAGTCTTTGTTTTGTGTTGAAAAGGACGTATAATTATGTGAATAGCGAATATTTAAAAGGGGTCTCTCTAAGCAGCATGGTTCACTTCATGACAGGAAAGCGACCGCTTTAAACCGATAAAACTGCCCATTATTAAGCCTATGCATTGCTTTTAAAGGAAAGCAGCCTTTCGCCAGTATTTTGGAGAAACTTCCATTAACCATAACTTCTTTCTAGTGCCTGGTATCAATAACATCATGTCAGGACTGGGAGATCACCACCATCGAGGGCATCGGAGACCGACGAACAGGATACCACCCTGTACAACGTACCCTCGCAGAGTATAACGGAACCCAATGCGGGTACTGCAGCGTCGGATGGGTCATGAGCATGTACAGGTACTCCGATGATATGTACCTACAGCACAGCATTCAGGAGATGAATATACTTAATGAAAAATTTATCTTGTTACTTACCCATTTTTGGTCCTCTTAAGAGCTCTTCTCTTGTTCGCTCATCTTTGTTATGAAATTTAAAATTCGGTAAAGCTATTAGAACCCGCCTCAGGGCCTTACTGCTTCTTAAAGTAGCGGATTTTTATAACGACAGCTTATGAAGGTGGCTTTTGTTTATCAATTTAGCAAAAATCTAGCATTTATCCTGAATTTTCAACTAAATATAAATAATTTGCAGCTTGCTTGTAGCAAACAACTACGATCTCACCCAGTATCAGATAGAAGACTCGTTTGGCAGCAATCTCTGCCGCTGCACCGGTTACCGACCTATTCTTGACGCCTTCAAAAGTTTCGCCAAAGACGCACCAAAACCTAAAGACATCACAGACATAGAAGATTTAAAAATTTGCCAAAAGTCTTGCGATAAACCTTGTAAAGGACAAGACTGGTGTATGGTGGATAAGAAAGATACAGGGGCTGAAATAATTAAGAGAATTGTTCTGAAGGACGATCGAGTTTGGTACAGGGTATACGAGATCCAACAAATATTTGAGATTTTGGAGAAAGAAGGAAATAATTATATGTTTGTTGGAGGGAATACAGGGAGAGGTAAAGTGTTAGTGCGTTAAATTTCTAAATGTTGACTGAAATGCTACCACTAACTCAATAACAAAATTTCTTTCAGGAGCTTATCCAATTTTTGCATATCCTCGCGTTCTGATAGACATCGCTCCAGTGCTGGAGCTCAAGACCCACTTCATTGACCAAAACTTGGTCTTAGGAGCCGCTACCACACTGACAGACACCATAGATCTGTTTTATAAAGTGTCCAAAACAAACGAAGAGTTCAGCTATCTAGCAAAGCTAGCGGAACATTTGGAGTTGGTGGCACACATACCTGTCAGAAACGTAAGTATTAACAAGGAGGATAGTATACGGAGTGTCAAAGCCCATACTTCGAATCGTTCCCCGCAGTCATGTTAAAATTCAGGCAATTTCTAGATGGCGCCAAGGTCGTAGCCAGCGGGTCAAATAATAACAAAACAGTGGTACGAATGTGTCACTCAAGCAAGGTAGATGGCGCTGAATGTAAATAAGAACGATTCAAAGTATGGGCTTTGTCAATCCGTTTACTTTCCATGATCCTTGGTATTAATCTTATTTTCTGTTTTTATTTTTGTTCACGCTTATCCGTTACGTGTTGTTGTTACTTAACCATAAGTTTGCTTTAGGTCGGAACTGTAGCTGGGAATCTAATGACAAAGCACAGGGTCCCTGTATTCTCCTCCGATGTATTTTTGTTGCTTGAGGCAGTCGGTGCGGTACTTACAATCCGTAAGTTTTAAAAGCTCCGAAGATAAAAATATCTACTCTATAGTACCAACTCGTAACTGTTTTACATGTTACAGGTGACGAAACCCAGGTCCACTATGTGACGCCGGAAGTGTTTCTAGGAATGGATATGAACGGAAAACTGATAACAGAAATCAGATTTCCGCCTCTATCGCATAACTATCATTTCGTCTCATTCAAGGTAAACTTGAACATACATATATGGACTATTGCAAAATGACACTCTACCCTAATCAATAAGTCATTGTCATACTTAATTATTTGCTTGCCTTTAAGATAATGCCACGAGCTCAAAGTGCGCACGCACAGGTGAACGCAGCTTTTCTGTACGAGTTCGAGCGAGACGGAGAGACGGTGAGGTCGGTTAGGATCGTCATCGGCGGCATTGCGGCTCACTTCATACATCCTTCTAAAACTGAAAGGTAGGTGTAGTCAGTGACTATTAGACAGGTTAACTCCCACTTTGAAATATACTTAAAATTATTTTTTAGATATATAGCTGGTAAGACGATATTCAAAGACGAAGTCCTGCAAGGAGCGCTTAGAGAGCTAAAAGATGATCTGGCAGTGGCTGAAGAAATTGCCGGAGAGATGAAACCAGAGTTCAAGATAAAGTGCGCTTTAGGTCTCCTTTATAAGGTAAAAAATAGACCAGGTGTAGTTGATCACGATCGCCGATCAGTCAGCTTATTCTTGTTGCTTAGAAGTAATAAATTGAGCTAGAAGCTAGAAGATTCAGTAAGATATTTTATAATGTTTAAGGGTCTGTTAACCATCATCCCGACAAATCGTCTGAACCCTCGCTACCGCTCGGGGATCCGAGACTTCCGTAAGACCAGGCCTCTCTCCAAAGGCTCACAAGAATTTGACACCAATCCACTGACATGGCCCATTACAGAACCTTCACCTAAGGTAAACAAACTTTTTATACATTTAGGTATCACTAGTGAAAGTGATGTTTAAAATCTACAAATAGCGTGAAACTATTCTAATGACATGCCGTTTAGGTAGAAGCGTTGATTCAGACCTCGGGCGAAGCGTTTTATGTAAACGATCTGCCAACTCAACCGCGCGAGGTGTTCTGCGCTTTCGTCACGTCGGACGTCTGCACAGGAGAAATTCTGGAGATAGATCCTAGTCCAGCATTGGTAATAAAGTTTGATTTTATGATTACAACCATATTTACCACAGATTTACTCATTCTGTTTAATATACCATCAAGCATCTGAACCCTTGGTCTTTTTTAGAAAATACCAGGAGTCCTTGCATTTTTCTCTGCTAAAGACATCCCAGGCCGCAACAACTTTCTACCTCCTGAAGTTCCAACCTACATGACACCGGAAGAAATTTTCTGCGATGGAAAAATCAAGTACTATGACCAAGCCATAGGGGTAATCGTTGCAGAAACAGAAAAACTGGCTAATCGGGCGGCTTTACTCGTTCAAATTAAATACAAAAAAGATACAAGAAAACCGGTTTTGACTATAGCAGAAGCTAGAAAAGACCCAGAAAGAGTTTCGTTGTACTATGTCCTACCTCCACGGGGTCGAGGTGCAAACGTGCAAAGAATTATTAAAGATTCTAATAATATTTTCTGGCAGCATCATTTCACATTTGAAACCATTCAGACTGAGACGAGGCCTAGTGACATAGGGTTGGATGCATTTTGTAGCACGCAGTGGAGTGATGCCGTGCACGTAACCATGGCGAAGACTTTGAATATTGAGCAGAATCGGTGAGATATTTCCGTAGTTTCCAAGTTTTTGCTTTCTCTATACCTTGCAGTTTTTATCGAAATGGCACGAAATGTTTCAGGACAGCATAAGACCTCAATTCGTGTTCACGGCAAAGACCGAGCACGAATTTTTTACGCACGTACGAATTAAAATTGATAATGTAATAAAATTTGTTTTGTTTAATGGAAGCTCTACAGTAGTTTAATGCTTCTTTTTAATCCTCAGAATATATCTTCAAGTGCCACGAGCGGGAGGTGCTTATGGCTTGAAGATTTCTCGGTCGAACCATATTGCAGCCGTGTGCGCTTTGGTTACATACCTGATGAATCGGCCCTGTCGGTTTAATCTCGGACTTCAAGCGACTTTCCGAGTCATTGGGAAAAGACCACCCGTCACTGTGGATTTTGAAGTTAATTTCGTTTTAGTAATCATGAGAAGTATTTAACTTCATGTAATTCGATTGTGCTTTTGTAAAGAGTTCAACCACGTCATTATTGCTAACGTAAATTAACTAAAATGAAGTTGAATTAGATGAAAAAAACGGTGTACGGTTTATTTCATGTCAATCCGTCCTTTAGGTTGGAGTGGACAACAGAGGCGAAATCCAGTATTTAGAATACCATTTAATGGAAGATCAGGGCTACGTGTTTACAGACCAGATGATTATGGATACGATATCTTCCATCAAAAATACATACGAGAACACCCGCTGGTCATATAAAATATATAACATACTTACTGACACTGCCTCTAACACGTGGATGAGATCACCAGGTTTGTTATATATTGTTTTTTTGTTGCATTAATATATCTGGCATGCGAGATTGAAAAAAGCTTAAGGAGCTGCATTGTCATTAAATTTATCGAGTATGCCAGTATTTTATACACACTTACATGTCCAGATAAGTTTTTTGGCATTTTTATTTCAGGCACTTTCGAAGCAATTTCTTTCACCGAAATGTTGATGGAGGAGATATCCTACGCTCTGAACCGAGATCCTATAGAAGTTCGCCGAGCAAACCTGAACCCTCAGTCTCCAGAAGTTTCTGAAATGCTGACACAATTAATGGAAGAAGGAGAGTACTTTAGGAGAAAAAAGGCAGTAGACGATTTTAATTCAAAAAGTCGCTGGAAGAAACGAGGAATAAGAGTAGCACTTATGAGTTGGCCGGCAGCAGTTCTAGCTGGGTACCAAGTTTTTCTTACGGTATTACACAGTGATGGTTCCGTAATAGTTAATCATGGTGGCATCGAAATTGGCCAAGGCGTGAACACTAAAGTTATACAAGTAGTTGCTTATACCTTGAATATTTCAATGGACAAAATAAAAGTGAGAGGTGTGAACTCAGAGACCAATGCAAATA
Organism: Clepsis dumicolana; assembly: GCA_963691665.1. NCBI lineage: Eukaryota > Metazoa > Arthropoda > Insecta > Lepidoptera > Tortricidae > Clepsis > Clepsis dumicolana. The sequence continues at coordinate 16,380,879 of OY829507.1, read as the reverse complement.
GCTATAGCGTTGGTGGAAGCAGGACTTCAGACGCCGTTTACTTCGGAGCCATTAAGTGCTGCCAGCTGCTTTTAGATAGACTATCATCCATCAGAGAAACTATGACAGACGCAACTTGGGAGCAGTTGATACAAGCGGCATATTTAGGTGGAATCAATCTGCAAACAACTTATCATACTACGTCAAACGATTACATTGGTCACAGGGTGGGTGGTGTTGCCATGGCTGAATGTGAGTTAGATATTCTGACGGGAGAACATGAAATTTTGAGGGTCGATATAATTGAGGACTGTGGGACGTCAGTTAACCCAGAGATTGATGTTGGTCAGGTGAGTGTGTACATTTTTTTAAGACGATCTTTTTTTGACTGATTCAGAGTACAGTTTTAACGACGAATTGTTTGGGCAGATTGAAGGCTGTTTTATCATGGGCGTTGGACACTGGACAACGGAGCACGTTATCTACGACGAAAAAACCGGGGAGTTGCTGACTGACCGCACCTGGTTCTACCACGTGCCTAGCTGTAAGGATATTCCGCTGGATTTCAGGATAAAGTTGAGAAAGAACTCTTACAATCCATTGGTAGTTTTGGGCGCAAAAGGTCAGTGAGTGAAACTTTTAACGTCATGCGCAGTTTAATCTTGAGCTTGATTACACCGTGTCATGTTTTTGCAGCGGTCGGGGAGCCAGCAACGTGCCTCTCTATTTGCGTGGCTTTCGCCATACGACAGGCTCTTGCAGCCTCCAGAGAGGAAACAGGATATGCTAAAACTGAATGGTTTCATGTTGGTAAGAACTTTGTTTAGAAATAAATAAACCTGAGTGCACTACTTTTAAAATTGCTTGATCGCTATAGTTGAGCGTTGATGAGAAGCAATCAATTTATTTACTGAACTTTTTTCACAGATGGACCATTCACTTTAGAGGCTAACGTGTTGTCAGCAAATGTCAAATTGGAAGAGTTTAAATATACATAAATACCTACGGTTTTTTTAGTCCGTTATCAGGGCAGGTAGCTCTTAGCTTGTCTTGTCAAGTAAGCTTGCTTATCACATGTGTGCAATGTGTTGATACGTGGGTGTTACATGAAAACATACGTTTGTCACGGTTGAGCAAAGTCTTGTTTTCTTTCAGGGATATGGATTAATTGAATATTAATTATTTAAGTGTACTATTAGCTGTTGTTCTATGAATTGATTGTTCACGATTGCATAATGTTCCAAAAAAAAAATTGAATTGCATAACATTAATTAATTAGTTCAACCGACCGGATAAGAAGAAACGCACGGACGGTTTCTTAGCACAATACTCGTACACAGAATAAACACTTTATTTACATAAGTGTAGAGACATAATGAAAACGGGATATTGACCGCGATTACCTTATAGGTTTGATGAGCTCCCGATATTTCGATGCAGTTGTATGCATCATGATCACTGGCAAACTGACGAAACGAGGGTAGACACTAATGTTGCGCAGACCGGGCTCTGTCTACCCGCATTTTTGCGCGCCGACTGCGCGCACTGCCACTACTATCGGTCGCGTTCTCACTTGTTACTCGATTTAAGCACACAACACTTACGGTGTCACTACGCGTACCCGAAACTGATTCTGGACAAGTCTTGCATAACGAAATCACCGGATTCCAGACATTTGACAACTTAAACCCATCCTCACGGTAAATTTTTTTATGTTTCTTAATCAATCGCTTCTCTCACCAGTCTTGGTATATAATGGCGTTCTGTCGAAATGATCTTAGGGCTGTGCAACTCAATCCAGTGATTTGTCCCCGACTCAATAAGGTGTTCAGCAATGGCGGATTTGCGAGTGTCGTTATTTTTAACTGCGGCTATGTGCTCCTTAACCCTGCAGGCGATCGTACGTTTGGTCTGCCCTATGTACGAGCTGCCACAGCTACAATCAACCCCGTACACACCAGGTTTTTCCAGTGGAAAATTGTCCTTGGGTGATCTCAGAAGCTGTGAAATTTTCCTGTGAGGGGTGAAAAGGGGTGTTATTATGTCTAATGCAATTAACCGCGAATCATTTAAAACTGTTATAAGTGTAGAGTTCCCAATACGATACCCATTATCAGAATCGGTTGCATACCGATATGGGGCATACCATGACTCCTGGCATCCCCCTAGGATCGTGTTTGATGATCTTTAATACTAGAAGAATGCGAGAGTTTGTCGTGTGTTTTTTTTTTGTTGTTGTTGTTATTTGGTAGGGGGTCATGAACCCGTGACACCAACACACCTTCGGAACACCACTACCAATTTATTATATCTACACTTGCCTATTAATTTAATTCATCAACCTACATAAAACCTACCAACTGTACCTCTGAATTACTATGGGCAGCGTCTCTTGCTGCACGTATCAACAATTAACTATTTTCATAATATTCGGCACTTTAACGCAACGAGAAGAATTTTTTGGTCATCGATTACGATTGCAAATGTATTTTTATTCTATATGACGTGTGAATCTCATTCGCAGTCTCATTCTATTGTAATACAATAATTATTTATATTATTAAATTAATACAAAAAACCGCCAACTCAATGTTAATAGCGTCAGCAGAAATATATTTTTACATTTTATGTAAAATAGAACCTTTGGAATCCTCAGAGCTGCTCGGTTTTCAACTGAATTTGTGGCGATTTGAATCTCAAAGATTTCAAATTTAGGTTTCCGTATGCTTCTGAATTGCTGCTTTGCCGCAAAACAGAAGCGCGAGCGTTTTACTTAAGATTTATTTTTAAAATGATAATGACCTATAATGACACAAAATAGAATTGTGTAGGTACATATATTGACATAATCTTAAATATCTTTTCCCCTCACTACCTCGGAAAGGTGTCTTTTATCCTTTAATACAAGCGGGTAAAACCGCGTTTTATCCACTAGTGGGGAAAGTAATTTGACCTTGGAGTGGAGCGTGTTTAAGTAGCTTTTGACAGATAACAAAACGTAAAACGCTCATAATAATGGTTCGTTCGATATTAATTATCATTAAATAAATGACAAATGGTTTGAGAATTAAATCATTCAAAAAAATTCGTGACCTAAAACCTTTTTAATTAGCACCACCTGCTTTAATATGTTCTTACCTTTATTCCATTATGGTTGCCTGGTAGAGATCGCTCTGTAGCGATAAGGCCGCCCATTGCTACCTTGTATTTTCTTTGTGCCTTATTTCTTGTTTTGACTGTTATGTGGTGTTCAATAAAGAGTTATTGTATTGTATTGTATTGTATTGTAAAATACCAAATTTAGCTTTAGTCCTTATAATTCTATGAGAAACATTTTTTTTTATAATGATGGTGAATATAATTCTGAACGCACAAGTTGAATCGATGCAATTTCAAAACGCATCGTCAGAAATGTCAACAAAATTTTTCTCGCCGACTCCGACTCACGTAAAAATACACAACTTCCAGAGTTTTCTGTTATAATATCGTAAAACAAATTGTGATTTCAGTGATGAAGATTTATTTTTATTACCTGTTTTTTTGCATGTTGCGCTTTCCTCGCTACAGTGAGGTAAAAAGTTTTGTTACACACGGGTGTAAATGCATTTTACTTCTCGTGAGTTGAAACACTCGCGGGTAAAATACAACTTTCCACTCTTGCCTTCATATTTACCGCGTTTAATTTGCTCTTTGTAGCGAAGATCTATCCCTCTCATAATTATGCCTTAAATATAAATATCTTGGGGCAATTGACACCAACTGACCTAGCCCCTAACTAGACAAAGCCTGTCCAGTTACGTGTATACATGACGTGTAAAGGAGCATTCAACTGCTTATTTGCTGAATAAAATTTTGAATTTTGTGGATGCTAGACAACAGATTAGCATACCATGAAGATACACACTCACTTAACCCTGTCACATGTCGCTCACAGTAAGTAAAAAATATAGCATTCGAGCCTTATATAGATTTAAGATCCTTTAAAACAAATTATTGACTAAAAAAACAAAAAGATATTACAAAAAAAAGCATACATACAGTGGAACGTAGAACCTCCTCCTTTTTTGAAGTCGGTTAAAAATAATGTATAATCCTAACTAATTTTATAAATGCGAAAGTAACTGTATATCTGTCTTTCTGTCTCTCTGTCTGTCTGTTTCTCTGTCTGTCTGTATGTTACCTCTTCACGGGAAAACCGCTACACCAATCTATATGAAACTTGGTAAGAAGATAGTTTGAATATTTAGGAATAACATAGGCTACTTTTTAGTCGGGAAAATTATATTGTTGCCGCGGGATAGCGATAACCAAAATCTACGCGGACGAAGTCGCGGGCAACAGCTAGTATAATATAAATTTCTTAATTAAGGGTATACATAATTCATCATGCTAAATATCTGCCCCGGACGGGGATCGAACCTTGGATCTCTAGATTCATAGTCAGGTTCTCTAAACACTACGCTATCCGGTCGTTATAAGCCTTATTAGGCGTATAATCTGAGTATCGATTTAGACTTCCGCGATTTTCACACATTATCATAATACTCGGGACTTAATCGCGTAAAAAATGTATATATTTAAATTAAAATACCTCGACGTTTCTTACGACGATTTTTTACGCGATTAGGTCCCGAGTATCATGATAATGATAATGTTTATTGAATCAGGCGTTACTTTGCGGAGGTCCATATTCATGAACAAAAAACTTTTGCTCACCCAAAGTAATTGTTTTTAGTTTAATGATAATGTTATCTAAGATCTCTTATATCTTCTCACTTGGCCCGTCCCATCTTTGTATGCAATATTCAATGCCAATATCCTTTGATACATTACGGTACGTATGATCCAGTGATTCTGCAGCTATTGACCACGATTCCTCGATATTCAAGTAGGTATTTTATTCAGAAATTAAACTACCTACCGTGTTTAAATAAAAAACGTACAAGCTTGCCGCCCGTTTCACCATCCTCCAATAAATGTATCTGACAGATACATCTCTGTCATGCCGTCTCTGTTTATTTTGTTAGAACTAACAGAGATGACATAACATTTATTTATTAGATATAACTTATTTAAGGGTGGTGAAACGGGTCTTTATAATACTAACTCTGTTTATTTTTTATACGACAAGAAAAGCAAACGAACAAGCGGGTCTCCTGATGGCAAGTGCCCATAGAGACCCGCACACCCGGGGAGTTGCCAAATACGTTGCCAGCCTTGAGAGCTAATATGAAATGCCCCTTGTGCCTGTAATTACACCGGCTGTCTTACTCTCCATACCAGAACACAACAATGCAAGCACTGCTGCTTAGCGGCAGGATTAGCGAGTAACATGGTGGTAGCGAGCCGGACGGACGGACCTCGCACATGGTCCAACCACCCGCAAGTTTGCACGAAATGACAAAAGTATGGCTGATGATAGCGAAGCAATAAAACGTGTCGTATTACAGTTGTATCAACAGCAGGGGGCTAGCGCGCGCGCCATTTTGTCGCTTGTCGCTGAGTGCGTCCTTCACTGATTCCATCGCCATGAAAGGGACGCACTGCGCTACAAGCGACAAAATGGTTGTAGGGCTAGCACGACATGGCCGCGACTTTGTTTGTCGCGCGAGATTATTATTACGCGTGCCGTTGCATTAGGCCGCCCCCTATTTCACCAAGGTTACAATTCTTCGTGACAATTCGGTGTCAACTGCTGACTTGAAGAGCTTTTGTTTTAGCGCGCTTTATATTGTCAAAGAAATGTAGTTTGAATTGTCATATAAAACTGACAATTGTAAAGATGGTGAAACAAGGGCCTGAGAGACAGAAAAGTACGGGCAGTTGTTCTCGCTCGAGACAGAGCGTCGAGCACGACTTCACGAAAGCTGTGTAACGTTACGGTTATCGTATCGAGATCGAGAAACCACATACTAAATTTTAGTTCCAAATACGCTCACGGGCGGGCGCTGTTCCAAACGTCATACAAACTCGACAACGTTTACTATTCGATTTTACGTTACGCAGCATTCGTCAAGTCGTGCTCGACCCTCAGAAGTCACACAGTGAGTTGTGCTAACAGGGAAGATCCGATAAGAGTACAGGGTGCTATTTTTTCAAACTGACCAATTGACATGGTGACGTCACCAATTCTAATGAGGAAGGAACCTCGGGAGTGGGATGTGGACAATTAGCGCGGTCATAACAAATCCCCGGGAAGTGGATCAAACGGTAATTAGCGATTGCTTACATGAGCTTCAGGGCTGGCGATGAATGACATCTTTCTGAACTCGGGATACAGCGACAGGAATTAGCAACACTGGTTTTTTGATCAGGCTGCCTGGCTGGACACTTTCACTTTTAATTTGCGGGTGGTAGGACCTTGTGCGAGATCCATCCGGATCGCTGCCACCATCTTACTCGCTAATCCTGCCGCTAAGCAGCAGTGCTTGCACTGTTGTGTTCCGGTGTGGAGAGTAACCCTGTTATTCATAAACCAATATTAACTGAAATGCCGTTAAAGTTCGTTTGTTTTTTTTTGTCACATTGACATTTCCGCTGGTAAGAAGATAAAACCTATTTTAGCTAACAGAGGCTTGAGTGACGTTTATGAACGCTCCTAACGATGGCTTGCGGTGCCTTGTGTGGGGACTCCGACAGTGGTGAATTGGCGATGCAATTGGTGCGTCTGCATGTTCCACCTTATAATAGATTCAGTTTTAGGCCACGTCACCGCCATCTACTGGCAGTGCCATCTGCATGAACTGTTGCTCGCAGGCAGTCACCGCTGGTTCGCGCGCTGCACTATGCCAATGCCCTTCTTGTATCAGCTCCGGAGTATGACATGTTTGCTGGTCGTTGGAGGAATATGTGCGTTGAATGTTTGAGGTTCTGTGAGGCGATGGATTCACGACTGTCTTCATGTACCTAATTTTTTATTTTTATTTATTTTTTCTTTTTCCTTGTAATTGTCTATAATATTTTAAGTTGTTTTTCTATTTTTTTGTATATATTGTCTTACTCAGTACCTTAGTATGAACTGTCACGCTGTGTAAGTTGTTGCAAATAAATAAATAAATGAATAAGTGTATAAGACAACCGGTGTAATTACGGGCATAAGAGGCATTTCATCTTAGCTCTCTAGGTTGGCAACGCATCAGCAAAGCCTCCGGGGTTGCAGGTGGGTGTCTATGAGCAGTGGTGATCACTTACCAACAGATGACCCACTTGCTCGTTTACCTTCCTCGTTGTACAAAAAAAAACAATTAAGATTTTTGAGATTTTTCTGAGTGGTTGTGCTATAAGAGCTCTTCACAACTGGAAGTACCCTTTAGGTTTTCACAGTACGGCAATTTGTATGGAAACAACCTTATTAATGACTGTATCTTTTGATTGTGTTGACATAGAAGTTTGATTTTTTCACAGCTTCAAGAGACTGTAGGCTTGAGTATTTGATATTCATTTCAGCATCCTACCTATACGCGTTCGAGAGATAAAGGGTCTTGACAGACAGATAGAAGACAGACAGATGGACAAGAAAGTGATCCTATAAGGGTTCCGTTTTTCCTTTTGAGGTGCGGAACCCTAAAAAGCATTGTTCAATTTGGAACTTGTTCTCATTACTCAAACTACCGTAAACTGTATCGCAGCTGCTATCTACTAAGAAATTGCTTGCGCGTCCGTCCATTGATTGACTGAAATCACCGGGCTGGTACTTCGGCACCTGCGTCTGATCAGCGAAAAATCGGGACCAATTCCTGTTTGTGCAGATTTCGAGATAAAAGTTCATGCAAGTAATTTTTTTATGCTATAACTAGCTGTTGCCCCCGACTTCGTCCGCGTAGATTTCGGTTATCGCTATCCCGCGGGAAAAATTGTTATTTTTCCGAATAAAGAGTAGCCTATGTTATTCCTCAATATTCAAATTATCTTCTTACCAAATTTCATCTAGATTGGTGCAGCGGTTTTCCCGCCGAAACAGACAGACAGAGAGGCAGAGAGACAGAGTTACTTTTGCATTTATAATATTAGTTAGGATTAGTTAGATAAGTTTAAAATAATCATCTGAGAGACCATAATTAATCAAAACTATAATAGCTAACCCAAGTTTTCGCGAAATCAACAACATTTCTTCCAAAACTGTCCGATAAAATTATTTAAATTGACGTAACTTTTTTATTTGTTAACCGATTTCAATGAAATAAGCACTAAATGTTAATCCAAGGACAATACATCAGTGAAAACCGCACCCTTCTAGGTTAAGCCGTTTCTGAGATTAGCGTGAACAAACGCACAGACAAACAGAAAATAATTCTAAAAATCGTTGTTTTGGGTTCTATTGTGTTAATAAATACCCCTAGTAGCTGTTTTACTCAAATATTTTCAATGTACAGACACCGACCTGCTACAGATTTATTATAATATGTATGTATGTAACAGATAAGAAAGACAAACGAACAAGTGGGTCTGCTAAAGTGATCACCACTGCCCATAGACACCCGCACCGGGGCTTCAGATGCGTTGCCAACCTAGAGAGCTAAGATGAAATGCCTCTTGTGCCCGTAATTACACCGGCTGTCTTACTCTCCACACAGGAACACAACAGTGCAAGCCCGGCTTCTACCATCTTTGCAATTGTCAGTTCTATATGACAATTCCAACTACATTTCTGTGACAACATGAAGCGCACTAAAACAAAAGCTCTTCAAGTCAGCAGTTGACACCGAATTGTCATTGAAAACTGACAATTGTAAAGTTGGTGAAATAGGGGCCAGGCCGTCAACCGTAATCGTTAATCTATAAGTGCAATAAAGTTAATGGTTGTGTAAGCGGCCTCGCGGCCTCGTTTTTTTTTTTTCGAAAATATTCAAAAAACCAATCGAATTTAATAGTGCTTTTTGATATAAGTGCGGAAAGTATATCATTATGCATGAGTCCCGAGGCTTTTAACATGAAACTACCCTGAGACTCGATCATAGTGAAATAAAAACGGATCACGACAAACGGATAATAAAAATGACGATGAAAACGAGAGTAGTTGTGTGCCGCTGTCAGCTGCGTCTAGTAGTCGCGCGAGCAAAGCCGCGGCGCGCAGTGTGCGTCTCGCCGCCGCTGGGTCGTGCGCTCCCAGAGGAAGAACTACGAATTAGTCCGAAACATGTCGGGCTAAACTCGACTTATATATGTGAGTGATCCGTTTTTATTTCACTATGAGTCCCGAGGTGTCTAGGCCCGAGCCGCGAAGCGAGGGTCGAATCTCGGGACGAGTGAAAATGATACTTTCGCACGTGTACCAAACGACGTTTTTAATACAGTTGCGAAAAAATTACAATGAAGGGGCGGGCCGCCCACCACCACCCGCCGGCGACTAGTGGAGGAAGGCGGAGGAGAGCCGCCGGCGCCTTGGAAAAATAAAAAGCACTAGTACGAAAAACACAACTTTCCGCATGAAACGTAGGTACAAAATGTACCCCTTTTTGAGCAACTGTATTAAAAAAGTCTATACTTATTAGCGAGCCTGCTCACAATATTTCACGAGAATCGGTTTAGAAATGCGACCTGTAGACGTCTAGTCAGCGGTGCAACTGGACAGACGGAGGACATAGGAAAGAAATTAGGCCCAAGCTGAAACGAGACGTTTCGATTGTTAATTTTATTGGGGCCAGGGTAATCCTGATTCGCTTCGAGGTATTAGTAGACGTGGCAAATGATTGGTGGCAAAATTAAACTTAGTAAGTACTACAATAAATAAAACAACAGTTAATAACATAACCTAACCTAACCTTGCCAAGTTGAAAAATCCCCGACATTAATATTTTAAAGTTCAATGTTTCAAAAACGGGTGACTTTAATGAAACTTACCTAAGAACCATCTCGATTAAACTAGCTATCAAATAAAAAAAAAACAATTGTCAGAGCTACGGTGTCACAGCCAGACACGGTCAAACTTATAACACCCCTCTTTTGTCGTCGGGGTTTAAAAAGGATGCAGCTCACATTGCCACACATAAAAACCCTAGTTTGTTGTGGAATTGTGAGAATGCGAAACACTCGCTTCCCTCAAAAATTTGCGGTAATTGGGTTAGAGTTTGAAGCTCAGTTAACTGGACTAAAATGAGACTGAACACTGTTGCTATTACAAATATACGCTTTACCCAGAAATTGAATTACAGCTCGTATGGATGGAACTGTATGGGAGCGAATTCCAGACGTGTCTTCATCGGTTACGTACAACAAAATTTGGTGGTATGCTGTTACGCAGGCGATCCATTATCATCATCATCGTCGTGTCAGCCGAAAGACGTCCACTGCTGGACATAGGCCTCCTCCAAGGCTCTCCACTCAGACCGGTCTTGTGCTTTCCGCATCCACCGCGGTAGTTGTGTGTGGATATATTTCATCATCATTATCGCATAGTGGCCATCCATGTTCGGACTTAATTACAGTGAAATAAACGGATCGCTCACGTATTTACATAAGCTTGCTGAGCCGTGCGCTCCCGAAGGACTACGAATTAGCCCGAAACTCGTGGGCAAAACTCGGCTTATTATGTATACGTCCGTGAAGTGATCACGATTACCCGTAATATGTACGGTTAGAAATAACTATGCCTTGATAACGAAGCGTTTTTTTATGATTTTGATTATTGGAGAATTATTTTACATTTTCTCCCCATTTTTAGGGTTTCGTACCTCAAAAGGAAAAAACGGAATCCTTATAGGATCACCTTGTTGTCTGTCTGTCTGTCTGTCTATCTGACAGTCTGTCTGTCTGTCAAGACCCTTTTACTCTGGAACGCGTGGAGGTAGCATGCTGAAATTAATATCAAATACTCAAGCCTGCGGTCCCTTGAAGCTGTGAAAAAATCAAGCATCTAAGTCGACGCAATCAAAAGATACAGTCATTAAAAAAATCTATTTCCATATAAATTGCCGATTTCCAAAAACCTAAAGGGTACTTCCAGATGTCCTAGAAACTTGAAATTTGTTATGAAGGTAGCTCTTATAGCACAACCATTCGGAAAAGTCTCAAAATTTTAAAATTTTATGTCTGTCTGTAGATTTCACAGACCAATATAAGTTGACCCCACACTGCGTACATTTTTCTTATGAGCAGGGCTCTGCTTACACTGGACTTATTAAAACACGGGAAAAGCGTTAAAATCTTTCTACGGAACCCTCGTGCGCGAGTCCGACTCGCACTTGGCCGGTTTTTTTTTACAAGACTGCCCGACGAAAGAGTATTTTATCTTTACGGTTTTCCCATGAACATCAATTATACCTTTAAAATACTCACTGAAGCATGAAAAGTTGAAAAATCCCCGACATTGTCATTTGAAAGTTCAATATTTCAAAAACGTTTTAATGAAACTTAGCTAAGAACCATCTCGATTAAAATAGCTTTCGACTGAAAAAAAACCGCATTGAAATCGGTTCACCCGTTTGGGAGCTATGATGCCACAGACAGATACACAGATACACATGTCAAACTTATAACACCCTTCTTTTTTGTCGGGGGTTAAAAACCAAAACATGCTAATCCCCGGAAACAAACCTGGATCCGGAAGCGTTTTTTTGCGTTTTGAATAAACGTGTGATTTTATCGTGCACCGAGTATGAGCAAAAATACGGACTGGCCACTTTTTTTTTTTGTCACAGGCCGTTTTCAGGGGAAACAGTCTGTTTTAGATAGCCTACCTAGGGTTTTCGTGAAGGAAACAAATTGCAAGTTTAATACATTTATTTATACAAAATCGATAGGCTAATTTGACAAGTAAAATAGAGAATCTCAGGGGATTGAGTTCGAAGACACTTTTGAAGTTACTGGGTTCGATTACACGCTAATGTGGCCTACACTTCCCTCGGGTGTCTGGATCCTCCGGCGACGGCGAAAATAGGGCTCAGGCGTCGTAGAGCAACCAGGAGTGACCAGGGGGCTCGTGTGATGTCGTGGTGTAGAGATGGTGTGAAGGGGACCGTAGCGTGCCAACGGCTAGCCTCTGAGTAGGCTGCGAGAGGTCGGCAGGGGTCCGTAGGAACCAGTAGTGGGTGGAGAGATTTCCCACGGGTAGCGTAGTTCACCTGGTGTGAGCCAAACGTCCATGGTATGCTCGCACTGCCATATTCCGCTCTCCAGTCCGACCATTCCCGAGGGAGTGGGAACCAGATTAGCAGTGCATGGCAATACGGGGGGTCATACGGATTCACAATTTAGCTAGAGTCAGAGAGTAAGCTTTTACAGGTTTCTAGTGAGAGTGGATAACAGATTAAAACAAAGTGACCGTTGGAATTTTAAATTCTAACCGTTCTAGGAAGCCGTTAGGTTTTAAAATAAGCGCTACGTCTATAGCCGTAGAGCAGTGAAATAGGAAAGGATTCCATTATAATTAACTGTCCGGAGCGCTATTAAGGTACAGTAATGCTTCGGACATAGTAAGAGAGTGGAAACCTATAGAATTAAATAAATTACAATAAAAGACACAAGTAGTGTAACACAATGATAAAGTACAGAAACGATCAGTATTCTTACCAAGTTCTGGGCTGGCTGGTTCCACTCAGGAGGTGTAGAGAAATGTACGGTCTCCCGGCCGTACAGGCGGTTTTATGGTTGAGTGGAACCGGATACGGATAACCAAAAGATTTTGAATTGGGCGACGCCCATGGGCGTGTCCGTGTTTCTCATTTTGAATACCAACGTATTATTTCTGTGTTGTGTTTAATGTAGTTTTTTATGTGTTTTATGTTGGCTAAGTGCAAGTAGCGGTTGTTAATTAATTAATTTACAACCGATGCAATTTTTTAATTAGATTTAAATTAATATTATTCGCCTAAGTGCGGAAAAGCGCCATCTAGCGGATTATGGCGGAACTTTTAATGTCCAATAGCTTGCGTATTGTGACAGTTCCAATAAGTATAATCCACAGCATCTGACCATTACAGGCAGTTATAAGAAAGGGACACTTGAAAATTCTTGCTACCTACTGGTACCTAAGTTTAATATCATTTTAATATCATAGTTTTCAAATTTTATTTACATAATAAAAGCAATTTACAATGACATTAAATCTAAGCTTAAACTTTTTTTTTTTTTTAGGTTCCCAAATATACTACTTTATTTACATAATAAAAGCAATTTACAATGACATTAAATCTAAGCTTAAACTAAATAAACTACAACTTAAAACTAAATTAAATCTAAATAAGGCCCCCGTGGCATAGTGCCCAAAAGGCTGGCAGCGTTGCCTCGCTGAATAGCGATGCTGATTCTTTGAGAGAGAAAACTGCCAGCCCTTTGGTCACAAGTTGCATCAACTAAGCGCTTTTGTAACTCAGAAATAAGCTTGTAAGCGCTGGGACCCCATGGACCCAAAGTTTCAAACCCGACAGGAACAAAATTATAATTCGGACCGAGAGATTGATACTTAGAATTTTTTCTATTTTCAGCCGTTTCTGCCGCCGCACCAGCTTTTTGTGTGGTTCCCTGGAGATGTGAGGGTGCTACTGTATCGACACAGGTCGCATCCCAAACCAGAACCCTACCCATTCTCCAGGGAATCAGAGACATACCGTCCGGCCTTTTGCCATCGTCGCGGGCAATGCCGCTTGGCTCCAAAATGGCCGGCACGTTCGCAGAGGCAAGAGCCCGGCGGATTATGTCATTGAGCGCGGCATGACGGGAGAAACGGCCGGCGCTCTTTTGACAGGAAAGACCATGGTGTCCCGTTTCGTCCACATTGGTGCCACAGAGGCAACGGTGTGGTGAACACAGCGCAACACCCAGTCTTAGCCCGACTGCAATTCTCAGTGTTTCAGGCTCAAGAAAGGTTCCGGTGTTAACGGAAGGATAAGCATGAAGCCAGTCACCGGATTCCTTTCTTGCCACAGCCAAAAGCCTTGCGCGGTCTGGGCCTGAACTGGAACTGAGAATATTAGAATAAGTTAATTTGGATAGTGTGTCATCCCAGCTCCGTTGGAAATTTGGATAAGCGGGAGGATTTTCACCCGGACAAGCCATTAGCCAAGCATTCCTAGCATCGACCAAACCCGTCGTCTCGTAGTTTGAAGGACAATCCTTTAGGATTTTACCTACGAGGGTGGACGTGCTGTGGACAGATGATAGGAACGCTGGTAAAGCAACACTAGAAATTTTGCGGATACCTAGCCCACCATATCTGATAGGAAGGGAAGCCTGGGTCCAAGATTGCCCATTGAATTGTAAGTTAAGTATAGATTCCAAAGAAGTTTTCATAAGGGAATCAATTAAGGTCAGAGAATTTTGATGTTTCCAAAAGGGACAACAACGAAGCAAATAAGTAAATTTTGGCACAAAAAGGCAAAATTTTAGAATAGTGATAGCAGTGTGAGCACTGATTTCCAGCAGCCGGTCTGCAGAATTTTGAAATTTTGAAACAGTTTTTGCGATTAAATCTGGAATGGCATCGTCGAAGATTGGTGACCCTAGGAGGCTTAAGTTTTGCTTATCGACAATTTTGATATTTGGACAAAGTAAATTAAAATGTTGGAAGAGATCGGATCGGATCGCGTTGTTTATGAACAGTTCGCATTTATTAAAGTTTAGATCTAAACCAATGGCCTTAAATTTATTTATAATTTCTGAGAGATCTGAAAGTACCGTAACTGCATCACCTCCTAGGGAACCATCATCAAGATACCATACGTTAAATTTGGACTTTAAATTTTGAATGATGGGGTTAATGGCTAAACTGAAAATGGCTGGTCCGAGGGGATCACCCTGCTGACAGCCGACTTCAGAAGATAATTCGTTGCTTTTGTACATTAATTTAGAAGGTTCATGATAACAGTTAAGTAGGTAATTATAAATTTCCGGAATATTATTCCTAATTTCTGTGAGCAAGGTGTCCCTGTTTACCGAATTAAATGCATTTTTGACGTCAATTTTGAGTAAAACCTCACACTGATCGTTATTAAGGTAGGTGCGCAGGGCATGGACTGCCGCTTCGCACCCACCTTTAGTACCGAAACCTAATTGAATTGGTTCAAACTGAGGTTGCAATTTTGAAACTATGTGACGAACTGAAATTTTAGAAGTTAATCGCCGAAATGTAGAGCCGACCGCAATGGGTCTGACACCTCCGTCTTTTTTAGTGAGCGCAATTAGGTTGGCTCCATAAAGAACGGGAACTATTTCGGGATTAACATTGCCAGACAGCATGAGGTTTATTAATTTTGTTAAAGCGAGGATTAAATGTTTGCCTGCGTCGCCCACACAGTGAGAGGTAAGGTCTTTTAGGTGTTGGGGAGCAAGTCCGTCAAGACCTGCTGCAGAACCGGTTTTAAATGAATAGATTGCATTCACTGTGTCTTTCTCGTGAATGTTTAAACAAACATCGGGCGACGTAGGCGGGTCCAAAAAGTATGCGTTTGTAGGAGCTCGAGGGTGTTTAGTTTGTAAGGCCGAGAGTGTGTCGCTATTATCTGGAGATAGTACGTCACTGGAAAAAAGTAACCGCGCGGCCCCCTTCAGGTCTCCGTCGCTAACTTTAGATTCCACTTTGTTTTTAAAATAATTTTGATTGCTATTTTTGCCTGTACTAAAAACTGTAAGGCAAGGCGGTGAATAATTGGAACAATTGTTTTTTATTTTTTGGGTAAGAGAAATCTTAGACGATTTATCGTCTTTAACGTGAAGTGTATTAAATGGGAAAAGTAACAAATTCTGCCAGTCCGCATAGCTATTATTGTCCAAACATTTCGTTATAAGTTGAGCCAAATGAGTAGCGACGGAGATCCGGGCGCCACGGGGAATTCTTTTTACCACCTTAACATTGTTTTTTAAGTGGCTCAAATGCAGATGGAAGGGAATAGTGGGTGGATTAGTAGGAGTACGGTTTGTATTTGGGGAGACAGGATTTATGTACAAGGGGGGGGCATTCTGACTTAAACATTTGTGCAATTTGGATTTGTGAATATTCAAACCTCTACTACTACTAAATGTTCTACTGCATATTGGGCATACATGTGACGTACCATCTACGGGTTGCGTTGCATTCTGCATATCATCTAAGGGCATAAAAACACAACACAACGGAAAACTAAATAGAAAAATAGTCTGACAGCCGCGACAAAACTGCACTGACGGGGCTCCGCCAAGAGCGGCGCGTGCGGGAGTCGCGGGGACTCAGGCCGGCGTGGAAAGAGGTCGAGGTGGCCGGGATGCACATGAAACAAACATTATTATTAGTATTTAATTATTAAAATATTTGGGAGCTTTATTTGAAATCGTGTTGACGTTAAACTAAATAAACTACAACTTAAAACTAAATTAAATCTAAATAAGGCCCCCGTGGCATAGTGCCCAAAAGGCTGGCAGCGTTGCCTCGCTGAATAGCGATGCTGATTCTTTGAGAGAAAAAACTGCCAGCCCTTTGGTCACAAGTTGCATCAACTAAGCGCTTTTGTAACTCAGAAATAAGCTTGTAAGCGCTGGGACCCCATGGACCCAAAGTTTCAAACCCGACAGGAACAAAATTATAATTCGGACCGAGAGATTGATACTTAGAATTTTTTCTATTTTCGGCCGTTTCTGCCGCCGCACCAGCTTTTTGTGTGGTTCCCTGGAGATGTGATGGTGCTACTGTATCGACACAGGTCGCATCCCAAACCAGAACCCTACCCATTCTCCATATCATAGTAGTTCATGCAACTATTACAGCAATGAGAGTTCTTAAAATATCACATGAGTGTTTTAAGGCCTAATTATGTAGAGTTGCATACATTACTTTATCTACACACATAATAAAAGTACTCTAAGATGGGTTCAGAAGCCGAAGGCATATCATACCATTCATACCCATATATGTCACGAATTGAACTTTTTTAGTTAAATCAAAGTCAAACATAACCGAGCTGACGTTTCGTATCGACTGTTTTTTTTTATTGTAAAATAAGTTTCAAATTTAAAACTCTTAACGACATCGAATTCGAAAAGTCAAGTCAGAGGAAATGCGTTAGGTAATAATAAGTGAGTATAAGTGAATATAAGGGAATAATAAGTAAGTATAAATAAAAAACAAACCTTTAGCAGGGCCAAAGATTTGTTATTCGGGTATAAAAACTGGTAAGAACTTTGAAAACAACCCATCACTGAGGAGAGCTGGTGACAAATGCAACGAAAAATAGTAACATACATTTATTTAAACATAAAAATTGTTTATTTATTTATAAAATGTTGCCAAACCGATACTACAAATTTGAATTCCACACAGAAAATCTTGACGTAGCAATATATCTTTGTTCTTCTGTACTCTTGTTATAGCAAATAACGATAGCTGATTTATTTATTTGACGTCTGCCGTTACTATATCGTCCTTACCAAGTCCGCACAATGCTTTCCCCCTCTCCAATCTGAAGTACCCTTTTTCACCAAACCATGTACCCCAAGAGTTTTTGATGAGCCAATAATCTTTGCCGCTGTCGTCATCTGAAACAAACCGATTCGCTTTAAACAGTTGCGCATTTTTTTCCAGAAATTACTTGAAACTCGATGATTGTCTTGTTAGTTAGGTACCTAGTATAACTTCCTTTGCCATCCTTATCAGTAGATATAACCCTTCCACAACTATTTCCTTCGGAATATTGATAAATAGCGAACCATTATGCTGCAGTAAGCAGATTTCTTACTGACCCCTATTTCACCATCTTTACAATTGTCAGATTACTTTGACAATTCGAAGTACATTCCTTTGTGAAGCGCGCTAAAAGAGAAGCTCTTCAAGTCAGCAATTGACAATGAATTGTCATTGAAAACTGACGATTGAAAAGTTGGTGAAATGGGGTCCTGGGCGTAGCCCCCCGCTATAGAAATAATTTAAAGATAACCTTGCCCCACCACCGGTGGGTAGCGAGAAGCGACAGTTTTTTTAACATTTGGACCTACAAAGTAAAATTTGGCATAAGGGTTCCTCGTATAATGTACATTAGGGATAAGGCGGGATAATTCGAAATTCCACCCTAAAAGGATGAAAACGGAGTGGAAGTTTTTTTTTAATTAAGATCATAAAACTTAGAGATTGGATAGGGAAAGATCTTGCGAATGTATCTTGGTATCTGGAGTTCCGCCACGGGAGAGAAGACGCGGGCGAAAGCTAGGTAGTTTGTAACAAAACGAATTTCAGATGGCCATTTTTAACCCCCGACGAAAAAGGGGTGTTATAAGTTTGACCTATGTATCTGTGCATATATCTGTGGCATTATAGCTCCCTAACGGACTGGCCGATTTTGATGTTTTTTTTTTTCAATCAAAAGCTCGTTTAATCGAGATGGTTCTTAGCTAAGTTTCATTACAACAGTTCACCCGTTTTTGATTTTTTTTTTTTTTTATTAATTTAGTTACTTTAATTTCACCTACCTGATAATAGAAGGTTGTAGTGCCTTTTTTTGACTCTACCCGTAGGGGAGGATCAATTGTTGCGATCCTCCCCTCCTAGCGCCGGGGTCCTGGCAAGAAGGCCGGGGCGGCCAGAGGGTACCGCTGGTGCAACCCTAGGGATCCCCCGGTACCTTGCAACCCAGTAGGAGGGCAGCACCGGAGTGGTTTTAGTAGGTATAATTGCTTCTCCCTTTTCTCTCTTTTACGGAGAGTAGGAGGCGAAGAGAGTCCCACATAACCACCAGACTTTCCCCAGGTCTGGTGGTACTCGTAACGAGCTTCCACTCCGATGAAAAAAACCGGCCAAGTGCGAGTCGAACTCGCGCATGAGGGTTCCGTAGAAAGATTTTAACGCTTTTCCCCAGTGTTTTAAGAAGTCCAGTGTTAGCAGAGCCCTGCTCCTAAGCAAAATGTACGCAGTGTGGGGTCAACTTATATTGGTCAGTGAAATCTACAGAGACATAAAATTTTAAGATTTTGAGATTTTACCGAGTAGTTGTGCTATAAGAGCTACCTTCATACCAAATTTCAAGTTTCTAGGTAATCTGGAAGTACCCTTTAGGTTTTTTAAAATCGGCAATTTGTATGGAAATGGATTTTTTAATGACTGTATCTTTTGATTGCGTTAACTTAGAAGGTTGATTTTTTCACGGCTTTAAGAGACCGCAGACTTGAGTATTTGATATTAATTTCAGCATGCTACCTCCACGCGTTCCAGAGAAAAAGGGTCTTGACACACAGACAGACAGACGGACAACAAAGTGATCCTATAAGGGTTCCGTTTTTTTTCCTTTTGAGGTACGGAACCCTAAAAAGATTGTAGTGCCTACCTTTTCCGTAGCCGACGAGGACAATAGCGTGGTTAGCAGTACCATCGCAGTTCTTTGGAGTCCAAACACCACGCATATAAGGGTCACTGGCGGGATAATGAAGAGCTAAAAAGTTAACATCATTAATTTCATTAAGTAACTTGAAAAATGCTTTTATGTATTCCCTAGGAACACCATGGAAGGAAAGTGAATATAGATAAGTTACAGCACTAGCCTTGTTTTACGTCCCACCGCTGGGCACAGGCCTCCTCTCCGAATGAGAGGGCTTGTTAGATAGTTCCCACGCAATGTGGATTGAGAACTTCACACACACGATGGAATTGCTTCGCAGGAGTGTGCTGGTTTCCTCGCGATGTTGTCTTTCACCGAAAAACTCGAAAGTTACAAACGTAATTTCGCACATAAATTCAGAAAAACTCAGAGGTGCAAGCCGGTGTTCGAACCCACAAACCTCTGCTTGAGAGGCAGTAGGTCATAAAACTATAGGCTACCACGGACCGGGAGACGAGCTGTAGGTGCCTCCAACAAGATGGAGCGACGACCTGGTGAGGATCGCGGGATTGCGATGGATGCGGAAAGCACAAGACCGGTCTGAGTGCGGAGAGTCTTGGGAGAGGCCTCCAGCAGTGAACGTCTTCCGGCCGACATGATGATGATGATGGTGATATCTTACTTACTAACTGAAAGTGGTCCGAAGTGTGACAGTGCTCCTTTCAGTTCTTCTTCCGTCGTAGTGTTTACCAAGTGTCCAGCTGTGACTTTGGCTACTATTTTGCTCTTATCGGTACGGCATTTGAGTTTATGTCCAGAATAAGGATAGTCTTTTTCCCTTTCACTGCCTCCAATTTTGACTAGAGTCCTGATAACAAAGTAGATGAGTACACTTTTAACATGAACCTAACTTTGAGACTGAATTGTACATAAGTTTGTAGATGGGTCAATCAACATTTAATTGGCACAACTTGCCATGGAGATGTCCTCTGGGTCTCTGGGTTCAAGAGTGGGGTCTTAGAAAGTAATGTTTTTGACTGGTTGTCCAGGGGTCATCTCCATGGCAACGAGCGGCACTTAAAAGCAAAGTAGAAATCCATCAGTCATCATTCATCATTTTGATAATATAATGATCTCTTATAATGATTTGGTTACATAAGATTAGATTAGAATTGCCACTGACACCAGGCCAGATACTAATAAAACAACACGAAATTTACGTTAAAATTGTTTAAGCATTATTCACAAATTTTACCACCTAGGTAAAATAAGTTAGGTATGCCTACCTTTCTTCGGCAAGTGTGAAATTTAGTTCGTTCTTTGACCAAAATAAATCGTTCTTTAAATTAAAATAATTAGTCACAGATTGACGTTTGGCTCTGTCATTCTACTTAGTTGAATTATTTTCAAATTTTAGATGTATGATGGGCTTTATAATCGTCCCACGATGACTCTGCATAAGATATTAATTGGCAACCCAGAAAAATCACGCTGTGGTAATACTTTTTTCATGTCACTCAGACATTTCTTTAACTAAAAATAATAATGATAGTAGCAATCAAAAGTTGCTGTTTTTTTTTTAAATATGGTTCTGTCCATTAGAGGACAATTTTGCTAGTGTTTAGTAGGTTTTGCCGTTGTACGGTAAAAAAAATCTAGTTAACGAAATATGAGAGGTATTTTAATAGTGGATGGTGAATGAAAACATGATGAGCTTTTCGGTGAAGGAAAACATCGTGAGGAAACCTGCACACTCCTGCGAAGCAATTCAATGGTATGTGTGAAGTTCCCAATCCGCACTGGGCCCGCGTGGGAACTATAGCCCAAGCCCTCTCATTCTGAGAGGAGGCCTGTGCCCAGCAGTGGGACATAGAAAAGGCTGGTGATGATGATGATGATTGTGAATGAACGATGACCGGTTTAAT
The DNA here is from genome assembly GCA_963691665.1 of Clepsis dumicolana. NCBI lineage: Eukaryota > Metazoa > Arthropoda > Insecta > Lepidoptera > Tortricidae > Clepsis > Clepsis dumicolana. The sequence continues at coordinate 16,359,767 of OY829507.1, read as the reverse complement.
GTTTAATCTAATCAAAAGTTCAAAACGTGTTGTTTGACTATAAATCAGTGTTGCCATACACAAACTTTAGATTTCTACTGTTGTCAGTTCGTTGCAGAGTTATCGTGGGACGAATACAGACAATATTTGAAAAAATTGGTGAATCACATTAAGCTTCCAAATACTTTGATCCAGAGACTGAACAGTAGTATTTGGTTTCCTTACCTCAAAAGAAACCTTTATAGGATCACTTTGTTGTCTGTCTGTCCGTCTGTCTATTCGATGTTAATCAAAACCTATATCGCACTTCTCGTTGACCTAGAATCATGAAATTTGGCACGAAGCAATGTCTTACGACAGAAGTCAAGGAAAAAATCCTAAAAACGTTAGATATGGAACCGTCGGTGAGCGAGTCCGACTCGACCTTAGCCGTTTTATTTATAAAGTGTGTTGTATGTTTCTAAACAAGTCCAATCGGTTACTTCATAATGCTGATACTGTTGCCACCTAGAGAACAGTCTTCTTTTGGCACAATATTACAATCTAGTCCTTGTTGCTCTGAAAAGGACACTAGCTGTTTGTGTTTCTTGGCATACTGTCCTTCAATGTTACCTGCAAAAAGTTTAATATAAGTATTAAATTTCAGACAAACGTAATAGGTAAAGATAGAGCAGCTGAGCAGCCTTATTGTCTAATTCACTTGGGATCACAATCGGCTTGACGGACAAGAATGATCCCGATTACGAGCGCCTCGAAACATTGCTTCCGTGTAATGAAATGATTCCGATTACGAGCACGATCAGCATCATCAAACGCATGTCAAACTAAACCATTCCTTTTCGTCCGCTAAGCCAATTGTGATCCCGAATGAGTTAGAAAAATAAGGCTGTCGGTCCAACGGTGCCTAAGTCCAACTCTAAAGGGATAACATCTTCAAAGCATTCTTACCTATGGCACTAAAGACAAAGCAGGATGAACATGATCCCTGATCCTTCACTTCAGTTACCAGGTCTTGCTTCCTGTAGTCTAGAGTAGCTGGAGCGTCATCTATCCATTCCTGTTTCACTACTATAACGTCAGTGTCACTTTCACCAGTGAATTGTGACGGTACGTATCCCAAGTGAGTTCTTTTAAATTCTTCATGTGTTAAATCAGAAAAATCCATAACACCGAATGTCGCATCCTGATTTGCGTTCAGTTCATTGATATTCTTCAAAGCTTCTTTGAATAATTCGAAACGTTTGTTGTATTCTTCGTCGCTTTCGTAATTTTTATTGTATTTAGCAATAAAGTCAGTAAAGTGTTTTTCGGCGTCAGCTAACTCGTAGTACGGTTTGTCTATCTCCGGGAATGCCAGGGTATTACTGACGAGCACGAGCAGCAACAGTGGAATCACACAAAACATCGTTAACAAAGTAAAAACCTTATGTCATTTCATGTGATTTTCCAACTCCTTTATATAAATATTAGGCAGGTATTTACATGTATGTATGTCAGCAATAAAATCAATGGTATGTGCGTAAAAAAAATCCGTTATGTTTATAGCTGTAGTGACATTATTATTTTAATGATAACTGCATTAACATGCGTTGTTTTAATGTTTTGTGTAATAGTTGTCGTTGCTGTAAAGGTATAAATAAAGTTGACAATGAGCTGTAAAAAATAAACATAATTATAAGTAAACACTAACATATTATAGACATCGTCTCCAGACTATTTACATACATACGTCCTACTGCTGAACACATTACATTAAAAAAAACAATACGCCGTCGATTAAGTACAGTCAAAGTCAAAGACATAGATCCGCGCGAAGTTGCAAAAATATGTATACAACAACCTTACCGTCGCAGCAATAAGGCCTGTATACATATTTTTGGGACTCTGTGGTGTACACATATTGGTGACTTTGACTGTAAATGAGTCAACAAAATTTGGAAAAGTACCAATGCGAAAATATCAGAAAATGTTTTCGCTCTACACAGTAAATTCATGGCATAGCAAAGAAAGGTATTACTTACAGCAAATCAGTATGCTAAAGTTAGCACATAAAATACAGCGATTATTTAATAAAAATTTCAGTGATAAAGTTCTACCATTAACAAAGTCAGTTTTGGACAGTTACATAGTAGAACGCTTTTAATCCGATTTGTAGCAATGTCTCCCTTAGCGGCCAAAGCATAATCATCATCATCATGTCAGCTGAAAGACGTCCACTGCTGGACATAGGGAGGCCTAGGCCAAGGCTCTCTACACAGACCGGAAAGCACAAGCTTTTCGAGTCCACCGCGGTCCCGCGATCTTTACCAGTTGTCCAGGTCGTCGCTCCATCTTGTTGGAGGCCTGCCGACAGCTCGTCAAAACATGCTACACATTTTATTTCACGGTGATCTGAAATATAATTGGTAACAGTGTAGTTTCCTTTTCACTATTCATTGACATCGCAGTTTTGAGAGTCTATAACCAAAAACAAAAAATAATGTCTTTGTCCTGGTCACCCCGATTTGACACTTCTTTTTCGCGCATACTAACGACATCGTGGATATTTCCGAATTTGCAAAACTAATAGGAAATTGTAATGGATGAAGAAAAACTATTGAGAAAACTAGATTATTACGCTAATAAAATTAAAAGACTTCGTCGAAAACGTGATCGTACACGCGAACGCAGTCGAAGCCGTGTGCGCAGCCGCAATCGCTCGCGACAGCGCAGGTCCCGAAGCCCCGTGCGGGAACGGAGCCCGCTGATGTGTTACTCAGATACACCACATGATCAAGATAAAGAAATTAAGTAGATGGTGAATAAGTGTGATTGTGAAAAATCTTAACCTCAAACTTTTGAAGAATAAATACTGCGAGCTTTTAACCACTTACGTTCCGTGTTGGTACGAGATACTTTAAACACGAAGATCAACTTTGGTACGCGATACCAACTTTGATGTAAAATAGTAATTTTGGTACGAGATACCAATCCCATAAATAATCCCATACGAGATATGGCATTATGTTTATAAACCATTTAATGTGCCTCCCCGTTTCAGATGATTTTACCGGCGCTAATTCGGATCTGGAAGATACGGCTCAGATTCCTAAGGAGAACCCACAAGATACCCCAGACCCAGAGCAAGAAAAGTCGAATCAACAGGTGGAAGATCCTCCACTGACAGCACCTGAGCCGAGTGAGGAGTTGCTGAAAGCACTGGGCCAAGATTATGTCGACAACAAATCATATGAAGGCCAAATTAATGAAAACATCAGCAAGAGATGGAATTATATTCTCACACATGGGTTGTCAAAACTAGAAAAAGATGAAATTAGCAAAACAATTTTGTTGCCGGAAAATTGCAAATTGCTGGATGCTCCAGTTCTTAACGAAGAAGTTGCTGCGGGAATCTCTGAAAGTGGGAAAAATAGGGACAAGAGTGTTGCTTACCAACAAAAGCAAATTGGGATTGCCTTGACAATTATTGGCAAAGCCATGTCAAGTATTATGGAAGATTCGCTTGACAAGGTTGTCTTGCTGAAATCTTTGAGTGAAGCTACAAAATTGTTAACAGACCTGCATTTTCAACTAACCAAGACTAGAAAGACACTAGTTGCACCACAACTTGACAAGAATTTTCTACAAATGACGGAAACAACTATGAGAAATCAATTTTTATTTGGTGAAAATTTAGGAGACAAAATTAAACAAAATAAACAAATACAGCAAAGCACCAACTCCATAAAGAAAGTAGTACCAACTAAAATGGCCAACTCTGCTCCCATTAAGAATAAATATCCGTTAAACCGCAGTGGCCCACCTCGGCAGATGCAACGACAACCAGTAAGAGCGATGGCACGAGGGGGCCGCAGAGTCGAACTGCACAGCCATCGCAACGCAAGCAAACTTACTCCTACAACCAACCGCGTTCCGAGAGAACCCGGGGTGCTCACAGCACCTACACCAACAGGAGATAAACAATCAGGTACATGCAGGCAATTTAAAAAATTACTATGCTTGTTGGGAGGCTCTAACAAGTGACTCGATTATACTCGAATGGGTTAAGGGATATCATATCCCTTTTATAAATTACCCAGTTCAAAGTATGGTTCCTAAAAACAATTTATCAGCTAGCGAAAGTGTCCTTGTGAGGGAAGCTATAAATAACCTTTTGTTATTAGGAGCTATTACTCCATGCTACCACACACAGGATGAATTCATTTCAAAAATATTCCTTATACCTAAACCTAATGGCAAACAAAGATTTATTTTAAATTTAAAGCCTTTGAATAAGTTTATAAAGGTAAACCATTTTAAAATGGAGGACATTCGAACTGCCATCAGATTAGTTGATTACAACTATTACATGTGCTCAATAGACCTTAAAGAATCATACCTGTTAGTGCCCATAGCAGATGAGCACAGAAAGTATTTGCGTTTCGAGTTTGATGACATATTGTATGAGTTTACAGCTTTGCCATATGGTTTATGTACGGCTCCAGGAGTGTTTACTAAAATTTTGAAACCTGTGGTCAGCTACTTAAGGAACTTGGGCTTTCTTTCTACAATTTACATAGATGATTATTTGTGTATTGGGCGTACCTATAATGAGTGCTCGGAAAATATGAAAACTACCATCAATATTTTGAAGTGTTTGGGTTTCATTGTTAACTTTGAAAAAAGCAATTTAGTACCCAGCAAGTATTGCAAATTTCTTGGTTTTATGATTAATTCTGATTCTTTGTGTCTAGAGTTGCCTCAAGAAAAAATAATACTTATTACTCACTAGTAGGCGGCCACATAGAAGGGCATCTAAGCAAACAATAAGCAGGTGGATTAAGGAGGTGATGAAGGAAAGTGGAATTGATACGGAAGTATTTACTTCTCACAGTACTCGCCACGCAGCGACATCATCTGCAAAACGAGCCGGCGTACCATTGGACGCAATCAGAAAAACGGCAGGCTGGTCAGACAGCTCTTTAATATTTGCTAGATTTTATGATGTGCCAGTGAATAACAATGTTCCACAAGAAAGCTTTATCAATGCTGTCTTAAATTTTGATTAAGATTAAGGAAAATTTATACCTACTTTTAATTTGAAAATAGTAGTGGATATAGACAAGGTCTTATTTTGTTTCTTTCAAACTATAGTTATTAGCTTATCAAAAAAGGAGTCTGATTAAGAAAGTCTCTAATGACTCAAAAATAAGTTCTTCTGAAATTATTTTATTTTAAGGCTTTCGGTAAGATAAGGTACCACTAAGGTCTGATTGATTTATATAAGCTATACATATATGTAAGCTTTACAAGCACGGGCATTTAATCAAACTTTAAAAATTGTTAAGTACTTTTAAAGTATTATAATTATGTAAAGACAAAAACTTGTCTCGAACGTTGATCTCAATTAAGGTGTGAAATTAATACTTACCAATATAAATATAATTTGATTAAGACAAATTGAGTATTTAATTTTTAGGTAACAACTTCATAATAACCCATCCCATGTCGACATGATACTCTAAACGTCTACACTGTTATCAATTATATTTCAGATCACCGTGAAATAAAATTGAATAATTAGACGAACTTACCTTACGTGAAGTCTGATTACAATTTTATGAACGGTGATCTGAAATATAATTACCCGCCCAGCCCATCCGGTTGAGGATCAACACGCCCAGGTCGACTGGGATAACTCTCTAAAAAGTGTCAAATCGGGGTGACCAGGACAAAGACATTATTTTTTGTTTTTGGTTATAGACTCTCAAAACTGCGATGTCAATGAATAGTGAAAAGGAAACTACACTGTTACCAATTATATTTCAGATCACCGTTCATAAAATTGTAATCAGACTTCACGTAAGGTAAGTTCGTCTAATTATTCAATTATTCGTTTTAACTAGGCTTAGTGCCTATGCCACTTGAAATGACAGATAAGTCATCAGAGGATCATTGTGAATGTTCTATCAGAAAAAAGTCTTAGCCAGTGATATCCTGCCTGATTATACACAGTTATACGATAGTTTAAAAATAAAATAAGATCAAAACCCCCTAACAAAGTGACAAAAGAACTAATCATTGCTTGCCACTGTATTATTTTTATCACAATTTAATAACACGTTTCCTTTGACAAACCTATGACGGTCCCTTTTTACTTGTCAAATTACCAATATCGTTTAACCGTCAACCCCTGATCTAACCCACATTAGGTCTTGCGCATAAAAGCCAAAATCGTGTATCGATGACTTTCGAAGCTGCATTGAACTTTGTCCAATTACTATTTTTATATTTCCAATCGGAATTACTGAAGTGTCCTTATTGTACGGATTTTAGAATACAAAATTGAATGAAATGGTGTTACAGAAGTGAAAATACACGTTGGTGTTGAGTGAACGTGCTCGTTAATGTCGTCATTGGACACCCCAAGGCACTCCAAGTATTAAAATGATAAACTGACTGCTATCGAATATGGAAATCTCTCAATTTATTATACGATAGGTCATTATTCTATTAGGTAAACAAAATTTAGGGGTTAATAGAGGCACTGGAGCTATCAGCGTAATAAAGGGGCCTTATGGTCGGTTGATGATGTTATTTGCATATTTTATTTGATTAGACTATAGGTGATGTTTAACATGTAGGTGCGTGGATCACGTAGACACCGTGAAAAGAAAATTCAGAAAAATAATCAAAACAATTGACAGAGCTTTGTTATCTTTTTCCCGTGAATGGGAACTTTCATCCTAGATATCTTTTTTGTTTATACTCCTACAAATAAAAAGTTCAATATTTCAAAAACAGGTAAACCGATTTAAATGAAACTTAGCTAAGAACCATTTCGATTCAACTGGCTTACGATTAAAAAAATATTACAACTACGTTAATTGAACGTCACCTCGACATGTTTGTCATTAATTAAAAAATAAACAGTCAAATTTGTGAAAGTTTTTTTTATGCCTGAACCCATCTTGGAGTACTTATAATGTGTGTAGATACTTAAGGTGACCCACTTGCTCGTTTGCCTTCCTCGTCGTCGTATAAAAAAAGTAATGTAACTCTACATAATCAGGAATTAAAATATTCACTGTGTAACATTTGCATAAAAACATAACTAAGAATAATGAGTTGGATATTAGGTACGAGCTGTGCAATTTTCAAAAACAAACAGTCAGCAGGAAATAATTCGAACTGCCCATAAAACTGGCGTGTGCTGGAAACCAAATAGTCATTTATTCCATTATTTAGAAGCACCGAAACAATGGTGTTCATTAAAAAATCTAAACTCAAACAAATGTGTTACTTGTAGTCTGGGGCGGTTTAGTTCGAGTTTTAGGCGAGAAATTATACATTTCACTCAAAAACCTCAAAGAAAAAAAGCCGTGATAGCCTAGTGGTTTGACCTATGGCCTCTCAAGCAGAGGGTCGTAGGTTCAAACCCCAGCTCGCATCTCTAAGTTTTTTGGTGAAGGAAAGCATCGTGAGGAAACCTGCACACTCCTGCGAAGCAATTCAATGACGTGTGTGAAGTTCTCAATCCGCACTGGGCCCGCGTGGGAACTATAGCTCAAGCCCTCTCATTCTGAGAGGAGGCCTGTGCCCATGCGCAGCAGTGGGACGTAAAAAAAGGCTGATGATGACTCAAAAACTAAAATTCGTCTCTGAAGTCATAACTTTTTTCCTTTTGAGGTACGGAACCCTAAAAATGACCCAAAATTGTGTTGAAATTTAGATTTAAAGTATAACTTTGCTCACTTTTAATTCGCTTCCATGGCTCCTGAGTCGCTTACAAACCAATAGTGCCACTGCCACCTCACCTCACGACATACCCCTAAAGCAAACTCATTTGTCTACGATTTCACATTGTAAAACGTCACTGACCACCGCTTCGCCTGTTATTACTGGCAATATATCAAAATATTGTAAAAATAAGGGTAATTTACCCTTGTTTGCTCGTCAGGGTATCTACCCCGGCCTTTTAATATGGCGCCTTTGACACGCACTGGTTAGGAAAGCATGTCGTGTAAAATCTAAAACTTTTATTAACTATTTATTGTCTAATCGAAATCAGTATTAGGGGACATCATGGTAAACTTAATAGTTCCTTAACTAGATTCTAGTTCAAAATGTAGCGGTTTAATTAAAAATTGGACGAAAAATTTGCCCCAGATCGCTGCCTGATGGTAGCGTGCCTAGAAGGTTGGCAGCATTACCACGTTGGATGGCAATGCTGATCCTCTGTGCCAGATGATTCAGCCTCAGAGTACAGAATAAACCAGAAGTAGCGTTCAGTCATAATCGCACGCGACTAGAATGGAGTGACTCCATTTTTAGGGTTCCGTACCTTAAAAGGAAAAAACGGAACCCTTATAGGATCACTTTGTATCCGTCTGTCTGTCTCTCTGTCAAGATCATTTTTCTCTGGAACGCGTGAAGGTGGTATGCTGAAATTAATAACAAATACTCAGGCATGCGGTCTCTTGAAGCTGTGAAAAAATCAACCTTCTAAGTCAACGCAATCAAAAGATTCAGTCATTAAAAAGGCTATTTCCATACAAATTGCCGAAATCCGAAAACCTAAAGGGTACTTCCAGTTTTCCTAGAAACTTGAAATTTGGTATAAAGGCAGCTCTTATAGCACAACCACTCAGAAAAGTCTCGAAATCTTAAATTTTTATGTCTGTCTGTAAATTTCGCCGACCAATATAAGTTGACCCCACACTGCGTTTTGCTTAAGAGCAGGGCTCTGCTAACACTGGACTTCTTAAAACACTGGGGAAAAGCTTTAAAATCTTTCTACGGAACCCTCGTGCGCGAGTCCGACTCGCACTTGGCCGGTTTTTTTACTGATTTCGGTACCCGTTTATACTTGCAATTTAATCATATTCTGTTTTTATAAGCCCAACGGCATTTCTGTATGTAGGAACATCACGAGAAGGGATTAATGGTATTGTCATTCGTATAACACGTCACGATACGCTGCGTGCTCGGAGATGATATGCCAAACTATACTCAAGAGCAATAAAAACGGGTCACTTTGTATGAACAATTCCGTACAAAGTGACCCGTTTTTTTTGCTTAGCTTTAGTTTTAGTTGCCTCGCTTTTAGGCGCGTTCGCAGGTTCTGGTTTATTCTGCATTCTGAGGCTTCAACTCCACCAGCTGTGTAACTTTTATTTGTCATAAGAAAGTTTAACTTCTGATTTTAACAATTACGTCACCGGCTGAGCCCAAAAAAGGGTAATTATAAAAACGAACGTCAGTCGGCGGCGAAGCTATTCATTAGCATTTCTCTAATGGGAATTAGAAAACGGGTATAAAAACATTGTAAAAAGTGAGACATGTTAGAGTGACAGGCCCTGGGGCGGGAGTGGTTCAACTCATAACCTATTTTTATTATTAGGAAACATAATTAGTCATTAGCCTTAGATTAGCCTTGGGGGAGGCCTATGTCCAGCAGTGGACGTCTTTCGGCTGACATGATGATGATGATGATGATGAAACATAATTACCTACAGCAAGGGCCGGCCTTAATCATCTAGGCGCCCCGGGCGAGTAAGTAAGTAAGTAAGTAATTAATTAAGTAAGTAAGTAAGTAAGTAAGTAAGTAAACGCTTTATTGTACAGAAAATACAATCAATCAATCAATCAATGCGAGTCATGAATTAGGCGCCATTTTTAACCCCCGACGAAAAAGAGGCGTGTTATAAGTTTGACACGTGTATCTGTGTATCTGTAAATAAACATTAACAAACATTTCATTTCATTTCATTTCATTTCTGTGTATGTCTGCGGCATCATAGCTCTTAAACGGATGGACCGATTTTTTCAATCGAAAGCTAGTTTAATCGAGATGGTTCTTAGCCATATTTCATTAAAATCGGTACAATTGTTTTTGAAATATTGAACTTTGAAGTGACAATGTCGGTGGTTTTTCAACTTTTTTAACCAACCAACACAACTTAAATCATATCGAAATTAAATTAAGACAGTAGTGACGTTATGCCGGCGCGCGCGGCGCCCTGTAGACCCCGGCGCCCCGGGCGGTCGCCCGGAGGGTCGAGCACGACTTTTCGAAACCTGCGTCACGTAAAATAGAATAGTAAACTTTGTCGAGTTTGTATGACGTTTGGAGCAGCGCCCGCTCGTGAGCGTATTTGGAACTAAAATTTAGTATGAGGTTTCTCGATCTCGATACGAATAACCGTAACGTTACGCAGGATTCGTAAAGTCATGCTCGACCCTCAGCCCCCCCCCCCCCCCCTCCCCCCCTAAGGCCGGCCCTGCCTTTAGCATTACGTCTCACTGCTGGGCACAGGCCTCCTCTCAGAATGAGAGGGTTTGGGTTTTAGTTCCCAACTTCACACGAATCATTTGAATTGCTTCGCAGAAGTGTGCAGCTTCCGATGTTTTCCTTTATTAAATAATCTGAACGAAACGAGGGCGCCACTGTCTTCGCGGCTGTCACATTTTTGAGGCGAAGGATTTCGTGTTTTTAGTTTAGATAATAAATGTTATTTTGATGTTATTCGGTTGGAAGGTGATAAAAAAGATTGTTGATAACTAAGTTACTTTTTATTAAATCATATCTTTTTTTCCGGGGAAATCTTGCGGGTGGAGGGTGTGGAGAGTAAGACAGCCGGTGTAATTACGGGCACAAGAGGCATTTAATCTTAGCTCTCTAGGTTGGCAACCTATCTGCAAACCGCCTGAGTTGCGGGTGTCTATGGGCAGTGGTGATCACTTACCATCAGGTGACCCACGTGCGCGTTTGCCTTCCTCGTATAAAAAAAAACTGTTGTAAACATTAAACCGAACTGTAAAAAACTTAATAGAGCAAAACGAATAGAGAATCAGTTTATTATTCAACACGGGATGTTGATCGAGAAAACCTTAGTGGTTTAAATGAGGCCCCCGATATTAAGAAGCAGTTACATGCATCATGATCACGAGTATACCTACTGACAATAAGTACCCCATGATATATAATAAATGCCAAATGAGTAAATTTACTTCAAAAGCTGGATTATGTAGAATGTCCTATTGCTCTTGTCTTACAATTTAGTATTATTTCTTTTGCAACGGAATAAGGAAAAGAGTTCCAAGTTACATTTGTAATTAACCATGAGCTTTTCAGTGAAGGAAAACATCTTGTAGAAAACTGGACACTTCTGTGTGTGAAGTGCCCAAACGGTAAGGTGTTTTATTATTGGGATACCCTTAATTTAAAGAAAAGCCCTCATAGCCTAGTGGTTTGACCTGTGGCCTCTTAAGCAGAGGGTCGTGGGTTCAAACCCCGGCTCGCACCTCTGAGTTTTTCGGAATTCATGTGCGTTTGTTATTTATCATGAGCTTTTCATTGAAGGGAAACATCGTGAGGAAAACTGCACACTCCTGATTCAATGATTGTGTGTGAAGTTCCCAATTCGCACTGGGCCCGCGTGGGAACTGTAGCCCAAGCTCCCTCGTCTTGATAGGCCTGCGCCCAGCAGTGGGACGTAGGGTGCTGATAAAAAAAAAAACAACATACAGGGTGTACATTTTAATCGATAACGCGCCACTATAGTTTACGACGCAACAGTTAACGCGACCACAAAGCCCAATCAATGTGCAATAAAAAAGCGCCATTAAAAATAAAACCGAGTTAAACTCACACAAACGTCGTTCCGTTAGATTTTAAGAACTGTTAAGTTTAATAAAGAGGCTGTAAAATTAATTATCCAATCGTGTTTTTGTAGGAATTTAAAAAAAAGCGGATAGTCAACGCCCGTAGCAATTGGATCGAAAACAATAAAAATCGTGCGCCCTGATGGCTTGTTGATTGAGAAAGATGAGTGCGACTCTGTGAGAACGAATTCTACACCAGATTACGGGGGCTTTTATACGCGAGGATCTGTTACTTGGTGTTCTTTGGGCCATTGATTTAATTACTGGAAAATGTACTTTAAATAAAAGTGCATCATACATAAAGCAACAAAAAATTGCGTAACTAGTAGTTTAGTTAGTAACGAGCGAAGTCGAGTTTCATAATAAGATCACTTTAAGGTCTAGACGGTCGAATAGCCTAGTGGTTAGAGACCCTGACTATAAAGCTTGAGGTCCCGGGTTCGAATCCCGGTCGGGGCAGATGTTTGTATGATGAATATGAATGTTTGTTCTCGGGTCTTGGATGTTTAATATCTATATAAGTATGTATTTATCTATATAAGTATGTTTACCCATAGTACAGGCGTTGCCTAGTTTGGGACTAGGTCAATTGGTGTCAATTTGTCCCATGATATCTATTTTATTATTTATTTATTTAACTTCTAAATATGTAGAGTTGCAACATTAGTTTATCTACACACATTATAAAGTACTCTAAGATGGGTTCAGAAGCCGAAGGCATGACAAACCTGTCACGAATTTGACTGTTTTTCTTTTAAATCATATAGACTTACATATACCAAGCTGTCGTTTCGTATCGTAGGCATATTTAAATTGTAATAAAAACCTTTTTTACGTGGAGAAATCCGAAACCGTGGCACCCTGCTCGTCGTGTGCCCTTGTGGGCCCACCTCTGAGGGCCTTTTATTTTCAAACTGCTAGACTTATTAATATAAACATCTGAATATGCCCTTTGGAACGTTTTGAAATAGAAACGGTGTTGCAAGCCAGCAGGAACGGTGCTCGGGCTCATATCACTAAGACTAATTTTAGATCCACACAAAATTGGTTACAAAAACGGAGTACCAAAGGGCCCGTCCACACGCCATAATGCCCGACAAACGTTGGGGTAAACGTAGACTTGAGTGGAGACCGCGACTCGGCAAACGTAGTGTAGGACGCCCTCCGGCCAGGTGGGATGAAGGATGCTGGATGCGGCTAGCTGAAGACAGGACGCTACGGCGCTCATTAGGGGCGGCTTATGTCCAGCAGTGGACTAGAATAGGCTGATGATGATGATGAGACATCGTAGGTTAGTCGTGTCGTGTAAACACAATGTCCCCAGCCGATACAGTGACTCACTCATTAGACCCAAGCTGTGCTTTAATCAGCAGAACAACATGTAATTAGTTGATCTGGAGCGGAGTTGAGTCAACTTTCTCGGCGGCTATCCTTTGACTATTTGACCAAGAGGAAGGAATTGAATCTTGCCAACTCTTGTGATCTGTCCTTTTATTAACTAATACAACCTTGGTGACAACTGAAACGGTCATGAGTAACTTTAGAGACAACCCTGTTTGAATTTGGATGGAGAATGTAGCCGGTTCAAAAGTTACTGGCTGATTAGAAAGTACGAATGATATTTTTAGATTTTTTTTTCTGTGTCCTGTCCTGCAAGTTGCCAGTAATTTATTGAACCGGTACCCACCCCAAACACGAAGATTATGAACTTTTAAAAAGATGAAGGGAATACGAGTAGGTTCCCGATATTTTCACGATTGTTGTAATTAATCTTTATCTTAAAACTAACTTTTACGGAAGAGGTAGCGCTTAAAAAAGTTGCAAATTCCGAAATTAAGAGTTCCCGTATTGTTTTAATTATTTACAGACCGCCAGCGTTTCCTTCCTCTGACATAAGAAGCGCCAATGACAGCCATTGACTTACCAACACTATGGACTTCGGATTAACGCTTGAAAACGTCCCAGCCAAAAGACCACTAATTTGCAAAACACACCACTAATCGAGCGTCAGTCAGTCTTAGTTTGATCAAACGAGAGCGCTATGACCTATGGCTGTCATCGAAAAATGCCGTGTTGCACTGAGACACATTTTTCGTGAATTTTGTACTACACCCAAAGTCCATGGTGTTAGTAAATCAATGTTGACAGCCGATGGATTTTTAAAATCCGAATACCATTCTAAATGCTCACTAACTGTTCTAAGTACTACGTAATTAAGAAATCCTCTCCAAATCGTTATTACTTAACCGAGGCAACATTGCATAAAACATTTGAACTGCCTTCTAAATTAAAATGTTGACTTATTAGAAAGACAAAGGGGTGAATGCACGTTGAGTAAAATGCAAACACGTCACTTCACCAACTTCTATTTGCCATCGGCTGTACCACTTACTTCCATAGTTATCAACAACTATCAACGCAATGTCACCTTTAGACGTATTACGTTAAGATTGAAGCAATTTTTTTGTTGAGGTGCATGATTAATTTGGTTAATTGAACACGGCAGCCCGCATGTCATTATTAACACTTAGAATAAGTATAATTATTTCGATTCATCAGATTGCTTATTAAGGGTGCTTGATGATGATGAAGTAATCAGAGTGTGATGTTTTGAGTCACTGATGTCATGTGGCACGTCATTGTGATTATCAGCTTTTGTAATAAAATTTATTAATAAGCTATTATGATTGGTTCTTCTTTTATTATTGGGATATACCTATTTAATTAACCAATTTAGAGTATCCATTATAGGGGAAAAAAGCCATGGTAGCCTAGTTTAGTTTGACCTGTCAAGCAGAGGGTTGTAAGTTCGAGCCGAGCAGATTCGCATCTTTGAGTTTTTAGGAATTTACTGTGCGAAAACTATTTATTATGAGCTTTTCGGTGAAGGAAAACATCGTGGTTAATCCTGCATTACTCCTGCGAAGCAATTCAATGGTGTGTGTGAAGTTCCCAATCCGCACTGGGCCCGCGTGGGAACAAGCCCTGTCATTCTGCGCGACAGTGGGTTCACAGGATCACTGAGAAATTAGAATCATTGTTTACATTTGTATTACGTAGTCTAATTACAATATTTTGGCATACAAATAGGGCGCATATTTAGGTCAGAAAAAACAATAAAAAATTGTTTTTAATCAGATCCGCCAAAAAAAACGTTGCACGCGATGTAACGTCAAAAAAGGCACACCTACCACCATCGCGGTATCAGCAAATATTAAACAAAACAATAAAAAAATCTTACCCGCATTCGAAAAACCAATCTTCGGTCAAATCGTTAACTGACGAATCAAATGTTTTAGCAATTTACGTTAAAACCGACGGGCGTTTTTTATCAATTATACGAGATGGCAGATAAAGTTTTCACCTATTGTAAAATGTCGGAACTTGTTCAGAGGAAGTCGGCGCCTAGGCCGTTACGGTTTTGGCCTGTTTCGCAGGCCCGCATGTGAGTACACGCAAGCTGTCAAAGATTAAAAATAAAGAACAGAGTGTTCTAGTAACTTAAATTAAAGACAGTTAAAAATCATCAGTTTCACACCGTTTTCAGTTTCATAAATTTGTACCAGATTAAGTACCCTTATTTTGTTTCTATGCATCTGGTTATGATAGGTATTTTGTTTGTGTAAAAAAACCTCCGACAAAAAGACTATTTGTTGCTGCCTCATCAGGTCAAGGTGACCATGTCATGGAAATACCACCGAAGTATTCAAATCAATCGGACATGTAGAGATTAATGAGATCCCTTCATCAACTAGGAAATTAGCTGATGATCTTCAAAGGCCTGAACATTCGTAAATTATAGCTAAGAACCGTGTCGATCACGTCAGCTTTTGCGATTGGGAGCTATGATGCTACAAACAGATATACATTCATACACACATACACAGGTCAAACTTGTAACTCCTCGCTTTTATGTTGGGGGTTAAAATGAAAAGAAACCGTTATCTTTAGTTGTACTACTAAAAGTAACTTCCGAGTTTATAAACTATTATTTTATTTCAATTGGGTTCATTATAGTAACTTTAAAAAATAACGTTTTCTCATACAAACTTTAACCCCCCCTTTGCCTCCCCTTACGGGTAGAATTTTGACTTATCCTGCCTTACTTGTGTACATTATAAAAGGAACCTGTATGCCAAATTTCAATTTTCTAGGTTCAAGGGCCCGGGTTGAGCGTTGATCAGTCAGTCAGTCAGTCAGTCAGTCAGTCAGTCAGTCGGTAGTTTTCTTTTATACAAATATATACATTGTGCATTGAGTGGCATGACGCTTCTGTGGCTTTATTTTGGTGTATGGGAATATAACGCCCATCTGACACTAGTACGTTTGAGCTGGTTTTCCTTTACAGTTTTTTGTTTTTCTGATGTCATCGATTTCATTAATAGTGTTGTGTCTATGCTTTGTCCTGCCTTATCTGTCTTTTGTCATTGTGACGGACTTGAATAAAACTATGTAATACTTTATTTACATAATAAGAGCAATTTACAATGACATTAAATCTAAGCTTTAACTAAATAAACTACAACTTAAAACTAAATTATATATAAATAAGGCCCCCGTGGCATAGTGCCCAAAAGGCTGGCAGCGTTGCCTCGCTGAATAGCGATGCTGATTCTTTGAGAGAGAAAACTGCCAGCCCTTTGGTCACAAGTTGCATCAACTAAGCGCTTTTGTAACTCAGAAATAAGCTTGTAAGCGCTGGGACCCCATGGACCCAAAGTTTCAAACCCAACAGCACCAAAATTATAATTCGGACCGAGAGATTGATACTTAGGTTTATTTCTATTTCTATCTGTTATACTATGCCACAAGTTAATATTCATTTAAGCACCTAGCAATTACCCGCGACTTCGTTTGCTTAGAATTCCCTCCATTATTATCCCGCGGAAACTGTAATTTTCCGGGATAAAAAGTAGCCTGTCTTATTCTGAGGTATAAGCTGTAATACTGTGAAGTTTTATCGGAATCTGTTTAAAACATCCAAACATCCCTCCTTACAAACTTTCGCGTTTATAATTAGAGAGAGAGATTTATTCACACAAATACGAGAAATACATACACAAAAAAGCAGTACATTTAAAAAAAAAACAGTTTTTTCATCTCTTCTAATTTACTCGCCTTTGTAGTACATTTTCTGTTTAGTATATTTTCATTGCAATTGATTTTATTATTACGTACAATATAGTTATTTGTTAAACAAGGGTGCAAAGTTGTATTTTACCCGCGAGTGTGGAATTGAAACACAAGCAAGCGAAAGGATGCTATAGTTGAACCACGAGCGAAGCGAGTGGTTCTAAAATAGAATCCCGAGCGTAGCAAGTGTTTCAACACACGAGAAGTAAAATACATTTGCACCCGTGTGTAACACAAAACTTTAAACTTCAATGCAGCGAGGAAAGCGCAACATGCAAAAAAACAACTCATAAAAATAAATCTTCATCACTGGAATCACTTTTTTTTACGATATTGTAACAGAAAACTCTGGAAGTTGTGTATTTTTTTACGTGACTCAATTCAATTAAATTTTTAATAAAATGGCTCCATCGATACAAATCGATGATTTCGCCAATGTCAAGTTTAAGCAAGACACTTTGTATTTGTTAAAACGTCGTTCGGTAGTAGTTTATCTTATGTGGTTAGTTAGGTTACGCTTTGAAGCCTAACCTAAAAACCACACCCCCCCCCCCCCCCTCCCCCCTTCGTCGGATATTAGCCAAGGGTTAACTATTTTATAAATAAAATAGTTAACCGTTGTTGCCCAGGGTACACCGGCCCAAACGCTACTCTTCCCTCTTAAGACTCTTAAGAGGGAACCGTAGCGTTCGAGCACACGAGGAGGTTATCCGACACGCACCCCTACGTGACTCGGAGTCGGTGACAATTTTTTTGTTGACAATGTTGACATTTATGACGATGCGTTTTGAAATTGCATCGATTCAACTTGTGCGTTCAGAATTATATTCAACATCATTATAAAAAAACAAATGTTCCTCATAGAATTTTAAGAACCGTTAAATAAAGCTAAATTTGGTATTTTTTATTAAATTCTCAAACCATTTACCATTTATTCAATGATAAGTAATATCGAACGAACCATTATTATGAGCGTTTTACGTTTTGTTATTTGTTAAAAGCTACTTAAACACGCTCCACTTCAAGGTCAAATTACTTTCCCCACTAGTGGATGAAATGCGATTTTACCCGCTTGTATTAACGGATAAAAGACGGCTTTCCGAGGTAGTGAGGGAAAAAGTATTTACGTACCTACATACTTTAAAATACCTTACTTAATAAATACCTTTTTACTACTAAGATAAATGTCAAATAGTGTAAAATGGGCTCCACTCAGCATAATGTTTTTCGGCAGAACCCATTAAAAAAACTATTAGTAGTATACTTAAAGGATACATAATAACGGCGAATTTCAATACCTACGCGTAGAATTGATAAAGTCACATTTGCAATTTCCCACGGAATACGAAGTGATTCTAACCGCTAGGCCCTTTTTTGGTATTGTAACACCCGTGATACAAAGAATTAAAAAATATATGACTACCGTATTTTTCTGACGGAAACGTTTCAACTAATTATAAGAGTTTAGAACACCCCAGGATTGTAAAATAAAATGATTGCACCCATACTGCTCAGGAGATGATCAGTAGTTGCCGAAATGGCGGAACGTAAACATCGACCAACTTTTCGCACGATGAGTTTTTTTTTTTTTTTATTTGGTTTTTGTGTATATTTGTAAACGCATTGAATGAAACTAAGTGTGTATGTTACTAACGCATGTTATTATGAATGTAACTTATGCATTATAATACGTAAGTTTCCATTTACGTGTTTAAGTGTTATGTATTACATTTGATACAGTGCCAATTTGTCAAAGAAGTTATCACATGTGGAAATTAAAAAAAAAATAACGAAAATTTTAAAAACAACGCGTTTCTTTTGGGTTTCCTTACTTTCACTTTTCTTACTTATTTATCAACTCAATAAAAAAAAATCAAAATGCATTCTAATTGCATTTAACTGGTCTGTGGACACTTATGACTGACTTTTTTTTTCTTTGCTTTGCACCAAAAAGGTGCGTTGAATGGTTTGTTTTCTTTGATTTTAGGCTCAAGCTGCTAGAGCCCATAATATCATCGCACTCATACCTTCCCATAATGCTGTCTCAGACGACGAAGATTATGATTCTTCTGATGAAGCACCTTTGCGTGACATAAACAATAAGCCAGACTCCATAAACGACAGTTCAGAGGCCCCTTCACTTGATACCTGAAAATTTATTGATCATTTGAAAATTTAAGATAACTCTCAGATTCAGATAACGATGAAATTGAAGCAGTCAATAATAAATCTCTTGAGACGCATGTACAATACAATACAATACATTACAAATATTCTTTATTGAAAACCACAAAATAGTACAAAGAGATTACAGAAAACAGGTATGGTAGACAATAGGCGGCCTTATCGCTTATGTATTGCAGCAAAGCTTTCCATCTCCTGTTTTTTTAAAAGACCGGAATCAGTCTTTACGCAGGCGGGTATTAAAAATGCCATTTGAACAAAATAGTCCTTTGCCTTCTCCAATCACTCCGCTGTCTGATACTTCTCCCACCCCTTCACCGCTTGAAACTACAGGAACAATTAATACCACTACACCTTAAATACAAGTCGAAACGTTAACAACGCTTGGTTGCTATGGAGGAAGGATTAAAGGCATTTAGGTTGGAAATATACTACGAGCTGCTGAAAAAGAACCGCGTTGTCAGGCATAACATTCTAAGTGATGATGTAACGGGCACAGGAAAAATTAAAAACCCGATTATACCCAGGCCTCCTGGAAGTGTCATATTTGATAATGTAGGTCATTGGCCTATACTTTTGGCCCGAGGGAGATGCAAAAATTGCAAAACGGGCCAAAAAATGTTAAATGCTCAAAATGTGACATGCATTTGTGCATGACTATCAAGAGAAATTGTTTTTATGCATACCACCACTCCAGTAATTTGTGTCTACTACGAGTATAAGCAATAAAACAGTTTTTAAATAGTTTCTGTTGTTTTATTTTACAAACTAGTTACTTTTACATACTTTTGTTCATCTGAACATTAAATATTAGAAACTTGGCACTGTAACATATATGATACATACATTTTTTCAAAAACGGGAAAGCTACGATTTTTTTCAACATGTTTTACTGCTTAAATAATGTCTACCTGATCGTGAAAAGGCAAAAAATGGAAATTTAAGAATTTTTTGATCTTGCCAAGATAAGAGCAAGCAAGCCTAGATAACCATGAACGTAAGTTTGTCACAGTATAGAGCGAAATAGATTATAACTAAGTATATCTGAATAGTATAAACAGTTAAATTCCTATCGAAAACTATTGAAGAAGTAAAAAGTTAAAAATATTTTCGATCGTCAACGTTTTTACCCTATAAATGTAGTTGAAAAAAATGTTTTTTCTTGTTCACTTGATGTGTAAATAATCCAGGGTGACCCTCAAATTTAGCGTAGACGTATAAGGGGCCCGGGGGAATTCTCGGGGGTGAGGGGAGGGCCCCGGCGGACGCATTAACGGGCTGACTGTACAAACACGTAAGGTTAGGTATGGCTACTTTTAAAATTCGAAGTTGAACCGAGTTAAGGTTTAATTTGAACGGTCAAGAAAAAATCTCAACATGATCTAAACTAATTTAACCAACTTGGAAAAGTTGTAAAACCCCCGGCATTTTCATTTCAAAGTTTACTATTTCAAAAACTTGTGAACCGATTTTAATGAAACTTCGCTAAGAACCATCTCGTTGAACTGGCTATCGATGAAAAAAAGCCGCGCCCGAATCCGTTCATCTGTTTAGGAGCCACGATGCCACAGACAGATACACAGATATACAACACCCATCCCCATACACAGGTTAAACTTATCTTGGCCCCTATTCAGAGCAAAGACAAATCCAACGAATAACAGACCCTAAAAATCGGTCCAGACGTTCTTGCCTTATAAATACTGTAACTAACACGACTTTCTTTAATATCATCATCACCAGCCTTTTTATTTTTACATCCCACTGCTGGGCACAGGCCTCCTCTCAGAATGAGAGGGCTTGAGTTATAGTTCCCACACGGGCCCAGTGCGGATTGGGAACTTCACACACACCATTGAATTGCTCCGCAGGTGTGTGCAGGTTTCCTCACGATGTTTTCCTTCACCGAAAAGCTCGTAATAAATTACAAATGTAATTCCGCACATAAATTTCGAAAAACTCAGAGGTGCGAGCCGGGATTTGAACCCACGACACTCTGTTTGAGAGACCATAGGTCAAACCACTAGGCTATCACAGCTTTTTCTTTTACATGCATAAATAGATATACAGTTACAAACGAGAAAGCGTATCAAAAATTCTATCATTTCACGCCGCACCCGAGAGCAACAAATTAAACATAAATAAACATCAACCCTACCAGAAACGGACAAATTAGAGAAAAAAAAATTCAATAACCCTCCAACGGCTTGCAATATCAATGACGTTTAACCCTAAATATAATCGAGTCGATCGGAACTACCTTGGGGGCATGGGACTCTGCCCCCACAAACTTATTAACACCAGCGGAGTAACCACCCCTCCATACAAAATAGTCTGAACTCCCCTATCTCAGCGCCAGGATTGGCTGCAAAGTTAAGTTTGTCGCAGTTCGTGAAATTGCCGGGTATTTTTTGGCAGTAAAATACTCCCCTGGTTTTACCGGGGGCAGTTAGGGTTAGGTCTGTTGACAGTGAGTTGAACCGGTGTAATACGGGCTTAGCTTTTAAGTTTGGGTATTACAAAGTTTAAACAACATTAAGTGAGCTTTGATCGCGAATTGGTGGGTTGAATTATGTAAGTTGTGTTAATGGAAATCTGAATACTTGGGTACACTAGGTATACACAATTTTTTGAACATACGATTTTAAAGGTGAGGTGTATTTAATTAAGTTGGCCTTCTAGTTTGTCTGTCTGCCTGTCTGTGTGTCTATCGTGGAAGATATCACGGCATGGCATTATAAGACAAAATAATAAATTAGTAAAATCGCTCTGTGTTAGGAAACAAAACCATACAACTATTTTTACTTAGGTACTCCTTTCTCAATAATAAAACAAAATGGATGTTCTTAGGTACATTAAGTACATCTAGTTGTATGCATGTTTTTTTGACTTAAGTATGTTAATCTTTAAGTAACACACATTCCAATCAAAAACTAAATTACGCACCTCTCCTAACCATAAAGCTTACCCGAAAACTGATTGTCTAGAAAAAACCCTTTTGCCCCCAAACTCAACCCTTCATGTCACCACGCGTCTCCCCATAATTGATAAGTAAAGGAAAAGAAGACCATACATATTTATGAGGTAAATTGCTGCGGAACCCTGCGCGGGGGCACTTGCCGTCTCATTATGCTTTAGAGATCCTTTGTGATTGTACTTTGATGTTACAAATCGGTATTATGATTTGGAGAACGGTTTGAACTCGGCTTGTTTTTTTAGCGTAGATGCAATTGGAATTTTGAAGTTTGGCACCGTCTAGGACAATAAGTGGGTAAGTTTTCGACAGTCTCTACATTCTAAAACAGTTGAAATTATTTCATGAAAGAGAAGAATAAATTACCTTGTTTTCCTCTCTAGATGTAAGTAAGTAGTACTAACTAATTAACTAAGTGAGTAACTATTACATAGGGACTTATTTTACTCTCTACATGTAAGTAAGTAGTACTCGTAACTACGTAGTTTAAAAATAAAAGACACATGACTCTTAAGTCTATTGAGGCACGATCTTGAAAACGTTAGGAACACTTTATAAAAATAAAACAACAGTTTCGAAATTGCACTAAAATTTAAGATTTCGCAACGTATCTCGCCCTTGTTTAAGATAACAGTTTTACGTAATTCGCGGTTAGTCACATAAGACATGATGAGAACGTATAAGATAATCGCGGTCAATGTCCCGTTCTTATTATGTCTTATGTAATTAACCGCGAATCATTTGAAACCATTATCTTTAACATACACTCATGAGCTAAAAACTTGTCACTTTCCATACGAAGTTGCATGAACAGCGACCCGCTATTTCAGCTCGTCAATGTACTACATAATGACAGCTTTTAGTACTTAAGTATATTTGTGCGCCGACTGAGTTTCACTCCCAGTATATAGGTACTATTATTCTGGCGCTTCAGAAAACACAATGTGCTATAATAAAATAAAATCAACTAGCAACGAAAGCGGCGGTGCGTTCAAAAACCACAATAAAGGAAGTTTACAGCGTTGCGACGCAGTTACACCTCTCTTTACGACGATAATCCATTCTAAACGCTTTGCGAGTTCTTTGTAATGGTACCTGAGCGCGCTAAATGAAGTGTTCTTAAACTCCGCGGAAGTTATGCCGCCCTGGTACTTCGAGTTGTGCGCTGTTCTTTTTTTAACTGACTTAAAAGAGGATAACGCCCTTATTCGGCTGCTTTATAAAAAAAAAAAATTAAAAATATTGTAAAATCGTTTACACTGGTGAACATAAAATAAGCTCTCGAACGCGTCACGTAAAAACGAATAGTAAACGTTATCGAGTTTGTATGACGTTTGGAACAGCGCCCGCCCGTGAGCGTATTTGGAACAAAAATTTAGTATGAGGTTTCTCGATCTCGATTACGATAACCGTAACATTACGCAGGATTCGAAAAGTCGTGCTCGACCCTCTGTTGATGATTGCGAGTGACACACGAGCTACGAACTCGCCCGAAGTCAGCCGAGCAACGCGCGATAATTCACAAACGCAGTTTCAGTGTGGCCGAAGGTTCGGCAGATTTTCTGCCGAAACTGAAACTGATGCCGAAACTAGACTTTTTGCCGAAACTTGCCGAAACCGAAATCGAAGCTTCGGTCGGTCACTAATGATTACCAATAGAATTGAGTCATTTTAGAGAGTTTGATTTTTGATTATGTTAAGAACACGACTGGTAAACAAACATTTTAATTTTACTAAGCTTGACTGTACCTATGACTTTACCTAATTTGGATCTAAACAAAGCAAAATGTTAAGTATTTATCACGAAACTGCCGATTAATCATTATGAAATAAGTCGCGAGCTTACAACGAAATGTTTCAGACTAACATGTCGGCAGGCGCTGCTGCTGCCGAAGCGCGCTTATTTCACCACAAATGATTACTTAAATCAATATCATAAGATAAGATAAGTGATAAGAGAGATTTATTTGTGAAACATGAGTAAATTTACATAATGGTCATAGGTTTTACAATAATGTCCGTCATGTTTCCTTTCGGCGTACAAATTCAAATTAACAGTAATACCTAATATAATAGAATAATAATTTAATTAAATAATCATGTTGTACAAATCCATTAATAATTACATAAATTTAAATAATTTCACTAAGCACTTAAAACTTTTGTCATTTAAAAAATCATTAATATCATAGTAACATTTTGCCAGCAATAAATCCATCATCCTTTTCTTAAACATGTCAATAGTACAATTCCTAATTTTAATGGTATCTTATTGTAGATTTTAGGCGTTAGACCAAATATACTTTTCTTTAGTAGGGCAGTATTGGTGATTTGGCTTATTATCCTATCATTATCACGTGGTCTGAGATAGCTACACAATACACTATGACGCTGAAATCGGTCAGGGTTATTTGAAGTGACACCGACTACGAATTAGTCCGTACCACAAATGTCGGGCTAAACGCTATTTATGGAAGTGAGTGATGCGCTTATTCCACTACAAATTATTACTTAAATCAATATCATAAAGAAATACCTAACTCAACCAAGTCTGAAATAAACGTTTATTTTTATTTTATTGTTGACTTCTACATAACCTACTTATCACGAGTTTAAGCTATGCAAAAACCATTAAAATATTGCACTGAATAACTTACTATGAGAATTTTTTACATAGTTTTGATTATGAACATAATCTTTACGAGTGGCTCTTCAAATACCTCTTTTAATAGTCGGATAGTTTTAATTTCGTATAAAAGTGTCCGCAAAATCGTACACCTTATTATCATAGTGCTGTAGTTCATGAAACATTCATCAACTATGTTTTGTGTGCTTCCGCTGTTCCTGCTCGTCAGTAATGCCCTGGCTTTGCCGGCGCTGGACAAACCGTACTACGAATTGGATGACGCCCAATACCATTTCTTCAATTTCATCAAGAAATACGAAAAACAATATGAAACCCCAGAAGAAGCCAAAGCACGCTTCGAAATATTCAAAGAGCATTTGGTGAATATAAATAAACTTAACGGGATTCATGACACAATTTACGATATAAACGAATTCTCTGATATATCGTATGAAGAATTTAGAAACAGTCGTTTGGGTCTAGTACCTTCTAATGAACGGTCAAATGAAACTGTGAAGGTTAAGGTACAGAAAAAATGGATAGAAGCCGCTCCGGACAGTTTAGATTACAGGACCCAGGGCTTGGTAGGCCCTGCAAGGGATCAAGCACAGTGTGAATCCTGCTTCGCTTTTGCAGGCATAGGTAAGAAAACTTGAAAGCTTTCATTTTTACAACGTTGCGATGACAATATACAGTCAAGGTCTGTACACCATAAAACCTCAAAAATATGTTTGTAGACCTTGTTACTGCGCGATAAGATTGATGTACCTATGCTATGCCCTTGACTGTGTACTGTAACTATTCTGATTTTTCTCTTGATAAGATCAACAGACAACAAACTCAGACAAGAAACACAAGAAACTAAATCAAATAGGTATATTGTTTGTTTCATCTGTCATGGGCCAAACCTAGAACAGTTGTTTGTACTCTGTGCAGCACACCTACCATGATGACATGTGACTCCAACCTAACAAATATCTAGCTTTTAATTTTTTAATGAACTGTCGCTGTTAGCCATAGATTTCAGATCTCTTCACCGATAACCACATAGCATTATCTATATATATTGTTTAAAACAGTTCGTCTGCTTTTCTATTTTTTTTTTGCAAAGGGCATTTTATTTTCAACTAGCGAATAAAGCTCTTGTTTCTTCTAGTCTCCTCTTTATAAATAAAAAGATATTAAGTCGCCCGTGGGTGACCACACGTGTATGAAATACAATTCTCGCATAGACGTAGCTAATTTACACGTGTGGTTGCAGGTGGGCAAATTTAATACCTCATTCAACCAGTAAAATTGTCCGTCTTTGTTTTGAAACGTGTCCTGAGGTTGAGAAAATAATTGTGAAAATGATTACGTGAATATCAGCTAAAAGTTGTTAGTACCTACTCAATAACATTTTTGAGATTTCTTGTAATGTACATTATATTATATTATCTAGTATTAAGTATATTATTTGTGAACTAAAAAACAATCACTTTGCTCACCCGCGACCACTAATGACAAATAGTTATATCTGTGCGGCAAATGTATGTTTCCATGCAACACCTCCACCTCCACTGCTACACGAATCAACACATGCCACACAGACCCAACTATCACCACCACCACTATACTAAACGCTGACGCGTTTCGGCACTCTCCACGAGGCCATTTACGAAGCACAACAACAACCGCTCAACATGCCACCACTTCCACTACTGACATATGTAAACCATGTACTCAACTTAGTTAATGACAAAACCAACGTACCCACTAATATTTTATAAATTCCAAACTACCCTTTTATGTAAGTCCTAAACTACCCTTTTTTAAGAAATGAATTCCAAACTACCCTTTTTATTTTTATTTTTAATCTACGCCAGGTACCCCGTTATTTTTAACCGAGTACGGTAAAAAGAGAAGTCATGTTCTCATTATTACTATGACACATTATTAAAATTAGAACCAAGTCGTAACAAAGGCGAAGAAACCAAATTAACTTGTTCATTAATAATAGACCCCATGTTGTTGTACCTAATTATTTCCAATTGTTCTAAAACCGATAGCCGCAAACCCTTATCACAATAATGTAAAATTTCGTACGTATCTGAGTCT